>BQKN01064974.1:44770-70663 GCA_022839385.1 Asparagus kiusianus | reverse complement strand
AGTTTTTGTAGAGAGAAGAAGAGAAGAAGAAGAAGGAAAAATCCAGACCTCTAGCCTCCGGGGTGTCTCTGATGCTTCAGGGCGTCTCCTTTTTATCCTCTTGCAAAAACGTGTTGAAAGATAACTTTAAATAACGCTCCAGATCGCAAAATAACTGACTACTGTCATCCAACACGGCTGTGCAGATCGACATGACCAGGCCGTGTTTAATTCTGTTTCTCTCTGCTTTCTGGGCTTATCTTCTGTAATCAACACGCCTGTGTTGTTTAACACTGGGTGACCGTGTAGCCATTTTTCATGCATTCCTTGACTCCTCCTTGACTCCGAATCCGCGCTAAGCTCCAGTAATTCCTACACAATATATAAATAGAGCAGTAAACACGAACTAGGGAGCTTAACATGGCCAAAATGCAAGGAAATACATCAAATAACAGTGAATCCATAGGTGAAACATAGTCAAAATATAGATAATATTCATGTTTATCAATGATCCATCGCCCCGATGGTATGAAGGCATATGTAGTAGTAGCAGAGCAACTCCTAGAAAGTCTCGATCACTTGGAGAAATTTGTCTGATGGGTATTCGATCTCTCGTTAACCAGGAATGTACTTCTCATAGGAAACTCTCCCATCGACAGTCCCAACACTTTGTGCATTTCGTGAAGCACAAATACTAGCTCGCCATTCGGGGTGAAGAATGTGCTGGTCTTGGGGCAGTAAAGTTCCAAAATATTTTGGAATTGTGTCGCATTGATCTTGAGGCCAAATTGAGTGGCACTGATGGCAGTGTACAACTCTGTACCCTAAAGGCCAGAGTTCTCCTCCAATGCAAACTTGGTGATCTAAGACCACCAAGGTGAGTTGCCGGGTGCAGAGTGGATCCACCCCGGAGCTCCAAAATCCTTCAGTGGAAATTGTCCCCTAGCACTGAAGAAGCAATGGTGAAAAGTCTCAGCCACTGCAACCGTCTCCTCAATTGGCAAGTCACTCTGCAACAGGCCAGGATGTAGGACAGTGACACATTTGCTGGACCTATGGATGCCAAACCCATCTGTTGAACCTGTAAAGATTCCACAGGTCACTCCATCTTAGGCAGGTTTCAAATCCCAAATCATCACTCTCGGCATGGAGAGTGATCACAGCCCTATAATGGAGAACAACCTCAGCATGCTAAGGATAAAGTAGCAGAAGTTGTCCATGATACGGAGCTATCTTCTCTCGCCAAGGAGCAGACTTGTTGGATCAGCTCTTTCATCACTAAAGAGAAAGATAGGCTTTTTCATCTCCCTATGCTGGGAGTCAGTCATCGCAGCATCGATGATTAGTTACCGTGGTGTCAAATAATGGCCCTCGGAAACTCTCTGTACTAATTCCGTAGGGCAATCGGTGGAGAAAGTGGTACAAGTTCATGGATTGGGAACCTGGTGGGAGCCGAGAATCCGACACCACTGGCGTGGCCAATGGCACTGACCTAGGAAGAGCCTCTTCAGAATAAGCTACTATAAAACAAAGAACAAAATGGAGTTAGAACTCTTGGACATGAAGTCGAAAATTTGGCCAAGTCTTAAAGACAGGCGAGCTAGCTTATACAGGCAAACTCCACTAAATAGGCGAACTAACAAAGCTCACCTAACAAACAAGGCTCGCCTGGCTGAGCGAACCTCGCCTGACAAACAAGGCTCGCCTAGGTGAACGAACACGCCTGACAAACAAGGCTCGCCTGACTGAGCGAACATCGCCTGATTAAAGAGAACTTCACCTTATGACAAAGTTTTCCAGATTACGCGAAGCTCACCTGGCAATAAAGTTCGCCAGAGTGGCTGAACTTTGCCAAAAGCAACGAAGCTCGCCAAGAGAGTGAACATCACCCGATCATCTTCTCCAAGCGATTCTCATAGTTCCTTTAGAACTTACCTGAAGAAGGTAGTGCAATGCGAGAGGAGACCGAGGCGGAGACTCTTCCCTTTCCCTTCGAGGTGAGAGATTTGATCTTAGGGGCCATTTCGAAGAATCGCAGTGAAGCAAGAAAAGCGCTCGAAGAATTTTTGGCTAAGAAAATTTCAAGTGTGCAGAAATTTCTCAAGGAGGAAGAAGAAGCCTGTATATAGGCAATGAATCGACGATTGAGATGTGATATCCCAATCGAAGTAACGGTTTAGATTAAATAAAGTGGTTCAGATTCGACTGATTTGAATCAAACGGTCACGATTAAGCTCTGAACCGAACGGTTCGAATTCATTATCCAAGCGTCGAGATGCTTCGGATTCAAACGAGCGGCCATGATACGGGATTTCAAATTAAATGGCTAAGATCAAAAAAATCCAAATGATGCAACGACTCGGATGGAGCATGTGAAAATGAGGACGCCTCGTCAGATAGCATTTAATGCGACCTGACATGCCATCGCCACCTTAGCTGGCAAAATCCAAGGCTCACCTACAAGCGGTTGTCTCACCTGTAGTTGTTCGAACCTTGCCTGCAGCTCTCCAGCATGCCTATAATTGCTTGAAGCTCGCTTGTAGCTAACTAGCTTGCCTGCAGACTCAAGCTCGCCTGTTATGCTAAGTTCGCCCGAACACTTAGCTCGCCTGAGTCCATGGAGCTCATCTAAAGAGCTCAACTTCGCCAGATGATTATTTTGCAGACTTAAATGTCTAAAGTATTCCAGACTCCTCTCTAAGCCACTGAGGAGATCTAAAAACTTTGGAGGAAGTTTTGTGGGCAAATGAAATTGCCTTTATCCCTAATTAGCTCGCCTACAAGGCTGAGGTTCGCCTGCAAAGGCTGAACTTCGCCTGCATGCTCAAGTTCTCATGAACAAAACTCGTTCTGCTAGTTTGCCTGAATCAGATAGGCAAGGTCATGTTTGCTTGAATGCCTGACTTCGCAGGCGAAGCGAAGCTTGCCTGAACACTAGGCTTTGCCTAAAAGGAGCTAAGCTCGCCTGAATGTTTAGCTTGTCGACTTTGTCTGCAAGGCTAAACTTCACCTATGAGTTAACCTCATCTGAACGCTTAAACTCACAAAGTTCGCCTACATAGACCAACTTCGACTGCATGTTAGCTGAGCTCGCCTGAATACTTTAGCTCGTCGACGTCACTTGCAAATTAGCTAAGCTCGCTTGAATGATTAGCTCGCTAGATTTGCCAATGAGTTAAGCTAGCCTAAGCCCTTAACTCACCCACACGAGTAAAGCTCACCTGCAGGAGGTTCGCCCGCATGATCCATGCTCGCCAACAGGGTTTAAGCTCGCTTGAATGCTTAAGGGGTTCGCCTGTCAACCTCGCATGTTCACCTAGCTCGCCTTCAAGCTTGCCTAGCTTGCTTGAACAGTTAACGACTACCTACTTGAATTTTGTGAGTGGTTACGCCCACTTCCCACATTCTAAGGGGTTGGTTATGATCTTTCTCAGCTATAAATAACCATATCCGGCACATGAGGGGGCTATCTTCAGATTTTTTTTTGGCTCTTGAACTTTTTGAGAACCAAATTCTTTGCATTTTCTTTGCATTCGGCCTTGATATTCAAGCTTGGGTGATCAAACTCTTCTACTAAACTTCTACTACATGCTGAAGTTTGATTCGTAATCTCGTTCAAATCGTCAAAAAGAAGCAAACTCGACATGAGCATTGAGGGAGGTACCGTATTCTACCAAGAACCCACGTTCAACAAGGAGAGATTAGATTCATTCTCTTTGCTTCTGTGTAAAGTTGATTTTTATTTATAACAAACAATTTAATCAATACAAAATTTGAGATCCATTTTACGACAAACAATTTTACTGTCAAAGATACTTCTTTGGTTGATACTAGAGTAGATCTAAACTATATTAGAGAGGGTATTGTCCCCCCTCAATACTTTGAAAAAATAACTTATGGGGATAGTTCTGCAAGTGGTCAAAGTCTTAGTATTGAATATAAGCTTTCTGATGTTCATATTTGTAATCAAGGCCTATGTTTAAAAACATCATTTATTTTGGTTAAAGACTTAAAACAAGGTATTATTCTTGGTTCCCCTTTCATCAATTTCCTTAAACCTTTTTCGTAGATTATGGCAGTCTTCATTTTTATACAAATGAGTTAAAATATACTATTAAGTTTAATAACACTCCTAAAGAAGCCTATCTCAATTAGTTGATATCATCCTTATCTCATAAAGAAAAAACCCTTCAAGATATTTCTGATGAGATCAGACTAGAAAAAATTGAAAAACATATTAATGAAAAATAATTTATTGAAAAACTAAAAACATTTCATCAAAAACTTGAGAAAGATGTTTGTTCTGAGTTTCCTCATGCCTTTTGTTTTAGGAAAAAGCGCGTTGTTAGCCTTCCATATGAAAAAGATTTTCCTAAAAACAAAATTCCTACCAAAGCACGCCCAATACAAATGAGTTAGAGATTACTTGAAATATATAAACAAGAAATTTTTTATCTTCAAAATAAAAAATTAATTAGGTCTAGTTCTTCTCTGTGGAGTTGAGCAGCCTTTTATGTTGAGAATGTGGCAGAACTTGAAAGAGTTCCTAGATTAGTTATCAATTAGAAATCTGTTAATAAAGTCTTATAATGGATTTGTTATCCTATACCAAACAAGCAAGATCTAATTGGGATACTGCAGGGTGCAAAAATATTTTCAAATTTTGATATAAAATCAGGTTTTTGGAAAGTACAAATTGTCAAAGAAGATCGCTATAAAATAAGTTTTAGTATCTCATTTGGTCATTGTGAATGGAACGTTATGTTTTTTGGTTTAAAAATGCACCATCTAAATTTTAGAAAATAATGAACAAAATTTTTAATCCTTACACTTCTTTGACTATTGTTTACATTAATGATGTACTTGTTTTTTTTCTAAAGATATCGATTAACATTGGAAACACTTAAATATTTTCTTCAAGATCATTAAAAGAAACTAAATAGTTACAAAGATTTATAAGATGCCTAAATTATGTTTTAGATTTCTATAAGGACCTTGCTTCTGATAGAAAAAACCTTAATGATAGTTTAAAGAAAACCTGTATTGAATAGATAGAAAAACATTTTGAAGCCATCAAAAGAATATAGTCCAAAGTAAAATCATTACCTTATTTATCTCTTCCTGATCCTAAAGCTTTCAAAATAGTAGAAACAAATGCATTGGATTTTGGGTATGGTGGCACTCTTAAGCAAACAATTAATGGTAATGAGGTTCTAGTTGCCTTCACTTCTGATGCTTTGAATGACACTAGAAAAATTATTCAACAATTAAAAAGGAAATGCTTGTTATTGTTCTTTCCATCAATAAATTTCAAGGTATTTTATTAAATCAAAATTTTTTTACTCTGAATCGATTTTATGTCTGCTAAATATGTTATCAATAAAGATGTTCAAAACTTAGCATCTAAACAAATATTCGCCAGATGGTAAGCTATTCTTACCGTGTTTGACTTTTGATATAGACTTTCTTAAAGGGGATAATAATAATAATAATTTGTCTGATTTCCTCTCTAGATAATTTTTACAAGGATATGGCTCTATCAAGATATCATCACCGGAAGACTCTCCCACAGGAAGAAGAGAGATTTTTTCATATTTCCTTAGTACAAGACAAAAAAGAAACATATTCTCTATTTCATCTAAGAATATATTTCCTGAAACTTGAGAAACTTCATAGTTTATGAGTCCATTGAAAATTTTAAATTTTTAAGGAGTTGTTTTAATTACAGATTGTTTAGGGGACGGTTAAAATTTTCTTACTTTAAATGCGTCATTTTATAGGTTTATAGGTTTTTAAATTTAAAGAAGCAAGGGAAAATGTTGGTTATAAAACCGAATAGATATAATTTCCATATTGCTTATGTGAATATTTCTTGGTTTACTAGCATGTTTATTTATTCAATTTGTTGACTTTATTTGTCGTGAGAAAATTCATTTGAAATTTAAATTTGAATGGAAATTGATAGGTGTATTATAAGAGTTGTAGGGGTTGTTTGGATGGAAATACAGTTGTTAGTGCATATAGAGCAATCGGATTTATAAATACACTATTTGGTTCACAATCTTATAATTAGGAAAGGTAAATGGATTTGTAGGTGTAGAAAACCTTCCAACAAATGCTACAACCAATTTTGTGAGGGGAAAAGCTACGGGATTCAAAAAAGAAAACAAAAAAGTAGATACAAATTCCATCTCATAAAAAATCTTTTTAAATTCAAATAGAAAAGTACATCCACAAAAGTTTTCTTATATAGCAAAGTTATGTAATTTTTTCACTAATTATTTTTGTTGATGACTAAGATAAAATAGTCAATCGGATCCGGGCTGGGATCAGTTCTGATCCGGAACTGGATCGGTTCCTCCTGGGTCCTCACCATGATGAGGTAGATGACGTTGATGGAGGGGCCGTTTTCTTCTCTAACTTTATGCGTGATTCTTGAATGGGGGGCTGAAGTCCATGCTGCACAAACAAGAAGACCCATGAGAGGGCGAGGACCAGTTCTCCCGTGGTTGCTCCGATGATCAAGTTAGTGAAACTCGAGTGGGAAAGGGGAAGGTCAGGAACCAAGGTAATTCTTGAGGAGGCAATATGCTGTTCCAGAGGGTTTATGTGAGCTTCTCTATGTAAACAAAGAATTATGTGTTCTTTTCCATTAGAGAGAGAGAGAGAGAGCTCCCTAATTAGATTGAGCTCAGCCTCATCTAGTAGTTAGGAATCTACCTGTATATATCTCCGTCATGGGGATAAATGGCTCACTTTTAGCCATGCATAGGGAGACGGTGGTGAAGTACGGGCTAAGAGCCGAGTCATCCCTTACTTTACAAGTGTCGGCTGGTGACTGGACGAGAAGTCACTTCGACATAGAAGAGGTTATCTCCGTATTTTTTAGAAAGTGATTGAGAGCATGGCAGAAGGCACACTAGCAGGCTAAGTCATCCCTCGTTTTACAGGGGTCGGCTGGTGACTAGAGAGGAAGTCACTTCCGCACGGGAGAGGGTGTCTCTGTATTTTTTGGGAAGTGATTGAGAGCGTGGTAGAAGGCACGTGGGCAGCTGACAAGTCATGGAGACCGTCAGACTAGAATCTAGATAAGGCTTGTCTGAGGTGGACTGGGATGCTGACATATGCTCTGGGGGAGAGGCTTGAGGCAGGGCTTGAGTCCTTAACTTAGTCGACAGTAGGGAATGTCCATCAAGTCGTCTTCGTGAGTTGCCAAATAAGTGGTCGAGTGGACCCTTGGTGGGTCGTCTTTGACAACAGGGTCGGCTGATCTCACCTTTCGTGTCGGTATGAATAAATGTTGACTTGATGAGTCGGTAGGGTCGAGGCCTCTATTGGGCTTGGGCCACTAAGGTGGTTGAAGCCGGTTTGCTAGGGCTATGATTGTATCATTTTGCAAATACCCGTATCTTGGTTGAGTAAGCACCATAACAGTTATCCCTTTTCGCTTGGAGTCGACTTTTAGTCGGATTCAAGTAAAATAAAATATGCTCTGATCAATACAAGCATACTGGGGATGAGAAACTGAGAAGTCTTCATCTATCGATGTGGATGACATCATCGGGCTTCCTTCTTTACCCATTATGGCTCCGCTTTTCTTGGTTGACATCATCAAAGATCTAAACCATCATTTGAAAAATGAAGCGTCATGGACATAATGAAGGGTGTCCCGCTTTTTGAGTATTAGGATGCGGGGCATTAAATGAGGGCGGCACTTTGTGCTTCGAGTGAATTGTTTCAGATTTTGAAGTGGATTTGACCGTGTTATTTCAAAAATCACCACAACCTTTGAAGTCCTTCCATGCACTTCCTTGAAAGCTTATAAATGGCCTCTTGATGTTAAGAAGATTCTTTTATGAGTGATGATGAGATTGAGCATGTTGCTGGGGCCCTTAGGGAATCTTTTGTAGCTGCTACCACCAGGAGACCGCCAAGTCCAACTCCTGGATTTGGTCGAGAGTTCTGAAGACCTACATGTATCTTTCTCTTTTTTAGAGAAATTTGTAATGAAGTTTCCTATTATTGAATGAAAATCAACTTTTGTTTCCCTTCTTCAGTTTGCCTTCATGGTTTATATTTTCTTAACTTTGTAATTTTGTTCTTATCAAGAACTGAAATGTTGGTTGAGATGAGTTAGCTGTAAGATGTCAACATGTGCTGAGGACTTATGACAACTAGTTCACTTGATGCCTTTATTTTGGTTGAGCGTTTAATTGACCAGAACTTGACAGATGACTGCTTAAGTTTTTAGGTCAATTAAGTATTAGCCAAACACTTAATATTTATATCTTAGGCTTATAAATACCTTTTTGGTAGAATGACAACCCTGAGGTTGGGTGCCTAGGTCTTCAAAATACTCGTATGGTTGAGTGGTGACTGTAGGAGTCAACCATAGGGTTGTGCCTTGGGTTTATCCTGAGAAGGTACCAAGGGCTTGTTAACATGCCAACCCTAAGGTTGGGTCACCCATGACTTGTTTGGACGCCTGGGTTTTTAATAACCATGATGGTCAAGTAGAACTGGAGGATTCGACCATATGTTGTGCCTTGGGTTTACCTTGAAGAGGTACCAAGGGCTTAAAATTCAACTGAGGAATCGAATGCCTAGAACTCTCAAAAGTTGACTAGTCTTCGGCAACCCTGAGGCTAAATGACAACCTTAAGGTTGGGTGCCTAGGTCTTACGTAAGTGGCTAGGTCTTTAAAATCCCCATAAGGTCGAGTGGCGACTGTAGGAGTCGGACAAAGCGTTGTGCCTTGGGTTTATTGTGAGAAGGTACAAAGGGCTTGTTGACATGCTAACCCTAAGGTTGGGTCATCCAAGACTTATTTGGATGCTTGGGTTTTTAATAGCCATAATGGTCGAGTAGCACTTGAGGATTCGACCATATATTGTGCCTTGGGTTTACCTTTAAGAGGTACCAAGGGCTTAAAATTCGATTGAGGAATCGATGCCTTAAACTCTCGAGAGTTGACTAGGTCTTTGGTAGCCTTGAGGCTGAATCACAACCTTAAGGTTAGGTGCCTAGGTCTTAAGTACATGCCTAGGTCTTTGAAATCCCCGTATGGTCGAGTGGCGACTGTGAGAGTCGGCCATAGGGTTGTGCCTTGGGTTTATCCTGAGAAGGTACAAAGGGCTTGTTGACATGCTAACCCTGAGGTTGGGTCGTGCAGGACTTATTTGGACACCTTGGTTTTTAATAGACATGATGGTCGAGTAGCACTGAAGGATTTGACCATATGTTGTGCCTTAGGTTTACCCAGAAGAGGTATTAAGGGCTTAAAATTCGACTAAGGAATCGAATGCCTAGAACTCTTAAGAGTTGACTTGGTCTTCAGCAGCCTTAAGGCTGAATGACAACTCTAAGGTTGGGTGCCTAGGTCTTACGTAGATGCCTAGGTCTTAGAAATCCTCGTATGGTCAAGTGGTGACTGTGGGAGTCGACCATAGGGTTGTACCTTGGGTTTATCTTGAGAAGGTACCAAGGGCTTCTTGACATGCCAACCCTGAGGTTGGGTCACCCATGACTTATTTAGATGCCTGGATTTTTAATAGCCATGATGGTCAAGTAGCACTAGAGGATTTGACCATATGTTGTGCCTTGGGTTTACCTTGAAGAGGTACCAAGGGCTTAAAATTAGACTAAGGAATCGAATGCCTAGAACTCTCGAGAGTTGACTAGGTCTTTAGTAGCCTTGAGGCTAAATAACAACCCTAAGGTTGGGTGCCTAGGTCTTATGTAGGTGCCTAGGTCTTCGAAATCCCCATATGGTCGAGTGGCGACTGTAGGAGTCAACTATAAGGTTATGCCTTGGGTTTATCCTGAGAAGGTACTAAGGGTTTGTTGACGTGCCAACCTTGAGGTTGGGTCACCTAAGACTTATTTGGATGCCTAGGTTTTTAATATCTATGATGGTCTAGTAGCACTGGAGGATTCGACCATATATTGTGCCTTAGGTTTACCCTGAAGAGGTACTAAGGTCTTGTTAGAGGTGCCTAGGTCTTTAGCCCTAGTGAAGGGTTGATCCCTACGAGATAATAGTTAATTCATATTTGATAAGATTTCATTAGTACTAAAATTTACATGATTTTGGAAAGTATCCATTGCAGACATTTGATGCTCAAGGGTGCTGAACCACTTGTGATCTTGCATTGTATCTGTTACAAATGTAGTTTTGTAGTGGAAGATGCCGCCAATATAGAATCTTTTTAGTTGGATTTTGCTTTTACCATAGCAAATGACTCGTTGATAAATGAAGATGAGTTAGAACTCTATTTGCTATCTCATCAGCCAAGGTTCCTTTGAGTTTGAGTCTTCAGTAAGGCCTTCAAGGTGGCTGGTTGGCATGTCAGCTTTTAGCAAAAGGAACTACCTAGACGCTATGAATTATGTTAAATGGTGTTTTCTAGGTCGGGTTCGTGAGGGTTAGGGGCATGACCAGAAGCTACATAGTACCTTTTATGATAGAAATTCTCTTGGAGAGAGAATCCACTAGTCGTTATTGTACTCCCTAGAAATGACAAACCGTAGTGGTTTTCTTGAAGGAACTTTGGGAGTACTAGGGAATGGACCATGCTGTGAATGGAAAAATCTCCCTCATGGGGATCATGCAGGTTGCATGCTTCAACCACAAAAGCTTAGGCGACTTTAGTGGTGTGGGCGTCAGTTGAAGGGCCAATGTCGTTCTTCCTGAGAAGACAATCAGTTAATAAGCCCTAAGCTTTTCCCACAATCTCATCCTTAGTGGATGGGAGCTCCCTTCCAAGAATACTCATGGTCTAAGATGCCTATCACAGACTTAATCATTGCTCCTATGCTTATATGAGCTAATGTCAGTTTAAGCTTAAGTGATGTTTAGCCTGATCGGAACATGTGTTTTGGCCAGAGTTATTCTGTGATGACGATTAGAAGCCAGGGTTGCTTTTTCAAAAAAGACAACCACCCTTATGGTGTGGTTTCTTCTGGAGGGTTTTTAGGGGTGTTGAAGGTCGTTCTACCATCTAGCAAATAGTGTGCTTAGAAAAATACTCCCCAGAAAGTCACTGAGGCCTTCGAGAACCACACCTATGTTGGTTCCCCTTAGCCAAAGTTAACCCTCCTTAGCTTGAATGATACAACTTCTGACTTCATTTAGTTTGGATGATGCAACTCCGATGTTGTTCTTTAGGGTGAGTAGAATCAGACCCTTGTTCCGAACTTGGCATATTAAAAAAAAAAAGATGCCCCACGGTGGGCGCCAAACTGTTAATGACTAAGATCAATTAGTCAATCGGATCCAGGTTAGGATCGGTTCTGATCCGGAACTGGATTGGTTCCTCCTGGGTCCTCGTCGGGATGAGGTAGAGGAGGTTGATGGAGGGGCCGCTTTCTTCTCTAACTTTATGCATGATTCTTGAATGAGGGCTGAAGTCCACGCTGCATAGACAAGAAGACCCGTGAGAGGGTGAGGACCGGTTCCCCCGTGGTTGCACCGATGGTCAAGTTAGTGAAACTCGAGTAGGAAAGGGGAAGGTCAGGAACCGAGGTGGTTCTTGAGGAGGCAATATGCTGTTCCAGAGGGTTTATGTGAGCTTCTCTGTGTAAACGAAGAATTGTATGTTCTTTTCCTTTAGAGAGAGAGAGAGAGAGAGAGAGAGAGAGAGAGAGAGAGAGAGAGAGCTCCCCAATTAGATTGAGCTCAGCCTCCTCTAGAGGTTAGGAATCTACCTGTATATATCTCCGTCATAGGGATAAATGGCTCACTTCTAGCCATGCATAGGGAGGCGGTGGTGAAGTGTGGGCTAAGAGCCGAGTCATCCCTCACTTTACAGGTGTCGGCTGGTGACTGAACGGAAAGTCACTTCGGCATAGGAGAGGGTATCTCCGCATTTTTTGGAAAGTGATTGAGAGCATGGTAGAAGGCACACTAGCAGGCTGAGTTATCCCTCGCTTTACAGGGGTCGGCTGGTGACTAGAGGGGAAGTCACTTCGGCATGGGAAATAGTGTCTCCATATTTTTTGGGTAGTGATTGAGAGCGTGGTAGAAGGCACATGGGCAGCTGACAAGTCATGGAGACCGTCAGGCTAGAATCTGGATAAGGCTTATCTGAGGTGGACTGGGATGCTGACATATGCTCTAGGGGAGAGGCTTGAGGCAGGGCTCGAGTCCTTAACTTAGTCGGCAGTAGAGAATGCCCATCAAGTCGTCTTTGTGAGTTGCCAAATAAGTGATCGAGTGGACCCTTAGTGGGTCGTCATCGACAATAGGGTCGTCTAATCCCGCCTTTCGTGTCGGCATAAAATAATATTGACTTGATGGGTTGGCGGGGTCAAGGCCTTTGTTATGCTTGGGTCACTAAAGCCGGTTTGCTAGGGCTACGATTGTATCATTTTGCAAATACTCATATCTTGGGTGAGTAAACACCATAACAATTTTGAACCAAACACTGAATTTGTATTGAAGATAGATTTCCTATAATATAGTTGTAAACATCCAAACAGTAAATTTGAAGTTGATTTCTTTTAGCAAACTCTACACGCAACATTTGTTGCAATTTATTTGTGCAGCAAACCAAAGAGGCTCATATTATTCTTGTACTCTTAGATACAAACATGTCCTACTTTTTTGTGTGTAGGACTCTAGTATATAGTTGTCACTACTCAATTTGACAGGTTTTCACTTGGCGAGTATGAAATGTGGGTCCAACCTACAGTGTGGGTAAAAAATAATCTATCCTGTCTTGCATTGCCCAAATGTATCTGCTAAATTATATATTACCCGTTAAAATGTATAGATCATCATTCAATTCATTTTTTTCCTTTTCAATTGGTTCTAATCCAGACTAAGTCTCAACAACTGATTTTATACTAATTAATGTTCAAATTTGTGGTATTATCCTATTTATCTATAACTTTATATTCTATTAAAGATATTTCATTTAATTAGGATTGGATCACATTAGAATATATCATGTTAAAGATGATTTTATTAATTAGTTTGTTCATAATATAGTATCTAAAGAGAGTCAAGGGTAAAGTTGATTATAGAAAGTTTTACCTAAACTCCCATTGTTAAAGGGAAGTATGATTTATCATTTCTCCCCTTAAATTCTCTTCCTTTCCAATGAAAACAAAGAAAAATAAGATACCAAAAAATAGGCTAAATTGCATTTAAATACACCATTGTTCCCCAGAAAAATAATTATAAACGGAGAAAAAAAACCACAAGTTGTAAAAAAATGTAGTCAGCTACCTTCTGTCAACTAGCTGTGAGAATATTCTGATTCTCAGTGTTGCCTCGTGTGACTAATTTTTTTGCCAACTATCCTCAGTTATTGTACTAATTACAACTTTACGAATCCTTTCTTTTTATTAAATATCATTCCTCCTTCTTCATCTTTTTCTTCTTTATTTCTACTATGTAAACCCAAATCCCATTTTGCCTCTAATTAGACTTTCATGTTATGTCAAAATCAATCAAAGGATTGGTTTTAGCTTCAGAAACAAATCGCCAACCCCTGAACCTTTAAAATCTGAGTATTTCCTCCAACAAGGAACCCTAGAATTAGCATGACACGCAGCTCGTTGTATTCCTCAACCAGAACATTGGAGAGAGAATGATGAGACGGAGAGGGATGGGGGTGGGTGGGGAGATTTTAGAAACATAAAAACCCTTGTTTTTCATTGTAGAAATGGGAGAGAGAAATACAAATTTTAAGAAAATTGGTTATAATTATAGGATCTTATCTAATACACACTAAAACACTAGAGGGGTGGTGAATAGTGTTCTATTTTAAAAATTATGTAAAGTAGATTATAAATTGCAAGAAAGATAGCAACAATCACAGAAATTTATAATCACAAACACAAGCTTTTATACTAGTTCCACCTCCCCGGTGTACATCTAGTGCCCAAGCAAATCCCGCTTGAGAGTTCCATTATGATTTTAAAAACTATTACAAAATCAAAAAGTAAAGCTAACCAATTTGCAAGAGCATGCAAATTGCACACAATCTCTTCACTAAGATATCACAACTCTCACAATCGAGAGAACTTTTCTTGAATCAACAACACAATTCCTATAAGCCTTGATTGTGTAGATATGTGTTGCAGTGGCTTTAGGAACTTTTTAATCTCTGAAAAATACCTCAATACTTTGTATATGTAATGAAGATCAAAGACTATTTCAGATTTTAGTTTTCTTAATACTTAAGCAAAAATCTGAATTTTTAGAACTCTTGAGAATGCACAAGTTAAAGCTTATAGATAGGAATGAATGGTGCAAATTTCTGAACTTCTAACCTATTTATAGCCATTGAAAAGACAAGCTTTTAAAGCCAATTAACGAATCAAAAACGGTTATAAACAGTCATAAATTCAAACTTGAAATGTCAAAAAAACTATCTTTGTAGTCGACTATAACTTCTAGTAGTCGACTACACTAAGTTCAAATAGACTCTGTGAAGTCAGGATTTTTTTCTTAGTAGTCGACTACTCTGGTCATTAGTCGACTACACTATAATAACAGAAAGTCTGGAATTCAGATTCAAAGCTTAATAGTTGACTATACTATCTAGTAGTCGACTATACTGTAATTTGACAGAAACTTGAAACTTAAATTTAACCTTAGTAGTCGACTACATATAGTCATTAGTCGACTACACTGTATTTTAACAGAAACTTAAAAGTCTGTCTAAGTCTTAAGTAGTCGACTACACTGTGTATTAGTCGACTACACTGTTATTTGATAGAAACTTGAAGTTAGTTCTAAGGCATGAGTAGTCGACTACTATTGTCTATAGTCAACTACACTGTCAAATAACAGAAACTTAATATTTCAAACAGTGTACTTGTAGTCGACTACAAATCTTATTGGTCGACTACTAAGGGGTAAAAATGATATGAATGAAATATTTTGAGACTCATTCTTTAACTATAAACCCTAATGCTTAACATAGGTGATTTTTATTATTAACCAACACACTAAGCATGTGTTAGTGTGTTCTAAACACTATGTGTGTGTATGTGTTGTGAGTGATCAAGGCTTATATAAGAATTCTAAGTAAAAAAATATATAAAATTTACATTGTATATGTTTAAGCACTTCATCTTCTTTACTTCATATTGCCTTGAGCTCATCTTGCACTTTTGTTCACATATCTTGAGCTTATTTGAAGTTGATATCTGCATTGATATGTTAATGCATAATAATGCACATAGTGAATAAATTGTTATCATCAAAACTATATCATGGGGACATGATATCCAACATTCTCCCCCTTTTTGATTATGACAAACAATTTATGCACATGTAAGTATATAACAAAAGAAATAAATATTTATAAGTATTATATACTTACTCCCCCTGCATAAAAACATATTAGAGTCTATAATTCTAGTCTATATCATAGAATAGCATAACATTCTAATACCACTCTCCCCCTTTGTCATTAACAAACGGAATTAAACATATAACCTAAACATGCAATTATTTCCTCTTCATGAGCTAATACTTCAAAAAGATCATCCAAATTGTGAACATAGTCCATTACTTCACCCATCCAAATTGGAAGGCAAAAACTTACCATAAAGACCAAAAGTTCGATGATTTCATCGTCACAATCTGTTTAGAAGATATATAGCTCATGAAAATCATATGTATATAAATTTTTTACTAACACACTAAGCATGATAATACTTAAGCATGATAACATAATACATTAAGCATGAGAACACTAAACAGCATAGTAGCAACATAAAAACTTAGTAGCAACTTACAACGCATTACACAAATCTTAAACGTACCAAACAACTAGCACATAGTTTTTGACACATAATTCAACAAACAAACAAACAAGGACTTAATTGTTTTGTTGACATAATTACACACAAACTAAAACTAGACCAAGTGCTCTATGATGCATGCAAAGTCTTCTAACTTAAAGGTCCTGGTGGAGGTTGATTTCCTTGGAAATACGCACTAAGCTTCATATTCAATGTATCAAACTTCATATGCAAGGTATTATTCTTCATATCCAAAGTTTCAAACTTGCTATTTAACTCTTCTTGATTCTTCAAAATGCATGAGTTCTGTGAATATAGTGCTCGTTGTCCAGTCTCCAACTCAAGAATATGAGCGGACAAAGTGTTATATTGTGCATCAGAAAAGCATGAAGATTCAGGTTACATAGGTGGTGGAATGTGGCTTGAAGAGGGTCTAGCTTCATGAGAGGATTGTGGTATGTTTTGGGGAGTTGGTTCTTGTGTAGGCTTATCTTGATAAATTTTAAAGTTGGTTAATTTCATCTGAGTTAAGGCATTGAAATCAAAGAGGTCGATGAAATGAATCATAGAATTTTTAGTTTCGAGTTTGACATGAAAAGCCTCAAAAATTCTAGTTAGAAAGGCTCCAAATGGAAGAGATCTCTTAGGTAGAACTAAAATATTTTCATAATAAACCTCAGTCCAATTCACTTTAATATTAGCCATAATAGCATATATGGCCTTGGCTAAGTCAAGTAATATAAAATGAAAACTCCCCGTTTTCAAAAATAAATTGTAGGCAAGAATTCGGGCGATAAACCATTCGGGCGATAAACCTAGGGATAAGCCTAAGTTTATTAGAGTGGTTCAATGGTTTGCCATGTCCGGGAAGGAAGATATGATTTGAAAGCAAATTTTCATCCGTTGTTTTGATAATTGGAAGACTAACACCTTGATAAGGAATTTTGAAAATGTTTCCTAGTTTCTTAGGAGTTAAATTGATTTCAACTCCTTTCACAAGAGTGTTAAGAACATCCGATTATCGATCAGTTTCAAGTCTAGTGATATTGATGTAAAATAGTTGGACCAAGAGAGAATAATGTGGTTTTTTATTTTCATAGGAAAATAGATCTAACAGTCCAACATTTGTAAAATAATCACTGAAATTGTGAGTAATAAAGTCATCAAATTTAACGAATCGACCGGGTAGTATTTAGAAAGTTTGATATTCTTTGAATTGAGCAAGTAAAGAAGGGTTATTTAGATATATTGAGTAGTCTTCCACAATATTAGAAGGACCAGACCTAGACCTTTTTGATCTAGACATGATTTAAGTTTAAAATTAAAAGGATCAAGTGAAGAAGACTTACCAAACTGTTGAAACACTAGTTGATGTTAGTAGTTGGCTAATTGCAGTTATAGTCGACTACTAAGTACTCAAAAACTCATAATAGCAAGGAATTTGAGAGAAATTTGAGAAAAAATTGAAGGATTGAAGATGCCCTAACCTTGTGAACGGATGAACTAATAAGGGAGAGGGATTTGTTGTTAGTTTTGGGAATGTGAGGGAGTGGGTAGTTATTGATTTAGGGTAGTTTCTCTTATGTAAATAATCAATAGCTAGGATTAAATCAAAATTTCAAGTGTATGGTTGAGATTTGATCTAAATAGAGGTAGATTTAAGGCTAGGATTGATCTGATAAATAATGAATGGTTGATATCTATTTGACTTAAGTTTAATGGGTATTGGGTTTTGGGTTTGATTGGTAAAGGATCCAATATGTTAAAACCGGTGAATGTATAACTTGCCAGTTTATGTAGTCGACTATATTATAATGTAGTCGACTACACTGTAATCGACAGAAAGTTGTTTATCTGTTTTCACTTCTAATTAGTCGAGTACTCGTCCTATTTGTCGACTACTAAGAAATCAACAGAATGTGATATATGCAATATTTGTGCATGTAGTCGACTACTAACATAATTAGTTGACTATTAAGACTATGTATGCATATGTATTGATTTTAAAACTTAGTTTAAATCTTCAATTGAACATATACCTAATTCTCTTCTTAATTTAACATATATTTCTTCTTTTAATGGATTTGTTAGAATATCCGCAACTTGTTTATCAGTTGAAATAAAATCTAAAGAAATATCACCTTTAAGAACATGATCACGTAAAAAATAATATCTAATATCAATATGTTTTGTACGTGAATGTTAAATAGGATTTTTAGATAAATTAATGACACTAGTATTATCACACTTTATGAAGGATGTGATACAAACTATACCATAATCGGATAATGTTTATTTCATCCATAGAACTTGAGCACATGCAAAACTTACAACAATATATTCTGCTTCAGTTGTTGATAAAGATACCAAATTTTGCTTTTTATTAAACCAAGATACAAGTGAATGTCCTAAAAAGTGACATGTACCACTTGTACTTTTCCTATCGGACTTGCACCCAGCAAAATCAGCATCACTATATGATATTAAATCAAATATGCTGTTCTTAGAATAAAATAAACCATAATCTGTAGTATCTTTAAGATATCTAAATTTTTTTTACAACTTTATGGTGTGACTCTTTAGGATTTGATTGAAATCTTGCACATAAGCAAACACTAAACATGATATCGGGTCTACTAGCAGTAATGTAAAGAAGTGATCCAATCATACCTCGATATAGTTTTTGATCAACATTTTTACCATTTTCATATTTGTCAAGTGATGTAGTTATACTCATTGGTGTTGGTTTGCTAGTAGTATTGTCCAATCCAAAGCGTTTGAGTAATTCTTTAGCATATTTACTTTGGTTGATGAAAGCTCCTTCCTTTAATTGTTTGATTTGAACTCCAAGGAAGAAGTTGAGTTCAACTATGTGACTCATTTCAAATTCATCCTGTATTGTCTTAGCAAACTCTTGACAAAGATCATTATTAGTAGATCCAAATATAATATCATCTACAAATATTTGAATTAATAATATATCTTTATTTATTTTCTTAATAAATAGAGTAGAATCAAATTTCCTAATTTTAAATCCGGAAGTTAAAAGAAAGTTTTTTAGTTTATCATACCAAGCACATGGTGCTTGTTTAAGACCATATAAAGCTTTCTTAAGGTTGAAAACATGGTTTGAAAAACTTTCATGTTTAAATCTAGGAAGTTGTTCTACAAAAATGTTCTTCTTTAATAAAACCATTTAAAAATACGCTTTTATCATCCATTTGATATAATTTAAAATCCATAAAACATATAAATGCAAGTAAAATTATTATAGATTCTAAACGAGCTATAGTTGTATAGGTTTCATTATAATTAATACCTTCTTTTTTATTATAACCTTGTGAAACCAATCTGGCTTTGTTTCTAATAACTTGTCCAGATTCATCCAATTTATTTTGAAATATCCATTTAGTTCCTATAACGGATTTATCTTGAGGTCTAGGTATAAGATCACAAACGTTATTTCTTATAAATTGGTTGAGTTCCTCTTGCATAGCAATTATCCAAAAATCATATTTACATGCTTCTTTTATATTTTTAGGTTCTATTGTTGAAACAAATGCAGTATGTGTAAATAAGTTTAATTGTGATCTAGTTTGTACACCATGAGAAATATCACCTATGATCAAATCACGTGGATGATTTTTAACTTCTACATATGCTTTAGGTAAAACATTAGTATCATTAGTATTATCATCAACAATAGGAGATTGATTAACAAAATCATCATCATCATGATTATTATCATTATTATTAGAATTTGAATTAAATTCATCAAAAGAAACATGCAAAGATTCTTCTATTGTAGAAGTCTTTTTATTATAAATTCTATAAGCCTTACTATGCATAGAAAAACCTACAAAAATACCTTCATCTGATTTAGAATCAAATTTATCTAAGTAATTTTTGTATTTAATATATAGCATTTACATCCAAATAATTTAAAATAAGAAACTTTAGGAATGCAATTGTAAAATAATTCAAAACTTGTTTTATTTAAAATAGGTCTTAATAAAATTCTATTTTGAACATAACATGTAGTATTAATTACTTCTATTACTTCTGCCCAAAATATATATTTGATAGATTAGATTCAACTAACATTGTTCTAGTCCATTCTTGTTTTCCTTTCAACAACTCCATTTTGTTGTGGAGTGTAAAGAAATAAAAAATCATGTGAAATACCATTTTTATTACAAAAATCAGAAAATAATTCATTTTCAAATTCACCATCATGATCACTTCTAGTAGTGACAATAGTAGTGGGTTTTTGATTTTGTATCTTTTTACAAAATATAGAAAACTTATCAAAAGCATCATTTTTATATTTTAAAAACATATCCCATGTATATCTTAAATAATCATCAACAATGACAAATACATATCTACTTCTATTTAAAGATGTAATTCTAGAAGGACCAAATAGATCCATATGTAATAATTCTAATGGTCTACTTGTAGAAACAACACATTTAGATTTGAAAGAAGATTTATGCATTTTTCCTTGTTTACATACGTCACAAAAATGATTTTTCTTATTTACAATTTTAGGTAAACCATTTACTAAATTATTTTTAGAAATACGTGAAATATTTTTCAAATTAATATGTCCACATTTTCTATACCATAATAATGAATCGTCTAAAGATGCAACTAAGCAATGATTATTTGAATAAAAATTCATAGATAATATATATATATATATATATATATATTTCTTTCTAAAACGTTTAAACAAGATATTTGTTAATTCATGATCATATGTAAGACATGAAACTTTTTCAAATATGATTTTAAATTTTTTATCACATTAGTATTCTTAAATTTATTTCGTTTGAACTTACCTTTTTTAAGAAATCGTTTGAATTTCTTAGTAATCATTGCAATATCCTCATCATCTTCGTCAGATTCATCGGTGTCAGAGTATACATTGAAGGCAAGTATCTTCTTCTTCTTTGGTTCATCATCCTTCATTCTATCTTCCATTTGAACTTCATATGCCATCAAATTTCCAATAAGATTTTCTACGGTGAGAGTTGATAAATCGTTGGCTTCTTCAATCGCTGTAGTTTTCTTCTCCCATTCCGGAGTTAGTGCTCTTGGGATTTTCTTACCATCTCAACTCGAGTATATTCTTTGCAAAGTTCAATCAATGAGTTAGTAATATCTGTAAACCTTGTAAACATCTCTGTGATTGATTCATTCTCTTTCATCTTAAATAGTTCAAACCTGTGAACAAGAACAAAAAATTTGTTTCTTTAACTTTGTTAGTTCCTTTTATGTGTTACCTCAAGAGTGTGCCAAATTTGATGTGCTGATGTAGAGGCAGACATTCGATTGAATTCGTTCTTGTCCAATGCACAAAATAGTGCATTCATCGCCTTAGAGTCCATATTTACATTGGTCCTTTAAACAATTGTCCATTCTGTGTAAGGAGTGGCAGGCTTTATAAATTCTGTCTCTATAATGTTCCATAGATCGTAGCCAAGAGATTAGAGGTAGATCTTCATCCGGCACTTCTAATAGTTGTAGTTTGTGCCATCAAAGAGAGGTGGTCGTCGTGTGGAATGTCCCTCTTTGAATTGTGATGTATTTGTTAAACTTGATGATGCCATTCTTCACCTTGCTCTGATACCAATTATAGGATCTGATCTAATACACGCTAAAATACTAGGGGGTGAATAGTGTTCTATTTTAAAAATTTATAAAAAGTAGATTATAAATTGTAAGAAAGATAGCAACAATCACAGAAATTTACATCACAAACACAAGCTTTTATACTGGTTCCACCTCCCCGGTGTACATCCAGTCCCCAAGCAAATCCTGTTTGAGAGGTCCACTATGATTTTAAAAATTATTACAAAATCGAAAAGCAAACCTGACCAATTTGTACGACCATACAAATTACACACAATCTCTTCACCAAGAGATCACAACTCTCACACCCGAGAGAAATTTTCTTGAATCAACAACACAATTCATATAAGCCTTGATTGTGTAGTGATGTGTTGCAGTGGCTTTAGGAACTTTTTAATATCTGAAAAATACCTCAATACTTTGTATATGTAATGAAGATCAAAGGCTATTTCAGATCTTAGTTTTCTTAATACTTAGGCAAAAATCTAAATTTTTAGAACTCTTGAGAATGCACAAGTTAAAGCTCATAGATAGGAATGAATGGTGCAAATTTCTGAACTTCTAACCTATTTATAGTCCTTGAAGAGAGAAGTTTTTAAAGCCAATTAACGGATCAAAAACGGTTATAAACAGTCACAAATTCAAACTTGAAATGTTAGAAAAACTATCTCTGAAGTCGACTATAACTTCTAGTAGTCGACTACACTAAGTTCAAATAGACTCTGTGAAGTCAGGATTTTTTTCTTAGTAGTCGACTACTCTGGTCATTAGTCAACTACACTGTAATAACAGAAAGTCTGGAATTCAGATTCAAAGCTTAGTAGTCGACTATACTGTCTAGTAGTCGACTACACTGTAATTTGACAGAAACTTGAAAATTGAATTTAACCTTAGTAGTCGACTACATATAGTCATTAGTCGACTATACTGTATTTTTCCAGAAACTTGAAAATTTGTCTAAGTCTTTAGTAGTCGACTACACTGTGTATTAGTCGACTACACTGATATTTGACGGAAACTTAAAATTAGTTCTAAGGCATGAGTAGTCCACTACTGTTGTCTATAGTCGACTACACTGTCAAATAACAGAAACTTAATATTTTAAACAGTGTACATGTAGTCAACTACAAATCTTATTAGTCGACTACTAAGGGGTAAAAATGATAAGAATGAAGTATTTTGGGACTCATTCTTTAACTATAAACTCTAGTGGTTAACAAGGGGATTTTTATTGTTAACCAACACACTAAGCATGTGTTAGTGTGTTCTAAACACTATGTGTGTATTTGTTGTGAGTGATCAAGGCTTGTACAATAATTCTAAGTAAAGAAAATGTAAAATTGATATTGTATATGTTTAATCACTCCATCTTCTTTACTTCATATTGCCTTGAGCTCATCTTGCACTTTTGTTCACGTATCTTGAGCTTATTTGAAGTTGATATCTGCATTGATATGTTAGTGCATAACACACATAGTGAATAAATTGTTATAATCAAAATTATATCATGGGGACATGATATCCAACAATAACTATAAAGTTTTGGGGTTTAACCATGTGAACTTATTCAGGAGAAAGGTATTTCTATGTTTTAAGGTTAATTTGATGTCGTTAAGAAAATTCACACGGCTAACATTGGAGTATTTTTTTTTTTTTGCTCCGTTTTGGAAACTAGGGAATGCAAGTGCTTTTTTGGAAAACAACAAGATATTTAAGTGCAATTTAGCTTATAATCAAAACCCCAAACCTTTCCCTCTCTCATTCTCTCATTCATGAACCAACGCTGGTCCCCTCAAGAAAAGCTCTGCTTCTGTCTCCTAACCCAAACAAACCCAAAACCCTCCCTCTCCTCTCTCCTCTCAATCCAATCCTTCCTCCTCCGCCGCGCTCTCCTCTTCTCCAACCTCCACCTCTTTACCCTCCTCATCTCCTCCCTCTCCTCCTCCAACCTCCCCCTCTCCCTCCGCCTCTTCGATCTCCGCACCTCCCAAGACTCCTTCCTCTGCAACTCCATCCTCCAATCCCTCGTCCGCCATCGCCATTTCAAAGAATCCATCTCCCTCTATCGCGATCTTCAAAGGCGAGAATTCTCCCCTGACACCTACACATTCCCTCCCCTTCTCAAATCTTGTGTTTTTCTACGAAGGGAAGGGGCTCAGGTTCATACCCATGCGATTAAATTGGGATTTTACGATGACCCATTTTGTGCTACTGGGTTGGTTGACATGTACTCGAAGTTTGGGGACTTGTGTTGTGCACGAAAGGTGTTTGATGAAATGCCGAGCAGAAATCCGGCTTCTTGGACCCCGATGATTGTTGGGTATGCGATGGTGGGGGATTTGGACTCTGCGGTTGAGTTTTTTAAGAGAATGCCTGAGAAGGATATTGTGGCGATTAATGCTATGATTGATTGTTTTGTTAGGTTTGGGGATTTGGATTCTGCGAGGAAACTGTTCGATGGAATGAGTGAAAGAAGTGTGGTTTCTTGGACTAGTTTGATATCCGGGTATTCTAAGGTTGGACATATGGAGGCAGCGAGAGTGTTGTTTGAGGAAATGCCGGTGAAGAATTTGTTCACTTGGAATGCGATGATAGGTGGGTATTGTAAGAATAACCAGCCGCAACGAGCGTTGGAGTTGTTCCGTGAGCTTCAATCAGCTGCATGCCCGTTTCATCCAGATGATGTGACTGTTGTTAGCATTTTGCCCGCAATTTCATCAACTGGCATGATCGATTTGGGCCGATGGATTCACAGATATGCTCGAAAGAGTGGGCTTGATAAGAAAACCAATGTAGCGACTGCGCTAATGGACATGTACTTCAAATGTGGTGATATCCAAGAAGCGAGGCGAGTGTTTGACTCGATTGGAGCCAAGGAGATTGCTTCTTGGAATGTGATGATCAACGGACTTGCAGTCAATGGCCAGGCGAGAGAGGCACTGGATGTGTTCTTGGATATGACTTCATTTGGTGAGCGACCAAATGATATAACAATGATAGGCGTCCTGTCAGCCTGCGCTCATGGCGGCCTCATAAAAGAAGGTCGAGAATGGTTTAACAAGATGAATGAATTTGGAATCCAATGTAGGATCAATCACTATGGATGCATGATAGACCTCCTAGGTCGAGGAGGGTATCTAGACGAAGCTGAGAGGCTCATTGAAGAAATGCCATACTCTCCTAATGGAATTATCTTGAGTTCATTGTTGTTTGCTTGTGTTTGTTATAAAGATATCGATAGGGCAGAGCAGGTGATGAAGATGATTGAGAGGGTTGAGCCGGGAAATGTGAGGAACTATGTCATGATGAGGAATTTGTATGCAGAGGAGAAGAGATGGATTGATGTGGAGAGGGTGAAGGAGGTGATTAGGAGTTGTGGAGGGAAGAATGAGGCAGGGTGTAGTGTTATTGAGATTGGAAGAAGAGTTTGGGAGTTTGTTTCAGGGGATAAAGTTCATCCTGAGTGGGAAATTATATGTGGGATTCTTGGGGAATTGAAGTTGCATATGAAAGGAGTGGGAAAGGATAGGGAGTGTGAGATTGAATTGATTGGTTGAAGAGGGAGAGTATATTGGCACTTGTTGCTCAATCAGTTGGCGAGATTTTTTTGTAGGTAATTTAGTTAGTAGTAGATGGCTTCTCTAATGCATTGTACACTGTTCAGGTTTTTGTAAGACTGAAGGGCTTGAAGGCATGACCTTGTCCTAATATCTCAGGATGAAGGTTTTGTCGTGTGTTTGTTGGAATCAAATTATCTCTAATTAGGTGGTAATTGAAAGGATGAAACTAGATCTGGTCAGATTTCTACTATTGTGTTTGTGGCTTTCATTTTAGCGATTCTCAAGAAAAAAGTTTTAAATTTACTTTCGGATCTGTGAAATGTAGATGATTTAATTTTTTTTAAAGATGTTTGTGTTTCTTTCAGAAATAATAAGTTCTGGTTTGTTTTTCTGCATTCTAACGAGATATAATCGGGAAATATCAGACTTGGATACAGTTGAAACTTAGTGCAAAACCATATCTGTATCGGCGGATATATCCATAACTGTTTTCGTTAGGATATGGATATAATTACTGAAATTTAGAGCCGAGAGGATATAATTTTGGATATCGTTATAGTGAAAGATACGAATCTATCTCTGAAATATTTGAATATATGTTGATTATACAGCTGCAATTGTTTCCATCCTTAGATTAATGAATTTGAGACTAATTTTGATGATCAAGAGATCTAATCTTAGCTTTTCAAATATGACAAACATATTAATGAACTCTCTTATATCGTACAAACTATACACTTTTTGATATTATTTTGTTTTCTCAAATCCATTTTGTATCCTCATGTATATCTTCACATATATTCGGTGATGCATGTGTGTGTATATATATATCTTCACACACACACACACACACACACACACACACACACACACACACACACACACACACACACACACACACACACACACACACACACACACACACACACATATATATATATATATATATATATAT
>BQKN01064974.1:23445-44370 GCA_022839385.1 Asparagus kiusianus | reverse complement strand
TAAGTCTTAAATGAAATGATTGGGCTGGAATCAAAAGTATCTTATTAAGTATTTAATCTGGTGTGGTAGAAAGAACTATATATCTAGATATATAGTTCTTTCTACCACACCTGCTAGTATTGTATACTATTTTTTAGTATCAAATTACAATATATATGTACATATATTAGATGTACATATAGATAGTAGTACTCTAATTCTATTTCTTTTAGTTTTTTTCCCACCTTAAGATCTTAAGAAAGAAGTCATTGATTGAACAATTAACGGATGATCCGCAGAGTTAAGTTATACAGTAACTTCTTCGGATTTCTAAAAGAAGTAGAGCAGACCCTGCCTATTTTTCATGCTTAAACATAAGATGAGTAAAAAAAAGCATAAAAAATTTTCTAGGAGTCTAAAACAAATGTTAAATGTGTGATATGTGGGTCGCTCAACGTAAGAAAGATCTAATTTTATTATGTCTAAGACCTCTTTGGACAATCACTAATCACCTCGTTTCCAATAGAAATAAAATATGTATTGTCGTAATATGGGGAACGACTTTCTTTTAGAAAGGTAAAAGTAAAGAAAAAAATAGGTATTAGTTTTTCTTATTGTAATATCTATAATTCTGATAAGAGCTAATTCACCAAAATTGAGAAAAATTAGGTTGGAAAAAAATCTCCTATCATGTGTGTGTGTGTGTGTGTGTGTGTATCCAATTCTAGGGGGTATGTATCGATTTTCCTTACCGAGGCATATCCGTATCAGTACTTGTATATGTGGTTGGCAAGCAGATATGGATATGATAAGTATCATACTCAAGCCGTATCTGAACCATTTGCACTTCTATTAAGACTTCCATCTTTTTATTATTTTGTATGTGCCCGCTCGAGAGTCAAAGAAAAGGGTGTCTAAGTCCTAAAATCACATTCGGTGCATCAAAACTTTAAAGTTATAAAGAGAATTGTGCTTTATAATTTGGTACTTGATATACCTTCATATACGCTAAGTTTCAATTTTATGGGAGGAATTTGAGGTTCTTTATTATTTAGGGTTTGTTTTTCTTTTAGACCCAAAATTTGGCCCCCTTATCAAAAAACCCATTAAGTTTCATTTAAATCTATAAACCCAAAATCTCCACACCCACCAACTTTTAAAACCATTTCCTATTTTTAAGCCATATATTTTCATGTAGTATTTCAAAAATACCAAAACTCCCCTTAACCCTCATATATTTGGATTTTGAGATCAAACTCGCCTTAACCCACGTAAATATAGATTTTGAGGTCAAAATCGCAAATCTCTCTCTTGTTCCCCCAAACACTCATAATATCCCCAACTCTCTACTTTCGATCCTAAATTTTTAAAGATTTTAGGCCTAAATTAGTTGCTATCGTCTTCCATGATAAAGTAGTCGAAGCTCTCTGTGTGACATAGAGTTGCTATTATGGTCAGCCCTAATTACTTGAAGCCTTAGCCATGAGTTTATTTTGGAGTCATCGTCACCCGTGAATCCTAAAACAAGTAGTCCCAAAATCAACTTTCAACAGTCACTTCTCTCAAATCCTAGTAGACCTAGCCCCAAATACTGAAAACATTACCCCCAAATTCCCCTTCGATGCAATGATGGTTTCTAATAAAGTGAAGGGGTCGACATCCAGGAGTTCTTCAAAAGCAACAAAATCTTCCTCCTCTAAATGCAAGAATTCTTCTTCTTTATAAGAAAAGTTTTTAGAATTTTGTGTTTTATTTAACTTGTTTTATAGTTTTACGAAAAATACATAGAGGCCAGACATAAACTAAAAAAAAGAAAATAAGATGGGAGTAGATGATATGAAAATTTTAAGTGATTTTAAATGGTATATTATATTTAATTGTTAATGCATAATTCCTTTCAATATGTGCTATTTTAGAGATTTAGTTGATAAGTGATTGTACTGGATGAAAGATATACGGAAGCTCTTAGGAAGACCCCTTTTCCCAACTTTCTTTGAGTACCAACCTTCTTAGCAATGAGCAAGTAGACATTGATTGCTTGGTCTAGAAATTTAATCCCGATAAATGCTCATTTACAATTAGGCATAAAGAGTATGTTTTTGGTATATAGGATGTGCACTGAATAACCGATTTGCCCAAGGAGGAAATTATGATAAAAATGACTGGAACATTAGCTAATACAATCTATCCCAATTTGTAAAAAACTATAAGACACTGAAGGGCAAGAAGGATAGTAGGAGTAGGGGAAGAAGAAAGTCGAGGAGGAAATGGAGGGGGTAATTTTAGGAAAGTGCAATAGAATGGTTATTGTAGATATGGCCAAAAAACACCATATAGTTTGTGTGAAACTCATTGTGGCCTTTATTATTACCTTCATATTATACTCGTGGACGTGTATGACATGTCCTTTTGGGTGTTTAGATATGCACTTGTCCACTTTTGAGAATTATAATTGGTGTCCTGCAGTGTTTACTATTCTTTAAAAAGAGGAAGAATACAAAGAAGTCTATTATTTTGAGGGGGTTGGGAATGACCATTTACTAGGTGCATGAGTGGTTTTACCTCTATATTGTTGGTAAGTGACATGAAAATTACAATATATATTTAAAGTAATTAATTTTTCCATGCACATGCTAATGCATATTTTTTTAAGTTTGGTTTTATGATTTGGTTGTTGTTGTGGGGGGGGGGGGGGGGACTAGAGTGTATTTTAGACATTGAAAGCCTACCCCCACTCTTTGTGTTAAGAATAATAAAAATTTTAGTAGGACTATCATGAATAGATTATTCAAAAATCCAAAATGTTCTATTGATATTGGTCAAGGGACTACTCCTCTTATTCATAGGGCAGAGCGACAAGTGCCTGCACATATAGGATCCTCAAACTCCTTCAAATGACTGGTTTTAGAAACCACAGCTCTTTCATGCACATAAAAATTCGTAAGGGGGCGGAGTTGGGTTCTTCTGTTGTTTCTCCGACAATGAAGTCAGTATTTTAATTTTGAGTGGGAAAATAAAAGACAAATTGTATAAGTAGTTATTCATACTGGACAAAAAGTAGAAGTAGGTACCCAATGCAGCATAGTTCTCTTTTATAGTAGATCAGAGGGATATGAAGGTAACTTTAGCTAAGTCCAGTCAGGCTGCTAAGTTGGCAGATGCCTTCCAAGTGTCGGCCATGGCAGATACCTTCCAGGTAACTTTAGATAAGTCATCTGCTTATTTAATGAGGGAATGATAGCATATACTTGGAGCTGACCGGGTCCAATGAGTCATAAATACTAAGGGGGTTAGAGCAATGATGATTTTGTCAGAGCAGTTAAGCGAGAGAGATCGGCTGGCGAGAGGTTCGAGGTAACTGCCGTCACTCTATTTGTTTGGTCAAGAGCTGAGAACTACCACCTTTTTAGCTTGCCTCGCAAGTTGTCGGCTAGCAAAGTAGGCCAAGTGCGGCTTGCTAGACGGGACGATCGAATGAGCTGGCCAACAAGTACTGCCTTTTGACTCGGCTACGCAAGTTATCGGCCCATATGGTCGACTATAGGAGTAGTTTGAGTCGTCTTGGCCTCAATACGTTTGATTAGGTGAGGTGTGAGACACGTGTTGCTTCCTTAGGGAGATCTGAACTTGGTGATTTTTAGGCTATAATAATTTGCTTTAATTGTTATAAAGATGAATGAGTTGAATGAGCTTATTAAGGAATTACAGAACTTAGAAGAGGACGATACTATAGATGTAAATAAAAACAAAGATGACACGAGCGATAGGATTGCGAGAATGAGGAAGAGGAAAAGGATAAGGAAAATGAAAATGAGGAGAATATTGAGGAAGAGAAAAATACAAAAGATAAAGAGGAGAAGAAGAGTGAAGTAGAGGGGGATAACGCTGAGGAGATAGAAGAGGATGACAACTTTGGTGATATGTGATCCTTGATTCTCTCCTTTAATTAATTCCTTAATTTCCTCTATCTAGATCCATTCTTTTCTCTTATTTCCATTTTTAGGGACTATACAAATCTAGATTCACTTTTTCTTCTTCTTTCCTTTTGTAAGGCTTGTACTATTCCACATTAAAGGGGTGTTATTTGTTGTGGATCGTTGATTCGGACTCCAACAATTGTCAATGAATCTGACATTCTTGGATTAGGAATTTTTGGTTAGAGCTCCGGACTGTTGGTTTGGAGTTTAAATTTTGAGTAGAATTCTGGAACTTTTGCTTTGGATTCTTAAACTTTCACTTTAGATTTGTGGACTTTTGCCTTGGATTTGTGAACTGATTGTCGAATCCTTGAACTAAAGTTTAGATTCATGGATTATTTGAATTTGGAGTTTCCAATTAGAATATTATCTTAAATAATATTTTTAGCAAAATAAACATTAATTTGAAAAACTATCCTCATTTTGATTAATGAATGACAACAACAAAGCTAAATACCACCTTTAATTCGTTTAAACAGTTTAAACAGTGCTGCATAAAAGTAGATAACTAGCGTTGAAGCACGTAAATGAAAATAACTACTGTTCAACTACATAAAAGAAAATTTCTAGTGTTCAATTATATAAAAACTATATTAAATTACTTTCTTAAGAGCTATATTCCGTGAAAGATATGTATTCCATCATTCTTCATGATTACTGCCATAGAATTACGCTATATTCCTGCTACGGGGAGTTGTGTTTGTTGACTTTGTAATACATCCTCCTCGTCAGAATCGACATTAGGAGGAGTATTATTACATGGTTGCCTAGAAGGATGGTCAGAAGTATCAAAATTATCTTGTGAGCCCTCAAAACTCAATAAGTTATGTAAACCAACACATGCAAGTACCATTTTATTTTGACTCTCATATAAAAATCTAGGAGATTGACTTTTAGAAATAGTGAAGCATGACTTAACAACACTAAGGATAAGCTTGATGTAGTTCCTGAGAGACGAATGTCAATGGTTAAATAGCTCCTGCTTAATTCGTGGTTGTTAATAACTATTGCCAAACTCTTGGAGGTGGAACTTCGTAGCTTAATATTGAGCTGAGAACTGAAGCCTATTTGGAATTTGTCTATAATAATAAATAAATATAAACTATTAAGTAAAAGTTATTATGAAATTGAAAAACAAATATGTATCTTACTAGTCAGAAGTGGAAGCCCATTTGGCCTGCTCATTGCATCAATCAGTACTCTAGCATCATTTGTAGATTCTTCCCATCCCGGTAAAACATAGATGAACCTAAGGTCAATGTGCATGCTGCCAATATTTTTGACAAAGAATTCCATGACGATTACGGTAAGGGGTAACATCACTAGATACCATGCATGGAATATGAGTCCCATCATTCGCACCGATACTGTCCCAAAAGTATAGTTATACACTATTTCTCTAATTATTATTACAACTGTCTATAATTCACAATATAATATTAGAATATTTATTACTTTAAAATAGGGAAAAAATCGAGGGCTTGAATTAACTCTATCTAGTGGTTCAGTGGGAGGAGATGCCATCATGGAAGGGGATAACTCTATAAGAGCTTTCAATTGAAGCAAGTACTTATTGCAAATTGAGACTGATCAAATCTTTCATATGAAAGAGAATATCATTGACTTTGATGAACAGTATGAAGAAAAATACCCACCATCTCATCAACACTAATAAACGAGTGTCATGTATGTGTCCTCTTCCATGTAAAACCATACACAGCTTCATAAAGCAGTCAGGATACATGTGATATATTCTTCAAAATTCTTGTGGATTGTCTTCCATCTTGGACATCAAGTATTGTTGACCAAGATTTGTAATTGCATGTCGTATACCACGATAGGGACATTCCTAAAACTCTATCTCTAATGGCAACTACATTAATTATTTGAATTAATATATAATCATCTGTATTTTCATGAAAATTTATGGTAGATTCATTAATCGTGTAATTCATCTGGAAGCAATAATATAATAAAAATGAATTAAAGTCCACAAGAAAATAATACTATTAGTCAAGTAATTTTGTACAGCTACAAATACATAAGCACATATTTAAATCTCAAAGCTTGAAAAAGAACTCCATCAAATTAAAAAAAAATAATCTCCTAATGCAAAACCCACTCTAGACATACAGATTTCGAATAATCATAAAGAATTAATAAATTCATGAAATCATATTTTAGACTAGTCCAAATGTGCTGGTTACATAAAACAACTCTGATAATATATATAGATATAAAAGGTCATCTCTCTTGTTGCCTCTGCAATGTGCTAGAAATTCAAATGAGTGCTACTAAAAAAACTACTATGACTAAGCAAGAATATAGTTCATGAAAACTATAAAAACACCAATACTACTTAAAAAAACTACAGCTAATAACAGTAAAAATTAATTTAATTCTACAAGCCTCCAAAGCATAAAGTCACAACATTCGTTCTCATCCATCTCTAGAAAATCATCCTTCAAGTCTTGGTTGATATTGCTGTTAAGTATGTTCCACCTCTTATTGCTGGTAAACCCAGGTGTACTTTTCAATACTTTAACCTTTTATGAATTCTTACTTTGCATTATTTCCATTCCGGTCGCTAAGCGATCAAGATTCTTATTCACATCCCTAAACTATTTAGCTATCTCATTGAAGACACTATGATTTGATACAGAAGAACTAGTTGCTCCAATGTTTGTTGTTGATGTCAGTTATCTAACTGGGGATTAAGTATGGGTTTGGTAGGGTATTTGAATCCTTAATATTCCTTAGACAGTTAGTCTCTGAGCAATGAATTCCATCATGCACATAAACAACACGTGAGAGGGTCGGAGTTGGAGTCTCTAATGGTTCCTCCAACGGTCAAGTCAGTCTTAAGCTTGAGTGGAGAAGAAAGATAAGTGTGGGGTGTATTTTTAGCAAGAATATTGCTTACCCTAGGTAGTAGACAACAATTTCCCTTTATAGTAGATCCAAGAGGTAGATGGGTAATTTCGGCCGAGTCTAAGGAAGTAGCTCAGTTAGCATCCACTTTACTAGTGTTAGCTGTAGAGGGGGATGACTGACGCAAGCATTTAATGCAAGGGCGACGGAGCGTGAATAGTACTGACGAAGTCCGACGAGTCATAAAGACTTTCAGGGATAGAGAAATAATGACTCTCATCATGCATTTAATGTGATAGCAATCGATTATCGGTGGGGGGCTTGACGATACACCGCCCTTGACTCGTCTCTCTGAGAGGATCGACAAGTGACACCTTTTGTCTTGATTTTGCGAGTGGGCAGATAAGTACCACCTTTTTAGTCAGCCTCGAAGGTTGTCGACTTGACCTTGTGGAGCGAAGAGGAGTACGGTCAACTTGAATGATGAGTCAAGTGAGGATGCCTTTCAACTCGGCCCTTGCTAGGAAGAGTTGAGTGCTGAAGCCTCTAGAATCATCCTTCCCAAAGTATGACTGACTAGATATTTAAGATGAGACATATGTCAGCACCTCATTAAGGATTAACGCTTAACTATTTGTATGATATAAAACTAGCCCCTTTCACTCAAACTTGGGTGGTCGATTCTGAGTGAAACTGAATAGTTGGTTGTTGGATATCTGAGGTGAATTTATGAGAAGACTGACATGCCGCTATTGATTTGATGTTCTGATGTCATGAGAGGTCGTGCATCAATGTCGCCTCATTTAACGAGTGTAGATAGCATGTCAACTGATGGGTAGTACTTTAGTTCCTGAGCGGTCACTTCGACTTTTGAGGTCGATCTCAGTCGTCCATCAATAACTGAGTTGACCACTCTGATCTCACCACGTGCCTACGTCCAGGCTTATATATACTAGTTATACGAAAGAGTTCATTTACAAATTTTCTAAACCCTAGAACTCTCTATCTCTCAAGCTATTTTTGATCTATTTCCTATAATCTCTCTTCCAAATAGCATCTACTACTACCATCGTCACCCACAATGAGGCCAGGATCATTCTTCTGAGGAAGTTCCGCTCGAAGTTGTGTGCAACAGAGCTTGAAAGTTATTATGACCACTACGCCATCCCTCGTTGATATGGGTGTATCTCTCTTCGGAACTTAGCGATCCTCATAGGAGCTTGAGGATAGATGATTTTCATGATAGCATGAGAATAGAGGTGTCAAACAGTTCAGGGAGACACAAGTTGAAGTGTAGAACGAGGCGAAGAATCGAAGACTCGAAGCCTCAGTTATCAGCCTCGTGAGTCGACTCATGTGTATGTTTGAGTCGACTCAAGAAATCAAGCCATGTTAACAATTCGGCTCTGACCAGTCGACTTGTCATTTGGTGAGTCGACCCATGAGTCATGAGTCGACTCATGTGAGGTCATGAGTCGACTCATCGACAGTTTCCTGATTCGTTTGAGTTTCTGTTTACACGAATTCTTGTTGGGTTTGGGCTTGGTTATTTACCAGATTTCCATCCACGTTTGTACACCTATTTAAAGGGTTGTTTAGGGTTTCTAAAGGGGGACCTTAGATCATCTATGAGATCTTAGATCAGAGAGAAATTTTAATCATTGTATTAGGGTTTAGAGAGGATTGAGAGGTTATTCTCGATTCTAGTGAGATTGTGAGGGAGAGATTGTAATCTTTTGTTCTTCATAATTTAGAGAAGGTAATTTCCTTTGCCATACTGAATTGTTCTTGTGTTTTAGTTGTCTTCTTCTTAACTCACCTTTTGGTAATTCCGCGACCAAAGGGTGCTCGCATGGCGACTCGTATCAAGTTGGTATCAGAACAATCAGATCCGGTGAAGGGGCATCCTGTGTATGGTCCTGACTCGATCGCAATACAAGAAGCTTGGTGAGATCCTTATTTCATTGGAAGGAGTCCAGGTTTTAAGGAGGAGAAGAAGAAGGGTGATCCAGGGAAAGCATGGCTGATTTGTAGACACTGCGAGAAGATAGAGCACACAGCTGATCGGTGCTGGCAGAAGTATCCTCATCTCAAGCCAAGAGGGTTGAAGAAGAAGGAGGAGAAAAAGCCATAAATAATAGCTCAAGGTCCGAAAGAAGTCCCTGGGGTGACAAAGCCCAATAACAGTCTCAACCTTATGGCGGGGAAACATGCCACGAAAGAGGACGAAGACCCGAGGGAGCAGCTCTTTGTGCTCAAGTTGCAAGTGAAGACCAGTTTGGTTGATGTCATTGTTGATTTGGGCAGCGAGAAGAATTTGATATCTGAAGTCTTGGTTTAGAAGCTGGGTCTAAAGATAGTCAAGCATCCGAAGCCCTATCCATTGGGGTGGACTCAGAAGGAGACGGGACTGAGTGTAGTTGATCAATGCATTGTTAGATTTGCACTCCACGAGTCGTATATTGATGAGGTCACATGCGACGTCGTTCCATTAGATGTTTGTCAGATTATACTGGGTAATCCGTACTTATAGGATAGATATGCGATCTACGAGAGGCGGGCTCAGAAGTACACCTTCACTAAAGATGGTGAGAAGTTCATATTTCGTTCGACATCTCTTCCGAAGGAGACAAGCTTGGGAATGGTGACGCGAGCGAAGAGATTAGTGAATGCAATCAAGAAGTTTGTCTCTCTATGCATTAGTTTTCGAGAAAAGCCATCAAAAGAGGATTGCGTATTGGAGAGGAAGACGACTACGACAAGGCGAGGAGCGAAGGAGTCGTTTCTAGTTGTACGTCGATATCAGGTCCCTAGCAAGGCCAGATAGTGCAGAGAAGATGGAGGAGCTCGAGAGTTTCCTCAGCAAAAGTTCTAACTTGAACGGGACTTCAAGTTCTTAAAGGGGGGACCCATGATATGGGTGTATCTCTCTTCAGAACTTAGCGATCCTCATGAGAGCTTGAGGATAGATGATTTTCATGATAGCATGAGAATAGAGGTGTCAAACAGTTTAGGGAGACACAAGTTGAAGTGTGGAATGAGGCAAAGAATCAAAGACTCGAAGCCTCAGTTTTCAGCCTCATGAGTCGACTCATGTGTATGTTTGAGTTGACTCAAGAAATCAAGCTCTGTTAACAATTCGGCTCTGACCAGTCGGCTTATTATTTGGTGAGTTGACCCATGAGTCATGAGTCGACTCATGTGAGATCATGAGTTGACTCATCGATAGTTTCCTGATTCGTTTGGGTTTCTGTTTACACGAATTCCTGTTAGGTTTGGGCTTGGTTATTTACCAGATTGTCATCCATGTTTGTACACCTATTTAAAGGGTTGTTTAGGGTTTCTAAAGAGGGACCTTAGATAATCTATGAGATCTTAGATCAGAGAGAAATTCTAATCAATGTATTAGGGTTTAGAGAGGATTGAGAGGTTGTTCTCGATTCTAGTGAGATTGTGAGGGAGAGATTATAATCTTTTGTTCTTTATAATCTAGAGAATGTATTTTCTTTCGCTATACTGAATTGTTCTTGTGTTTTAGTTGTCTTCTCCTCAACCCACCTTTTGATAATTCCGCGACCAAAGGGTGCTCGCACGGAAACTCATATCACTCGTGAATGCACGTTGTCAGCACTGCGCTGGCTCATGTGGTGTATGACCATAGCAGCATGATTGCTCTAGTGTATCTCTATCACTTGATGTATGGTTTGTGTTTGCTGCTCCACCCCTTCCTCCACCGCGTCTTCAAAGCTCTAGGAATCTCACCCATTTAAATCAAGCCAAACTCCATTGCTATGCTAGTGGGTTCATGATTATTTGTCATCAGGTGGGAGTCAAGCCGATCCTCTATATGCTCGACCATATTCTTAGTGTTAAGATTGGGAAGAAGGAGGGTCATTATTACTTTAAAACTTGGGTGGCTTCAAAGTCATCTCGAACGCTCATGAGTTGAACAAAGACTGGAAGGAGAAGTTTATCTGGGGTTTTAGGGCTGACTAGGTCCTATCTTGCTTGGCCTGGCATGAGATCGATAAGGATGTTCTGGAGCCAGGCTTTCTTACTACTACGGAGAAGTAGGGGCTCGAGAAGATTTAGGCCTATTCTGGGTCTTGAAGGATTGATAACTTGTTCAATCTAGTAGTTATATGGGTGGTTGGCATCTCCAGAGTGCCGTCGGCTGAAGAGGACAAGATCTGAGTAGAGGTCTTGTCTTTTCCATTGAAGGAGTTAGATGAGACTCAACCGGGGTCCTCTATTATGCCCCAAAAATGCTTGAGATCTGAGATGGCCCTAGAAGTGGCCGAAGAGGTGGCAGCGAAGGCCACCAAGATCGCGCCTCGGCTATGTGGGCTGAGTGCTTCCACTGCTCAAGCTGAGAGATCTGAGAAGAAGAAAATAAGACTGTGGAAAGTAAGCAGCAAAGGTCCCTACGTAGGTGTTGGACCGTCACGAGCCAGAGAGAAGAGTGCAACAGAGGTGGTCACTCTCACCTTTGCTCAAGAAGTTAAGGGAGGCTAAAATCTCTCCACTTTCTTTCCTGTCATCTCTTGCTAAAATACAGGTTGTGCAAGGTTACCTTAATCATATCAACCGCGAGGCCTACTAGGTTGAGGCTATGGAGAAATACTGCAACAACACTCTGTTTGTTGGGAAAATTGAAGAAGAAAATGGAGAATTGAATTTGGATTATTCTCTCTAACAGACTTAGAAAAAGAATGAATTTCAATTCTCTCAATATAATTTCTCTCTAACTGGCTTAGAAAAAAATTACAATCTTCTCGATCGATTTTCCAATTTACAAAAGAGAGAAGGGATCGACGGAGACCCTTCCCTTTGCTTAACCTAGATTCTTATCGGTGTCGATGGACCTTCGATCTTGTATCCTGTTGACGATCTGAACGTTTCACTTCATTGGAACATGGTTTCTTCCTCTTGATTGATTTTGAGGAGGACTTGCGTGGCAAGTTTAGGAATAACTCTTAACAAGTTTAGGAACTCACGAGTTTAAACTCTATAAAAGAGTTGATTTGAATTGAAAATCAGTTTATAGCCAAAATCTAAGTTCCAAAACTTTTTGTTGCTGAAGGACGCTCCCAGACCTCTAAGAACACAAATACTGATCTCTCTTTTTGGTGATCTTTGACATAAGAAAGCCGATCAATTAGAGATATCCAAAAGATTGATCTTCAAAAAAAAGTCGACTTTAACTCTGTTGAGTTTTTGATATTTATAGGGAGAATAAGGGGTGTAGCCCACCCCTTAATCCGCTCCTAGGTGGGTGGAAATCCCTCAAATTATGGGGAAATAGTTTTTAAACCGTTCAGCTCACGAATAAGTCAAATGCTAATCTGACATTCTGGCGTGAACTCTACGTTCTGAAATTAGAATGCAGAGTTGGGACTTGTGTTGGCGGCTAAGAACACAACTGCTGCACTATGGTTTTGAACTGGGAATGCCTACGTTTTTGAAATAAGAACACAACGGTTGCACTACGTTTTTGCACTATGTTTTTGAACTGGGAACGCAAGGTTGAATCTTGCATTTTGTTTTGGGAACGCAGAGGTGAGCTCTGCATTTTGGATTGAAAAGATTGTTGACTTGTAATCTCTTTTGTCAGAGCATTAGGAAGATCATCATCTTGTAATCTTTGTCTCAGCTTCTTGAAATGCAGGGAGTCGTCAGATTGTAATTCCCGCTGCTGTTTGTGAAGGCTATTGATTAGAGCTTTCATTGATTGTCGTGAAGTTCATCAAATTGTAATATTTCTCGATCTACTTAAAAATCTTCTAATTGTAGCCTTTGTTTGTTAACGTGAAAGTTGTCTGATTGTAACTTTTATTATCTAGTTGTTGATGTGGAAGTTGTCAGGTTATAACTTCCATTATTGGTGTTTGGTGGAGATCAGCCATTTGTAGTAATTTTTAGATAGACTATAAAACCCTGTTCAAAGTTTTTAAAAGTTCGCGGTTGATTGGAATAAAATTTCGGAATACTTTGGATCCCTAAATTAGTTTGAGATCTGTAGTTAAATGATGGTTCACTATATCTATTTTGAATGTACCATGAACCTGATTGTAGAAATTTGTTACACAGGACCCGTATGCTAGTGACCTGCAACGTAATAGGATTTTTGGAAAATCCTCACCCATCGACGGATTTGATGTGCCTTTGCCGATTACCGTTTGAAATCGGGCTAGCATGTAAATTGTCTAAGTTCGTTCTACATGTAATGTTGTACTAAAGAATAACCTCTTTTAGGCTTGGTGCTATGATGTTGAATATATAGGCTTTGTCATTTTTACGAAGAAAAGACTAACTGACGACGTGTGTTAGGCATTAACTTATCTCTAATTAGCGATCGAGACAAAATCCCCCATACGTGTGAGGCATGGATTTTGTTGTTATTAATAACAACCCACTACGATATTGAATACGTAGACTTTGATGAATATGCGAGATGCAAGGCGCAGCCCAAATTTGGTTAAAATGATCCTTATAGGTATTAATGAACACCTAGAGCACAGCCCAAATTTGGCTAAAATTATCCTAGTAGGTATTGATGAACACCCAAGGGGAACCCAAATTTGGCTCAAATAATCCTTGTAGGTATTGATGAACACCCAAGGCGCAGCCCAAATTTAGCCAAAATGATAATTTCAGAGGACTCCATCTGTCTCTTTTCTTGATCAGCTCATCAAGGGTGATAATTTTAACAACAACTTTGTTAATCTTAGTGGGAATGTTAAGCCTTTGAAAGGAAGGGTTATGCGAGTGATCCAATTCAGTGTTATCAGCGACTGCGATTAGAATCTGTCTGTACTCATTCAAGAGGCTGTATAGCTTCTTGTCATAGGCTAGTTTCTTCTTGGCTTTCGTCACCATGATGGCCATTGCTAGCTTCTCTATACAATAACACTAACATCGTTTTAAGACTTGAGAGTATTTAACAATATTGTTTAACTCAGTTTTGATGATTTATTCTTCGTATTGATGTTTCGTGCATGTTTAAGGGTTTAAATATGATTTATTATGCCATTAATCATGTTTCACATGTTTGATAATTTTTTGAGATGTTAATCTAATGTCTACAATGTTCTACACAAGTTTTATGATGAATTAAACAAGTTAGATCACAAAAAATACACACGAATACAGATATCACAAAACATGTAGAGCAGGCTGCTATTTACGGTCTGATCAACCGTCACATATGTACGGTCGACTGCATGCCAGGCTAAGGCCTAGGCAGCTTTTGAATCGCGGTACGGTCGACCACCGCTTTAACCCGCGATCGACCGCCAGTCAGGCAAACAGCCTATGCATGTTTTGATTCCTGTTTCCGTTTTTAAGGGATTTTCTCGATCTTTTCAAGTTTTACTATGGTATTTATGAAGCTGTTTAACATCGATGGTGTTTGTGAACACTAGATATTAACACGCATACCGAGATTTGTGCACGTACACTTATTATGTATTGATTTGATATGTATTGTTAAGATTTATGATACACATTAAGTTGATGAAAGTTAAATAACATATTATAAAGCATTGGATGCTCAGTGTGGTTGTTTATCCCTTAATGAGACATCGGTTGTACCACACTAGGAGCATTTGGTTGTTCTTCCCGTAATGAGACCTCTGCTATACCCAATACTTGAAGATGATTGGTGTGTTTTCCGGGTTGGGCTGATGTGCCTATTCACCATTGTACGATCATCTAGAAACATATCCTGAATAAGGAGATAAAATATATTACCATAGAATGATTGAGTAAGGAAGTTGAACCCACATGTCATTGTGTGAACCTTACCAAAGTATCGTTATTTTATGTAGCCGGAATAGGGAGATAAAACCTATTGTCGTAGAGTGATTGAATAAGAACCTTACAAGAGTATCACTATTACAAGTAGAGATGCAAACATATATACAGTTGTAGTAGGATTCCACTATAGGTTATCCAAGAGTAGGGTATACCTTTGATATGTGGTATACATGATATGATCTATTGTGGTTTTGAGTTGGATAATACTTCCTTATGATTATGTCAACTACCCGAGGGTAGTTCGAGAGGTGACATTAGTTCATTATGGTTGAGGTTTGGAGTATTTTTCTTTTATGGGCTATATTTCATTCGTAGGATTGGAATTGGTATTTAGAGATTTACAATTTGAGACATGGTATATACATGAGGGTTTCCTTGTTTGGAATATTTCGCTCGACGTACTAATTTGCGTGTTGTGGATTTCTAAATACCAACCTCCATATAGAGTTATATAAATGATTTTATACCTATATGTATTGACTCTATTTTTTTATATACTCCTACCCCTTCCTCCTGGGGGCGATGGGGATAATCTCGCTAGCACTTTAATGCTCGTTGTATTCCCCCCTTTCAAGTAGCAAGCCCGGCGTACGGAGAGTCGCAGGTTGATGAGATTACATCTTAGATTCCATCTAGTCACTTATTTTGTAGCTATTTCAGAACTCCACATATAGTTGTTTATTTTTAGACTCTAGACTTATATTTTATTTTGTCGAGGCGGAGTGCTTTAGAGAGATTCCTTTTGACTCTTTATTTTGAGACGTGATATATTTGTTACAGTTTAGAGATATTCTTATTCTATTTCAGTTGGGCTCATTTATTGATTATTTCTCATATACTTCTTCTTAGTATATTCTGTTCTTGTACTATTTCCATTATTTACCTGCTTTGTACCTTTACCTATTTGTTGATTCTATTAGAGAGGTAGTGATTGTGATGGTAAAACATGTCATAGCATGGTATTAGTGCTTTGCAGGTTTGATAATCCAGGTTTTACCTTGGACTGTAGCCTTGTGCCTTGTGTGAACCCTGGGGCGTCACAGATGGACTCTTCAACATCATGATCTTCACTTAAAGGTGATGAAATCCAAGATCAGCAATATCATCAATGTTGGCTGTATGAACCAATTAAAACCTTTGAAATTGAAGCTCAACCTCATCAATCACTCTCTTGAATAGCTCAGTGAGTTTAACTACCGCCATCGACGTTAAAATGCCAAGTTGATTCATCAATAAGGTAAGAGTGTGACCATTCTTACAGCCAAAGCAGATTCGATACTTTAGTTGTATAGTTTCATTAAGCTCTCGATCAAAATTTGAATCTCAAACTCAATTAAAACATCTAAGTCAGGAGATAGTGGAATCTTTATACTACTTGAAGGACCCACTTTAGCGGAGACCACCAATGCATTCGTGGTTGTCGAAGGAGTGGATAGTGGTACTTTCACTTATTCATCACCTGATAGAAGATATGGTGCAAGTGTGGCAAACATGCTAGAAATATCCACTATGGTAGAAACTATAGATGTCGCATCAACTAACAAGGCAATAGATCTCACAACTTACACCCGTCATCATTGGCATATCCATTAGTGCAACTTCAATAGCGGTAGTCGCAACTTTCTACTCAACAAAGTCATCTTCTTCTCTAATATGATCATCTGCAAGCTCAGACTTAGAACTTGACAGGACTATCCTTTGGACTCCTGCTAGAATCAAAGAAACTGATTCGTTATCATCTTCATCAGATTACTCATGAACAATCAATCTGTGCCACGCTGTGAACACGGATGCAGATGCAAGACTTGCCACTACGTTGATAGTCGGCTCAGGCTCAAGAACAGCAAAAACATTGTCAAAATCAACTGTTGGCTAAAACTAATCACTAGCAGGAATGGATGTAGAAGCCACTCCACTCCTAATCTTCAATCTAGGTTCATCATCTACCAAAGAGATAGACAAAGTGTTTGTCATCAAAGCAAAGAAGCTATGCAAGACTGGTCAAGGAATATCATACATAGCACATAAGAAGTACTATATACATCATCCTCGAAGCCTGCATCATTAGGTTCGATAAAATAGGCGTCAGTTTTAGCCTCAAAATCAACTTCTCCTCGCCATCCGGATCTTCTTGATCAAGATGGATGGGCTCTTTGCCTGCTTATAAGAAACAAACATCAATCAAGCATATTTCAAATAAATTAATGCAAAGTTATAAGTAAAACTTACATGTGGATGCGGGAGGCTCAACTATATGTTCCTGTGTTGGGATCACATGAGATCTAATGAACTTCTTCAAGTGTCATTTCAATCCCCGAAAAGTCTTACGCAGAGTTCGGCACTCGAAGCTCCATGTGTCTCCATCGCGATTCAACTCATCCCAAGCTATCTACTGGTTCTTGATGATCTTCTTGAGAATCTCTTTTCCAGCTAATAGAAACTCCACCAGATATTAAAGCATGTGGAGTTAATTGGCTTGATTGCCCTTCACTTGGGCAAGCTCCTGTTAGAGCTGTTTTATTTCAGCTCCTCTATCGAAGAGCATCCCCGATCTAAACGATGATGGCTTAAACATGAAGAAGAAGAAGAAGAAGAAGAAGATAGAGATGAAGGCGGTGAGAACGGAAAGGGATGGCTACTATTTATAGCTTTTTTCAAATCCTAACTTCTAAAAAAATCACATCTTTTGGATTAGACAAAGAGGCTAAATCTTAGCCTAAAACTCAATCAAATCCATAGAGGATCTCTAAAATCTCCAATTAAGAGATCTTAGCATAGATCACGACGCAAATTCAGAGGTGTATCTCAACAAACTTTGCCAGCTAGCGAATGTCGTTAATTAACGAACTTCGCCCAACAGCCTAAAAGTGAGCGAAATTTGCTCGTACCCAAAATCAGTCAAACTTTACTGATTTTTCAACATCGCCTCAACAACAAAAAAGACAAACTTATTCTAAACATGAAATTGGATGACTACAAGAATCATTAAGCCTTCAATATAAGTCTGCAACTAAGGAAACTATGTTCAACAGTACACCTCTAGCAACCAAGTAGATGGGTGAAGATAAATTTTAACCCAAACAAAACAAATCAAGCTACATTCAATAGTACACCTCAAGTTATTTACCCCAAGCTTGATATAAGTTAAAATGCAGGATCTTGAAAACTTTGGAGAGGGGGATATTGTAGATTGTTAAATTGTATTATTTTACCTAAGCTAATGATCAAATTTGATCCAAGAAGTGAACGCTTATGGGCTAAACACTTCAATCGGCCTAAAGCCAACCTTGCAATAAGCGATAGTGAAGATCATCTAGTCAAGTAAGTAAACTTTGCCAAGCAACCTATCTCAACTCGACTCAACCAAGTTTACTCCCAAACCGTAAAACCCCAAAAGTTTGAATAAATTGTAGTAAATGGTTAAAAATATGCTATATGGTTATAAATAATATATTTTGATATTTTAGTATGCTAGGGATTGATTTGAGATCAATCCAATGTATATATGTGAATATAGATGAGAAACATGCACGAAATCAAGCCTGAAATCTAGAAAAATGTCTAGTTAAGATAATACATGTTTTACACACCGATGCAGTTTGAATCTGGAAAAAATAAAAAAACCAAAGTTGTAGGTATCTTTGGTAGATTTCCATCTAATCTTAAATCACCTTATTCTGAGATCGAACGAAAAAGTTACAGCCAAAATACCGAAAGTTATTTTCCTAGTCAGACTAGGTTTCCTGGTTCGGGTCAAATGGGTTTGTTTCGAGTTTGCCTCTATAAATATCTATGTTTTTCAAAAAAATCTTCTTTTTATCATATATCTGAATCCTAGTAGCCACCCTCTTCCCTCAAAAACCCTAGATCAATTTCTTATGAGTTTTGTGATCTTTGTGAAGCAAAATATCGACACGAGGGCGAGATCATCGACGTGTGGCAAGGGAGAACGAGTTTCTTGCACTTTTAGATTGTATGTTGTTCAATTCAGAGGCTTGTACATGAGATTAAGGCAAGATCATCTACATCCAAACCTTACCCATAGTTTATAAACATGTTTTTATGAAGTAATATGATAGACATGATGCTTAGAACTTAATCTAATGTGAAAAAATAGATTTTTGATATTAAAGTATAAACAAATATTATATCTACATGGTTTTCTTAGTGATTACATTAGAAACATGATCATGATCATTAAGATAAATGTTAATTTCATTGTTAATTTATTAATTACGTTTAAACCATGTGCAAACCCTAGTTTGTTAATTAATCGAGTTTTCTTGTAAATTAATCATGCTTAAACCCTAGGTTGTGAGATCACAATGACATGAACGTATTTTAAGCAAGCTTAACTCTATTCGATGATAGTTATAACCTTGTCCAAGTTAATCATGTGATAATTCATGCTTTTATGTGAGAATTTGAATAATTATGAAGTTAAACCCTAATTAGTATTTAATCAAAGAGTTAAATCATGTGAACTAATCTCTAATAGCAAATTTTAGAAGACTAAGACCTTTTTCCTATGTTCCATGTGATTTGAATGAGTTTTGTTTAAGAAATAATCACAAAAATATCAAAACCTAAGAAACAAAAATCTGTTTAACACAGAGTAGTCGACTAATAACATGTGTAGTCGACTATTCCTTTCCTTGTGTGACTCACATAATTGTTTTTCATAGCAGAGTAGTCGACTAATGTTCCTATTAGTCGAATACTCACACTTAGTCTAATTTTCTAGATTCTGGATGGGCTCAGAGTAGTTTACTACTAAGCGTAGTAGTCGACTACTAAGGCTGTTTTCTGAGTTTGTATTTTGTATCTGTTTGAGATGTATTAACGGGTTCTTACCACACTCCTTTACATGTAAATTCATGAATATAAAAGTATAATGTCGTTTTCACACACATGAGTATCCCAAAGGGGATTATGTCAAGTGTTGGGTTGTTTATTGTTCATACACTCATTGGATATCGTTGATGAGCACAGCTTAGTACTATATGGGATATTGTGTTGATATACCAGATTTACATAGTTTATAAATAAAATAGATATCATTGATGAACTTAGTTCAGTACTATGTAGGGTAGTGCATCGATATTTCATTTGTACAAGCCATTGAGTCGGGTTTGGATGCTTTGTCTAGCAGTCCGTCCATACGAGGATGCTATGAGTCTTGTGAGCCGTCTTTTTGGATACCTATATGGTAGGCCGTCCCGCACTCATGTTTGTAGGCGTCAAAAATTGCCGATAGGTCCCCACAAACAGTTCAGTGTTAACGAGCGACGATGAACGTCACTACCCGGTTCACAAGAGTTCAAATGACGTCGATGAGCACCTGAAGTGAACCGACGAACTACGTGAGCCAACGAATGTCAGAATCACGGGGATACGGATTGACCGAAAACCCCACGATCACCGCAACTGGACTAACGCCTGCCGTGTCCCGAGCATCCCACTGATAATCTAACCATCGGGATCAACAGAGCTCTTCGCCTGAATTCCAATGCATCCGAAATCACTCAGATCCGAGTTCGGACGAAAAGTCAACGAAGAATCAACGGTAGGACCTAGGTCTGAACCGGGGCACCCTGGGATATCTCGGCAGGGTCGAAACACCCGAGGGGTGTCTTGGCAAAGCCAAGACACCCCAGGGGTGTCTCGGCTTGGCCGAGACACCCCAAGGGGTGTCTCGGCTATGGCCAGCCGAGACACCCCCTTAGGGGTGTCCACATGTCCACATGGTCCCCCCCTCTTTTGTTGGGTGTCCACATGGTCCCCCCTACTTTTGGCCTCTTCCACATGGTCCCCCCTACTTTTGGCCTCTTCCACATGGTCCCCCCCAAGGGTGTCTCCAAATGCTTTTACGGCGAAACGCTTTTACGACGAAATGCTTTTACGGCGAAACGCTTTTACGACGAAACGCTTTTACGCCGAAACGCTTTTACGGCGAAACGCTTTTACGACGAAACGCTTTTACGTCGAAACGCTTTTACGGCGAAACACTTTTTGGACAGCCCCCTAGGCCTCCTCTTGTGCCTATAAATAGACCCCTTGGGTCTCCATTCTCTAGGCCCCGGATTTGGATTACTCTTGGCTTGAAATTACTCTTGCCTTAGAGTTTTGGAGAGAGCGGCGAAGCCCTGCTGGAGCGAGGAGTCGGAGTTTTCAAGAGAGCGGCGAAGCCCTGCCGGATCAAGGAGTCTCCTTCTTCATTCATCCTTTTCTTCTCCCTTAGTGTTGCCCTTTAGCGGTGATACTAAGAAGAGCGAATATC
>BQKN01064974.1:0-23045 GCA_022839385.1 Asparagus kiusianus | reverse complement strand
CTCGACGTACCTATGCTCGTGTTGTATTTCCCTAAGTACTAAAACCCATTAATGTTTGTGTAAATGATTTCTATTATTATGTATTAACTGTATTTTCTTATACAACGAGCCCTATCCCTTGGGGTTGGTTGTGATGTTGCTCGCTAGCGCTTTAACGCTCGTTGTCCCTCCCCCTTTCAGGTAACGAGCTAGGAGCCCGGAGAGTCGCAGGTTGAGGGCGACCCTTACTAGTGTTTATTATCCTCTTTTTAGATGTATTTTATTTTGTACTCCACTTGAGACATTTTTGACTTGAGAGGTTTATGTTCTAGAGTTATAAAGGCTGTATGCCTTATTTTTTGTATAAGACATTATGTACTTTGAGACATGTTGAGGTCTCCAGATCCTTATTATTCATTTCAGACTTTGACTAACTTCAGCTTATTTGATCTATGAGATGTATTAATTTGAGTCCTATCATTTCATCAAGCATTTGTTGTAAAATCTTTTACTTGCTTTGTACTACACCTGTTGTTGATTCCACTAGAGAGATAGTAATTGTGATGGTGAAAAATGTTATTACACGGTGTGGTGCATGGCAGGTTTGACATTCCTAGTTTCACCTCGGACTGCAGCCTTGTGTGAACCCAGGGGCGTCACAGTTGGTTTCAGAGCTCTAGTTCTAGTATCCTTAGGATCATCCTGTGTCGAGTCGTGGAGCTAGGTTAGAGTTTCTTAGGATTCATGTGTAGAGTCCGCTAAGGATTTCCTAGTATGAGTGAGGATGATATATGCGTATATCTCAAAATTTTGAGAAATTTTTTTTATGACAACTATTTTTGCTTAAAGTATATGCGTGAATACTATGTGATGTGAAAATCATATTGTGATGTACAATGTATGAATAGAATATACGTCTACTTTGACTCATGAACTTTATTTTTCTTATGATCAGAGAGATGGCAGGACGTGGGAGACCCCGCACTCGAAGGGCCGCTCAGGCAGAGCCCTAGCAGGCTCCACCTGAGCCGTAGCAGGCTCCACCCGAGCAGGAGCAGGCACCACCAGAGCCGCAGCAAGCTCCTCAGTATTTGGTGGATATCATGGCTCCTCTTATTGCCAGGATGACAGCCATTGAGGAGTTGGTAACGAATCATATAGCACCACCACCATCACCGGTAGCTCAGGAGTAGGGGATACCAGCCGTCCCAATCAGAGAGAGAGACCCAGAGGTAGCACCTGCAGCTATTCCACTAGCGGTACCAGATAGAGTCACGGAATAGGAAGCTTGGCTCCGTATGGTAGAGAGGTATCAGAAGATGAGGGCATCAGAGTTCTAGGGGTCACCAGACCCTCTTGCAGCACACAAGTGGAAGGAGGATGTGAGCAATATGCTTGACATACTCAGTGTAGATTCGATTCAGAAGTAGAGGTTGGCATCCTACAGTCTGAAGGGAGATGCCGGGAGATGATACCAGCTACAGTTTACTCCAGAGTAGAGGATGACCCTCACATGGGAGGATTTCATCTACTTCTTTGATGGATATATATTTCTTCTGCAGCACGAACTGGGAAGGAGCTTGAGTTGTCCCGGTTGACTCAGGGGGACATGATAGTGGCGGATTATGAGAGCCGGTTTATGGAGTTGCTGTATTTCACGGGTATGTGGCAGACAGGAGAGCGTCAAGCTCAGATGTTCTTAGCAGGGCTACACCCTAATCTCCGTCGGTACCTCGTCTCGAGGAGGTTCTATTCAGTTAGGAAGGTAGCTGAGGCCACCACTTCACAGGAGATTGAGACTACTATGTTCCAGAAGGACAAGGAAGGAAAGGCCAAGGCAGGACAGAGCGGGGATAAGGGTAAGAATAAGAGACCTTTGTCAGGGCATCAGCATCAGCAACAGCAGGGCCCTCATAAGAAGGGACCCCAGCAGGATCAGAGAGTGCATCAGCAGCGCAAGTTCCAGGGATCTTGTTTCAACTGTCGCAAGGTCGGGCATAAGGCATCAGAGTGTCGTAGTGCACCAGCAGGAGCTTAGCAGGGTAGGGGTCCGAACCAGCAGCAACAACGATAGCAGGGCAGAGGTTAGGGTTAGCAAAACAGGCTTGAGGCACTACCAGCGACGCAGAGGGCAGAGGGACAGGTTCGAGTAGTCCAGGAGGCTCCCCAGGGGCAGATTGTCCCATATTCTCCAGCATTAGCAGTAGAGCAGTCTTTAGCCACAGGCAGAGTATATGCAGTGGTTCCCCGTGATCACGGTGGCAGCGGAGCAGTTGTGGAGGGTACGTTCCTTGTGAATTCCTTTCCCGTCTTTTCGATTCGGGAGCTTCGCATTCTTTCATCTCGCATGCATTTATGGCTAGACTCCAGCTCGTAGCTCAGCCTCTAGACACCTCTTTATCAGTCTCCACCCCTTTAGGTGAGGTATCGCTTCTGGAGAGCGTTTGTAGGAGGTGTACCGTCAGTTTAGACGAGTCGGAGTTCATAGTCGATCTGATAGTTTTGCATATGTCCGAGTTTGATGTCATTCTTGGTATGGATTGGTTGTCGTCCTACCATATTAGTATTGACTGTTTTGCGAAGACAGTCAGATTGCGAGTGTCCGATGGGTCCGAGATGATTGTGGCCACTTCTCAGGGCAATCGCTTTGCAGAGTCATTTCTAGCGTTCATCGACGAGGTGATGCTGCGGGATTAGAGTTCTGATTTGTTAAAGACTCGAGTTGTCTCGGATTATCAGGATGTCTTTCAGGACATACCTGGGTTACCTCCTGTGAGAGAGGTTGAGTTTTGTATTGAGTTGCAGCCGGGCATAACCCCGATATCCCGTGCACCCTATCACATGGCGCCAGCTGAGATGAGAGAGCTTCAGACCCAGTTAGACGAGTTGTTAGCTCAGGGTTTTATTCGTCGGAGTCATTTTCCGTAGGGCGCGCCGGTCCTCTTCGTGAAGAAGAAGGGCGGCAGCATGAGATTATGTATAGATTATCGGGAGTTGAACAAGGTCACTATCCGGAATAGGTATCCACTGCCTAGGATTGATGACTTGTTTGACCCGTTGCAGGGAGTGTGATTTTTCTCGAAGATTGATCTTTGTTCTGGTTATCATCAGTTGTGGGTTCGGGAGATGGATATCCCCAAGATCGCTTTCCTCATGTGCTATGGATCTTTCGAGTTCTTGGTCATGCCATTTGGGTTGACCAATGCACCCGTGGTAATCATGGACTTGATGAATCGGGTTTTTCGTCCATTCTTAGATCAGTTCGTGATTGTTTTCATCGACGACATCCTCATTTATTCGAGATCGGAGGCAGATCATGAGCAGCACGTCCGTTTAGCTTTGCAGACCCTACGGGAGCACCAGTTATATGCCAAGTTCAGCAAGTGTGGGTTTTGGCTTTCAGAAGTCAGATTTCTCAGCCACATCATCAGCAGAGAGGGCATATCAGTAGACCCAGCTAAGGTTACAACAGTGCTTGATTGGGAGCCACCAAAGACAGTGACAGAGATTCGCAGCTTTTTGGGATTAGCAGGCTACTATAGGAAGTTCATCTAGGATTTCTCGAAGATTTCGACGCCACTTACACGCCTTACGAAGAAGGGTGTATAGTTTATTTAGAGCAGAGAGTGCCAGAAGGCCTTTGATATCTTGAATATTAAGTTAACCTTAGCACCAGTTTTGACTATTCTGAGCAGCGATAGGACATTCATCGTCTACACAGATGCATCATTAGAAGGATTAGGAGGCGTCCTTATGCAGACTCAAAGAGTAGTAGCTTATATCTCACGACAGTTGAGAGTGCATGAGCAAAACTATCCCACTCATGACTTGGAGCTAGCAGCAGTGGTATTTGCACTGAAGTCATGGAGGCACTACTTGTATGGAGTTCAGTTCGAGCTGTTCACAGACCACCAGAGTCTGAAATATCTTTTCTCTCAGAAGGAACTCAACCAGAGGCAGTGGAGGTGGATTGAGTTTATCAAGGACTATGAGTTCGCGATTCAGTATCATCCGGGGAAGGCGAACGTCGTAGTAGATGCTTTGAGTAGGAAGCGTCAACATCAGATTGCAGCTTTGAGGTGCTCATTGCACCGAGACCTTCTCACTCTTAGTCAGTTTGATTTTAGACTTGAGTTTGGTGGCACTAGTGTATTTTTGGGAGCTATATCAGTGCAACCAACTTAGAGTAGCTGAGTTGTTAGAGCTCAGTTGGAGGATTCTTAGATTCAAATCCGTAAGGAGGAGATTTCCAAAGAGCCTAAGGCCGATTGGACCATTGGAGCAGATGGAGATCTATGGATGAAGGGTAGATTGGTTATGCCAGCTAGTGCAGAGCTGAAGAGGGAGTTGTTTGATGAGGCACACCGTACTCGGTACACAGTACATCCAGGGACCACAAAGATGTTCAAGGACCTGAAGAGACACTTTTGGTGGAGTGGTATGCGCAGGGAGATTGCAGAGTATGTGGCGAAGTGTTTTACCTGCCAGCAGGTGAAGGCGGAGCACCAGAGACCAGCAGGCACACTTCAACTGTTGCCTATCCCAGAATGGAAGTGGGCGGACATTTCTATGGACTTTATTGTAGGGTTGCCTAAGTCGAAGAAGGGGAATGATTCGGTTTGGGTGATAGTAGACCGGTTGACGAAGTCAGTATATTTTATCCCAGTGAGGACTACTTATACAGCTGAGGCGTATGCGAGGATCTTCATTCGGGAGATAGTTCGATTGCACGGGGTTCCAGATACGATTGTGTCGGATCAAGGAACGGTTTTCACTTCGTATTTTTGGAGGAGTTTTCAGGACTCGTTTGGCAGCAAGCTATCTTATAGCAGTATATTCCACCCATAGACAGATGAAGACGGAGAGGGTGAACCAAGTGTTGGAGGACATATTGCGAGCATGTGTTATTGACTTCCAAGGCAGCTAGGAGGATCATATCCCACTGATAGAGTTCACTTATAACAATAGTTATCAAGTGACGATCGGTATGGCTCCGTATGAGGCACTGTACGGGAGACCTTGTAGATCACCGATATGTTGGGCAGAGCCGGAGGATAGTTTGATGCTTGGACCAAAGCTTGTGAGGCAAACTACTAAGAAGGTAGCGTTGATCAGGGAGCAGATTCTAGCCGCTCAGAGTCGGCAGAAGAGTTATGCAGATAAGAGGCGAAGATTCCTAGAGTTTTAGATTGGGGATTTGGTTATGCTGAAGGTATCGCCTATGAAAGGCGTACAGCGATTCGGGAGGCGCGGAAAGCTTACACCGAGATATATTGGACCTTTCCGGATATTGGAGTGCATTGGAGCTGTGTCATACAGACTAGATCTTCCAGCTTCTATGTCTAGTATACACAATGTATTCCATATTTCTATGCTCAAGAAACACTTGCATGATGAGGAGCGGCAACGAGTGTTGGATGCACCGGAGATTGAGCTTAGGGATGATTTGTCGACTATTGAGATTCCTGTGTCCATACTTGCTAGAGAAGACAAGAGACTCAGGAACAAGGTGATTCCATTGGTGAAAGTTCAATGGAACCAAAGTGGAGTTGAGGAAGCTTCTTGGGAGCGCGAGGAGGACATGCGACGCGACTACCCACACTTATTCGAGCAGATAAACTAATTAAAGTATTTATGATATGGCTTCTTACTTGTATATTTATATCTATATATATTGATACTTATATTTAACACTAGAATGAGGGTATTTTCACTTAATTCTTAATCTTTCGGAATACATGGTATATACATGGGGGGTTCCTTGTTTGGATTTTTCGCCCGACGTACTAGTTCCGTTAGATTAGGGGTTATGTAAGAATATTATCATTTTAGAACGTTAAGTATGAATATCGCTATATGCTTAACTAGTATTTAGTATTGCGAAATGTGTATGTGTGCGGGTTGGATTAGACCCTTGTCATGCTTTTCAAGTATCTTTATGAGTTAGATATGGTTTCCTGAATTTTGAGGACGAAATTCTTTTAAGGGGGAAGAATGTAAGACCCCGTTGATTTTGATAATTCATATATGTGAATATTAGTGAAACGCAATATTTAATATATGATAAAATATCTTCATGGCATGGTTGTACATGAAAACTAGTGTTTTGAGTTTATGAGGATGTGGATATGCCTCAGGTGTGAGGTTGAGTTGCAAATTTGCAAATCGTGTGCAACAGAAATCGAAGAATGCAGTTTTTAGTCCATGAGTCGACCCATGATAAGTCATGAGTCGACTCATCAAGTTGAGTTGACCCATGACTGTCATGAGTCGACTCACGAAATCGAGTCTTGTTGCCGTTTAGTTTCTACCGAGTCGACTCATGAATTATGAGTCGACCCATGACCCATGAGTCGACTCATAATAGCCCGTAAGTCGACTCATCATGGATTTTTTTGGCTTTTCTTAGTTCGGGTCTATTGGGTTTCGGGTCGGGTTTTATCTACTCATATATATTTCCCTCCACTCGAAAACACTCTTTTTCATCAGCAAACCCTAGAGAAACCCTAGCCTCCTCTCCCCCTCTAAACCCTAGCTCGTGTTTGGGTATTCTTGGGCGATTTTTAGGGATTTTTCAGCAGCTCTTTGTGGATTGCAGCGAAGGGGATTATTCATCATCACATCTGAGGCGAGTAACATCTTGCCCAAATCCTTCTCCCACGTTTTTAATAGTTTACAAATATTTTTCATGAGTTTTATTGAGCCTAAGACTTATTTTCAAGTATAAATCAATGTTCTTATTAGAGTGAATGCTAGAAATCATGAATTTCAGATTTTAAATCCTCACCAACGAGTTTTTTGAAGAAAACCCAGATATGGAAATATTTTTAAGGAATAAAAATATGAGTTTTCTTTTTGGTTAAATGCCTTTTTCATGTTTAGGGGTTAATTGTTAGATTTAACATATAAGTAATTGTTTCTCATGCTAGATATGAATTTCTCACTGTATCATAGTCTAGAATTGATAGCTATAGAGATGTAGATCAGTATAATGGAAGGATGGATCGAGTTGGCGAATTTAACTTGTGATATATGCATATTTCAGCCCGTAAGTCGACTCACGACTCATCACGAGTCGACTCATTAGGTTGAGTCGACCCATGACTGTTATGAGTCGACTCACAAAGAAATTTTTCCTGTTATCTCAAGTTTCTACTGAGTCGACTCGTATCGGATCATGAGTCGACCCATAAATAAGCACGAGTCGACTCATCACAGTATTTCCTGTTTAGTTTGTGTTTCTGTTTAATCATCTGCTGTATACCTATATATATACATATATACAGTATATATATATATATATATATATATATATATATATATATACGATCTATTATTCTTGAACTTGGGGAGTTGCCTTGTTTGTCGAATATTAAATTGCAGTGATCATGATTTCACCAGTACATGTAAGATGACATTTGTGGCATAGGCTTAGATCAGCACAACAGAGCATGTACAGGAATAGGATAGGTATATCTTTCTATGCACAGTCCTCGTGTTGGACTATAATCCATTTCAAGTCCCCGTGTTGGGCTATACTCCATTAAAGTCCTCGTGTTGTACTATAATCCATTAGAGTCCTCGTGTTGGACTATAATCCATTTCAATCATGTTTTAGACTTTTGCTAAACCTTGAGCATGTTATTTAACCAAGTTGGGTACACGACATATTGTATTAGGCTGGGGCATGATAGCTACCTAGGTTGTTACATGACACCTATTGTAGCTTCGTTTTATTTACATTTTATCGGTAGAGATGGGTATGTATTCTTTTCTTTATTGTTCTTGTGACCAACTTCGGGTTTTATATTTAGGGATCTACAATTTGAGATACAAGGTATATACATGAGGGTTTCCTTATTTGGATTATTTCGCTCGACGTACCTATGCTCGTGTTGTATTTCCCTAAGTACTAAAACCCATTAATGTTTGTGTAAATGATTTGTATTATTATGTATTAACTGTATTCTTATATAGAACGAGCCCTATCCCTTTGGGTTGGTTGTGATGTTGTTCGCTAGCGCTTTAACGCTCGTTGTCCCTCCTCCTTTCAGGTAACGAGCTAGTCCGGAGAGTCGCAGGTTTAGGGTGACCCTTACTAGTGTTTATTATCCTCTTTTTAGATGTATTTTATTTTGTACTCCACTTGAGACATTTTAGACTTGAGAGGTTTATGTTCTAGAGTTATAAAGGTTGTGTGCCTTATTTCCTGTATCAGACATTATGTACTTTGAGACATGTTGAGGTCTCCAGATCCTTATTATTCATTTCAGACTTTGACTATGTATTTCAGCTTATTTGATCGATGAGATGTATTAATTTGAGTCCTATCATTTCATCAAGCATTTGTTGTAAAATCTTTTACTTGCTTTGTACTACACCTGTTGTTGATTCCACTAGAGAGATAGTAATTGTGATGGTGAAACATGTTATTGCACGGTGTGGTGCATGACAGGTTTGACATTCCTGGTTTCACCTCGGACTGCAGCCTTGTGTGAACCCAGGGGCGTCACAGAGACATACCAATAATTAATTATGGAAGCAGGACTGTCCGGAGACAAAGGAAGAACAAGAAACTTTTTGCAAGACTTAGAAGACCCTAGCAGCAGGGCAAGGAATTACCACCAGTAACAAGGACAGCATAAGAAGGGAGCACAACATGATTTAAGAGTGTCGTAGTACCACAAGATTCGAGGTACATGTTACAATTGTAAAAAAATCAGACATAGAGCGAAAGATTGTCGTAGTGTACCAGCAGGAGGCTAGCATGGTAGAGGCTAAGGCCAGCAGCAAGGATGAATACACGATCAGCAGCATGACCATGGTTAGGGTCAGCAGTCTCAGGACCACGGTGACGGCCAACAGCAGCAGAGGATCAAGCACCACCTGCCATTCCGAGGATTGAGAGGCTACCAGGCCAGATTCGCGCCATCCAGGAGATTCCTGAGGGAAAGATAATCTCATATGTTCAACAGCTAGTAGTTCAGTAGTCGCCAGCCACCGTCAGGGTATATGCAGTCGTATCACGTAATCATGGTGTGAGCGGGGCCATAGTGGAAGGTACTTTCTTAGTGAATTCCTTCCCAGCTCGGAACTTGTTCGATTCAGGAGCTTCGCATTCTTTTATCTCTCATACCTTTATGGATAGGCTCTAGTTGGTCACACATCCTTTAGATGTATCATTATCCGTCTCTACTCCTTTAGGGGAGGTATCCATATTAGAGAGTGTCTATAGGAGATGTGTCATCAATCTAGATGAGTCCGAGTTTATCATTGTTTTAATCATCTTGCAGATGTCGGATTTCAATGTTATTCTTGGTTTAGATTGGCTATCATCCTACCATGTCAGTATCGACTGTTTTGCTAAAACAGTCAGCTTATAGGCGTCCGATGGGTCTGAGTTGATCGTAGCGATCCCACAGGGCAACTAGTTTGCGGAGTCAATCCTGGCGTACATTGAGGAGGTGATGCTGAAAGATTAGAGTGCTGATTTGTGCGAGACTAGAGTTGTCTCAGATTATCAGGATGTCTTTTAGGACATACCTGGGTTATCTCTTGTGAGAGACGTTAAGTTCTGCATTGAGTTATACCTGGGCACAACATCGATATCCCGAGCACCATATCGTATGTCACCTGCTGAGATGAAGGAGCTACAGACTCAGCTAGATGAGCTTTTATCTCAGGATTTTATTCGCCAGAGTCATTCTCTGTGGTGAGCACCTGTCCTTTTCATGAAGAAGGACGGTAGTATGCACCTATGTATAGATTATCATGAGTTAAATAAGGTCACTATCCGGAACAGGTATCCACTACTGAGGATTGATGACTTGTTTGACCAGCTGTAGGGAGCGTAGTATTTTTCTAAGATTAATCTTCTTTCTAGTATCATCAGTTGTGAGTTTGGGATTGAATATTCCCAAGATTGCCTTTTGACTCGATTTGGGTCCTTCGTGTTTCTTATCATGCTATTTGGGCTGACCAATGCACCCGTTGTATTCATGTATTTGATAAATCGGATTTTTCGTTTATATTTGGACAAATTCGTGATCGTATTCATTGATGATATTCTTTTCTATTCAAGATTGGAGGCAGAGCATGAGCAACATCTTCGATTGGCATTACAGACATTGCGGGATCATCAGTTATACGTCAAGTTCAGCAAGTGTGAGTTTTGGCTTTTTGAAGTCAGATTTTTGGGTCACGTCATCAGCAAGGAGGTTATTATAGTAGATCTAACAAAGGTTGAGCCTGTACTTGATTAGGAGCTGTCGAAGACCATTTCAGAGATTCGTAGTTTCTTGGGTTTGGCAGGCTATTGTATGAAGTTCGTTCAGGACTTTTCGAAGATTTCAACGCTACTTACACACCTTATGAAGAAGGGTGTACCGTTTGTTTGGGGCACTGAGTGCCAGGAAGCCTTTGAGACTTTAGGCTAAATTGACTTCAACATAGGTATTAATTATCCCGGTAGTGATAAGACATTGGTCATCTATACAGATGTGTCGCTATCAGGTCTAGAAGGTGTATTGATGCAGACCCAGAGGGTAGTAGCGTATATTTCACGGTAGTTGAGGATGTACGAGTAGAACTATCCCACATACGACTTGGAGTTAGTAGCAATGGCGTTCGCACTGAAGACATGGATACACTATCTGTATGGAGTCCAGTTCGAGCTATACAGGGATCATCAGAGTTTAACGTACCTCTTCTCTCAGAAAGAGCTAAATCAAAGACAACAATGATGAGTTAAGTTTATTAAGTATTATGGGTTCGAGATTCAGTACCATCCAGGAAAGGCGAACGTGGTAGAGGACGCATTGAGCAAGAAGCGTCAGCATCGGATTTTAGCTTTGAGGTGCTCATTGTAACGAGATCTTTATACCCTTAGCCAGTTTGACTTTAGGCCAGAGATCGTCGGGAGCAGCATATTTTTGGGAGCTTTGTCAGTACAACCATCTCGGAGTGATAGAGTGGTCAGAGCTTAGCTAGAGGACTCTTGGATTCAAACCCGAAAGAGGGAGATTTCTAAAGAGCCAAAAGCTGATGGGACTGTTAGAGTAGATGAAGGACTTCGAATGAAGGGCCGATTGGTGATGCCGAATAGTCCGTAGTTGAAGAAATACTTATTTGATGAGGCGCATCGTACCAGATACACAATACATCTAGGCACAACAAAAATGTACAAGGGACTAAAGAGACACTTTTGGTAGAGTCGCATGCGTAGGGAGATTGCTAAGTATGTCGCTAAGTGCTTTACCTGCCAACAAGTGAAGGCAGAACACTAGAAACCAACAGGAAACCTATAGCCTTTACGCATTCCAGAGTGGAAATAGGAAGATATTTCCATGGACTTTATTGTAGGATTGCCGATATCAAAGAAGGGTAACGATTCAATTTGGGTGATAGTTGATCGGTTGATAAAGTCAGCACATTTTATATCAGTAAAGACAACTTATACCGTAAAGACTTACGCGAGAATATTCATCTAGGAGATCGTGAGATTGCACAGAGTCCCAGAGACGATAGTATTAGATTGAGGCTTAGTTTTTACTTCGCATTTCTGGAGGAGTTTCCAGAATTCCTTTGGTATTACATTGTCATACTCCAGTGTTTTCCACCCGCAGATAGATGGGCAAACAGAAAGAGTGAACTAGATATTGGAGGGCATGTTGCATGCATGTGTCATAGACTTTCAGGGTAGTTGGGAGCACCACATCCCATTAATTGAATTTTCTTATAATAATAGTTATCAAGCGACTATTGCGATGGTACCATATGAAGCATTGTACGGGAGACCTTGCAGATCGCCTATTTGTTAGGCAGAACCGGAGAGCAACCTATTACTTGGACCAGAGCTTGTGAGACAGACTACATAGAAGGTAGCAGTGGTTCGGGAGCGCATCCTTATAGCACAGAGTTGCTAGAAGAGTTATGCAGACCAGAGACGACGATCATTAGAGTTCTAGGTTAGGGACTATGTATTATTAATAGTATCACCTATGAAGGGAGTTTACGATTTGGGAGATGGGTAAAGCTAGCCTCAAGGTATATTGGTTCATTCAGGATTGTTGAACGCACTGGATCCATTTCGTATCGGCTAGATCTTCTAGCATCACTGTCGAGCATACACGATGTCTTTCATGTTTCGATACTTAAGAAGCATCTACGCGACGAGGAACAACAATGAGTGTTAGACACGCCAGAGATTGAAATTCATGATAATTAGACTACTATTGAACTTCCTATGTGTATTCTTGCTAAGGAGGGCAAGAAGCTTAGAAATAAAATGATACCCTTAAAAAAAGTTCAATAGAATCGGAAAGGAGCTGGGAAGGCTTCTTGGGGGTTGCGATGAAGATATGCGTCGTGATGACCCCTTTCTATTTGAGCAAGTAAATTGTTTGACTTGATCTGCCTATGTTTATGATTATCTATATGCTCATATCTATACTTAACGCTAGAATGATGGTATTAGCACTTAGCTCCTAATTATTCGAAACACATGGTATATATATGAGAGGTTCCTTGTTTGGATTTTTTTGCCCGACGTACTAGTTCCTATTAGTTAGGGGTTAAGTAGGAGTATTTAAATTCTAGACTATTACGTATAGATATTAAGGAGGATTCTGGGAGGAGCGCAAAGATGTTATACGTCGTGACTACCCGCACCTATTTGAGCAGGTAAATTGATTGATTTTGATTTGTGTTTGTGATTATCTTTATGGTCATATTTATATTTAATGCTAGAACGAGGGTATTAACACTTAACTCCTAATCATTCGGAACACATGGTATATATATGTGAGGTTCCTTGTTTGGATTTTTTGCCCGACGTACTTGTTCCGCTTAGTAAGGAGTTAAGTGGGAGTATTTGCATTCTAGATGGTTGAGTGTAGATATTGCTATATTTCATATCTAGAGATTAATAGTACAAGATGTGTATGTGAGGGTTTCTTTGTCTAGATTATCTTCTCAATATGCTTTTTTGGTATTATTAATCTCTAAGATACGATTGCGGAATTTCAAGGATAAAATTCTTTTAAGGGGGGAAGAATGTAAAACCCCAAAAGTTTGAATAAATTATAATAAATGGTAATAGATATGTTATATGGTTATAAATTGCATATTTTGATGTTTGAGTATGCTAGGAATTGATTTGAGGTCAGTCCAATGTATATATGTGAATATAGATGAGAAACATGCATGAAATCATGCACTATATACACGAGCCTGAAATCTATAAAAACGATCAGTTAATAGTATACGTATTTTACACACCGATACATTTTGAATCTGAAAAAACTCAAAAGATAAAAATTGTAGGTATCTTTAGTATATTTCCAAAAAATCTTAAATAACCTTATTTTGAGGTTGGACGTGAACGTTACAGCCAAAATACTAAAGGTTATTTTTCTAGTCAGACTAGGTTTCCTGGTTTGGGTCAAACGGGTTTGTTTCGGGTTTGCCTCTATCAATATCTGTGTTTTTTATGAAAATTCTTCTCTTTTATCATATATCTGAACCCTAAAAGCCACCTTCTCCCCTCAAAAACCCTAGATCAATTTCTTGTGAGTTTTGTGATCTTTGTGAAGCAAAATACCGACACAAGGACGAGATCATCGATGTGTGGCAAGGGAGAACGAGTTGTTTGCACTTTTGGATTGCTTGCTGTTCGTTTCAGAGGCTTGTACATGAGATTAAGGCAAGATCATCTACATTCAAACCTTACCCATAGTTTATAAATATGTTTTTATGAAGTAATATGACAAATATGATGCTTAGAACTTAATCTAATGTGAAAAAGATTGGATTTTTAATATTAAACTGTAAAAAATGTTAGATCTACGTGGTTTTCTTGATGTTTACATTAGAAACATGATCATGATCATTAGGATAAATGTTAATTTTGTTTTTAATTTATTTATTAAGTTTAACCCATGTGCAAACCATAGTTTGTTAATTAATCGAGTTTTCTTGTAAATTAATCATGCTTAAACCCTAGCACTATTAGAAATCCGCGTATATTAGATGGAATATCCTAGACGGAATTTTTTCCATCTAGGATGTGAACATCCTAGATGAAAAAAATTATGTCTAGGATATTCCGTCTAGGATGTTACATCCTAGATGGAATTTCTGTCTAGGATAATATCTTAGATGGAATTTATTAAATATTTTTTAATTATTGTTGGCCCTCGCTATCCCAGATGGAAATTTCAGTCTAGAATAATTTCCTAGGCAAAAAAAACTTAATTTTCGTTCTCACGGCTTCAATTTTGGAAATCGTGCGGCTCTAAAATTTTTTCCTTATTGTATATCAATCGGGTATTGCTAGAGGGACCCAAATAGGGGACCTAAGACATGAGACGTGTGAGGTGTCACCATCCGGTTGCATGATTCACTGTTCATAAACAATGCATCATGCAACCGAATGGTGACACCTCACATGTCCCTTGCTTTGGGTCCCTTATTTGTGTCCCCTGAAGCATTAATGATATCAAAAACTCCCTCAAAATCTTCCTCCCCCTCTTCCAAATTCCCACCTAAAAATCTCACCCCGACCCTAAGGGTTAGATTTCAATGGGGTTAAGAAAAGTTATGGAAAACTAGGTGAGAGAATGGAAGGGAAGGGAAGGGAGTTCCCTTCCCCTTGGTTACACTCCAATTTGGGGGTAACAAATTTTATACTATTAGGGGGTGAACCAAGAGAACTAGGGTGAATAATTTCAACTCCTAAAAGTTCCCAAACAAGGTGAATAGTTCCACTAACTTCCCTTCACCCTTATTCCCCTCAATCCAAACCAGCCCTAAAAAATAAACCCCAACCCTTGATGTCTCCGCCGTCTCCGACTCCTCTTCCTCCTCCTCCGACGGCTAGCAAAAGGTCACCTACCGAACAATTTTTCACTTCGGCCCCATTTCAATTTTTTTATTGAAATCGGCCCATTTTTTTATTTATCAAAACCGACCCGATTTCTTGATTAGCTTCTTAATCACCTTCCTAAACAGTCGGGGTTGCTAACCCCGACTATTTAGGACATTAATTTTTAGGGTTTAAGGCTTCTAAGTAGGGTTTAACACCCTCCTAAATAGTTGGGATTACCAACCCCGACTGTTTAGGAAGGTGATTAAGCTGCTAATCAAGAAATCGGGTCGGTTTTGGTAAATAAAAAAAAGGGTCGATTTCAATAAAAAAAATAAAATGGGGCTGAAGTGAAAAATTGTTCGGTCACCTACCCCAAGCGTCACCTCATGGCCCCGCCTCCCTCCGTCGCGGATCCCCCAGCCGTCTCTAATGGCGGGGCCCAGAACATTTTCGCCTCTGTCAGCGGCGGTGATGATGTGGCTCCGAAGAAGGTTAAGGAGAAGAAGCCTAAGGTGACTATGGCCGAGGCCGCGGCCAAGATCAACGCCGACAACCTTGCTTCTCATCTTGTCGACAACTCGGGGAAGGCAACGATAGTTCTTAGAATCAATGGTGAGGACACCAGCGTCATCAGCTCGACCCTCAGATTCAACATCTAAATCATCGAATACCAAAAGTAATTAATACCTATGCACTCTTAAAAAAATCAAATCTTGTTCATGAATCCCCTCTCAACTTTTCATCTTCTGGTTCATTTATCATTTGAGTAGATTTGTGCTGTCATTCCGTTAATATTTTTCCGATATTGTGCCTTTAATAAAAAAAATCGCAGGACTTGTGTTGTTGCTTTCGGAGACATGATTGCGAATTTGCATATTTTGGTGCAATTTTATTGATTTTTGTAATTTGCTTAGCTTACTTCTATTTGTGATGCTATCCTGTTCTTCTTATGTACTCGATGGAGTTTCCAATGCTAAAAGTGATAATGTCCTGATGTTCATATGACCAAAATCCTCTCTTTTTGGCAGCTTAAACGAAAAAGTTGTCAAGGGATTTGAGGCAGTTGTACATTAGTCCTAATTAATGAGCTGAGCCATTTGTTGTTGCTAACACTTAAGGATGTCCTACTGAAATTTGATTTTATAATTCATGGATACTTTTCTGCATTTGTCATTGGACTGAGGACTTTATGTAATAAAGTTCACTTAAACCTTTTGTGTTTTGTTTTATCTTTTACAGATTGGTATTTGTAACCCATCCAGTTATCCTATCCAGAAGAAGAGAGCAAGGCGAGAATTTTTGAGAACCATTGCTCATCTGCATCCTCGGACGAATACATTTGGTGCGGTATGATCTTACTTTTTGCGAGATAAGGTTATTATGATTCTTCATTTAGCTTGATAGATTATATCCATTAGTTACTTTTTTTGAAAAAGATTTATTTGTTAAGTTTCTAAATCGCAACTCAATATCCATAACCTTTTGATCCATTAACCAGAACACTTTTTAAGATAATTTGTAAAAGTTGATTGTTTTCAAATGATAAACATTAAATCAAGCAATAGGGTATCAATCTTTATTTATTATTTCTTTTGGTTCTGCATCAAAAGTTATCCAACTTGGACATTGCATGAACAATCAATCTCGAAGTTCAAGATGTGTATCAAGGGATATTTGAAAGTTGAAGCATGTCTTGAAGTTATGATACAATAATTTCATTGATACATTTAAGAACATCTTAGATATGCACGCAGGGAGTCACTAGGAAGTAGTCTTGAGCAACAACTTGGTGAACTTTTTAACTTATTCTGTGAAATTCTCAAAAGAATGACATTAATAAACCAAATGATTATAATGCTTGAAGATCCATTGTCTTACTTATCTCAGGGAAAAATTATGTGTTCTTAAAATAAGCCAATGCCTTAAGCTGGTATTTTTGTTTTTCTGTTTCTACTTGCACGTGGGGCTTATTTTCACTTCTGAGTAAAGAAGTTGTTGTTCCGATACATGTTGTGTGATGTTTGTCTAATGGATGCTTGTTGTAGGTTACAAGAGTGAGGAATGCATTGGCATATGCAACTCACAAATTTTTCCAGGAAAACGGGGTTTGTTTGGATTTCAAGTCCAATTATTACTGCCTCAGATTGTGATGGAGCTGGTGAACAATTTTGCGTCACTACTCTGGTAAGAGTGATAATACATCCATTGCTTCATATAACTTCTTTTTACTATATGTAACAATATAGACATCAACTTTCTATAGAAGTTATTATTTCATTGGATAGTCCTTTAATTACATCATTATACTTCACTGCAGAAAACAAAACAATGTCTAGGTTTTAATCTCATTTTTACAGCTTATTCTGTATGACTTATATACCAGTTTATTATATTTGTGTCTCCAGGCCATCTGTTAATTTTCTTGCACTGGTGGTGCACATCAGAAGCATTTAGGGTTAATAAATAATTTCTGAATTTATTTATTAGATATTAAAAAAAACTTGAGAGTTGTATGCTATTTGCATTGCTTGTTGTTATATGTCCACATCTCTTGCATATACTTGAGCTATTTACCCATCTTTTGTTGTTTTTTATCTTTGGTACATGTTACACATGTTGGTGCAGGTTACACATGTTCAAACAGATAAGAGGGAGGAATGGGTGCCAAAGATCAGAAACAAAGAAAAAGAAACTGAAAATGAATAAGAACAATGATAATGAACCAATGTACTGTTTATGTTGCTGCTAATTGCTTCTCTTCTCATGATAGCGACCTTTGCCATTGTTGTTTACGGACACTATGAAATTTCAGTCAAGGTTGTAGGAATACTAAGGCTGGTTGCATCACCCATTTAATAATATATGTATATTGTATTAGTATTGGAACTTGAATGTTGTAATTGTTTGTTTTAATAATATATTTTCTATTTTTTATACAATTATTTTTATCTTTGAATGAATATATTTGTGTTCATGTTATGCTTTCTTAAATAATTTATGTGATTGAATATGAAAGCAAAAACCTAAATGGTATATGGATGCGATACATATGAATGTGATTTTTATTTATTAAAACAATAAAAACATCCTAGACGGAATTTTCATTTAGGATGACCATCCTAGACGGAAATTCCGTCTAGGATACCTAAAACATCTTAGACGAAATTTCTGTCTAGGATGCTCATCCTAGATGGAAATTCCATCTAGAATGTTCCATCTAGGATTATCCTAGACGGTTTTAAGTTTCGTCTAGAATATTCCATCTAGGATGTATTTTAGACGGAATTTACATCTAGAATACTACATCCTAGACGAAAACTTACTAGACGTGCATTGTAGACGAAATTCTGTGTAGGATAATCATCCTAGACGAAAATCTGATTTTCCTAGATGAAATTTTCCGTCTAGGATGCCTCATTTTTTACTAGTGTAGGTTGTCAGATCACAATGACATGAATGTATTTTAAACAAGCTTATCTCTATTCGACGTTAGTTATAACCTTGTCCAAGTTAATCATGTGATAATACATGCTTTGATGCGAGAATTTGAATAATTATGATGTTAAACCCTAATCTTTGTTTAATCAAAGAGTTAAATCATGTGAACTAATCTCTGATAATAAATTTCAGAAGATTAAGACTTTTTCCCTATGTTCCATGTGATTTGAATGAGTTTTGTTTAAGAAATAATCACAAAAACAACAAAACCCGAGAAACAAAAATCTGTTTAACACAGAGTAGTTGACTAATAACATGTATAGTTGACTACTCCTTTCCTGGTGTGACTCATAGAATTGTTTTTCATAGCAGAGTAGTCACTAATGTTCATATTAATCGACTAATCACACTTAGTCCAATTTTTTAGATTCTGGATGGGCTAAGGGTAGTCTTCTACTAAGGTTGTTTTCTGAGTTTGTGTTTTGTATCTATTTGAGATGTGTTCATGGGGTTCGAGCCACACTCCTTTACATGTAAATTCACGAATACACAAGTAGAATGTCGTTTGCACACACATGAGTATCCCAGAGGGGATTATGTCAAGTGTTGGGTTGTTTATTGTTCATACCATCGTTGGATATCATTAATGGGCACATCTTAGTACTATATGGGATAGTGCATTGATATACTAGATTTACATAGTTTATACATGAAATAGATATAATTGATGAGCTCAGTTCAGTAATACGTGGGGTAGTGCATCGATATTCCATTCGTACATGCCATTGAGTCGGGTTTGGATAATTTACCTAGCAGTCCGTCCGCACGAGGGTACGATGAGGCTTGTGAGCCGTCTTTTTGGATACCTATATAGTAGGCTGTCCCACACTCATGTTACACACTGAGATCACGATGAGACTAATGAGCCGTGTACACTGTTTAGGATACCTACATGGTAGTCCGTTGCACATGATGATGCTAAGTTTCAAAATCTTGCAAAGAGTTGCACTGAGATAGCTAATTGATAGCCTGAGTCTTTGGTGGATGTCAGTTATGGATGTGATTCATTATTAAGATATATGACTGGGATACTTTGCTCTTGAAAGTATTTATTCTATCTCTACAGTTATAGTGGAGGATAATATAAATATGATATAATGATGTCTTTATTTCTTTTATTACTTTCTTTATGCCTGAGTTGGGATCAATAATTAGCAATTCACAATTTGAGACATATGGTATATACATGAGGGTTTTCTTGTTTGGATTATTTCGCTCGACGTACTAGTCTCGTGTTGTGGGTTTCTAAGTATTAATTTCATATAGGTTGTTTATTCTTAGTTTGGTATTAATATTTAGATATCTACAATTTGAGACAATGGTATATACATGAGGGTTTTCTTATTTGGATTATTTCGCTCGACGTACTACGTCTCATATTGAAGGTTTTTAAATGTTAATTCCACTTAGATATAGGGTGAATGATCTAGGTAGACTATGCTTAATAGATAGTGGCTCAACTCCATTTAGTAGCCCTTTCCCTAGAGGCGGATGTAGGTGATATTGCTGTAGCGCTCTGACGCTCTTTATATAGTTCTTTTTATTATTTTCTCTTCTTTCAGGCAATACAGAGGTTCGAAGAGCCGCAGGACGACAAAGTTATTGCATAGTTGCCATCACATGAGTTATTAGTAGAAGCTTCACAATATATTTTTCTATGATTTCATTCATACTTTAGAGTTTTATTTTTATTTTGTAAAGATAGTGTGCCTTCGTACGATTTCTAGTTGATTCGTGTTGAGACATTTTCTTTATTCCGTTTATCAAATGTATTTCAGTTGAGACATGATTTACCCATCTTTTGCTGTTTTTTATCTTTGGTACAGGTTACACATGTTGGTGCAGGTTACACATGTTCAAAAAGATAAGAGGGAGGAATGGGTGCCAAAGATCAGAAACAGAGAAAAAGTAACTGAAAATGAATAAGAACAATGATTATGAACTAGTGTACTGTTTATGTTGCTGCTAATTGCTTCTCTTCTCATGATAGCGACCGTTGACATTGTTGTTTATAGACACTATGAAATTTCAGTCCAGGTTGTAGGAATACTAAGGTTGGTTGCATCACCCATTTAATAATATATGTATATTGAATTAGTATTGGAACTTGAATATTGTAATTGTTTGTTTTAATAATATATTTTCTTTTTTTTACAATTATTTTTATCTTTGAATGTATATTTTTTTGTTCATGTTATGTTTTCTTAAATAATTTATGTGTTTGAATATGAAAGCAAAAACCTAAATGGTATATGGATGTGATACATATGAATGTGATACATATGAATGTGATTTTTATATATTAAAAAAATAAAAAAATAAAAACATCCTAGACGGAATTTCCATCTAGGATGAGCATCCTAGACGGAAATTCCGTCTAGGATGTTTTAGGTATCCTAGACAGAATTTTCGTCTAGGATAATCATCCTAGATGGAAGTATCCTAGACCGAAATTCCGTCTAGGATACCCAAAACATCCTAGACGAAATTTCCGTCTAGGATGCTCATCCTAGACGGAAATTCTATCTAGAATGTTCCATCTAGGATTATCCTAAATGGTTTTAAGTTTTGTCTAGAATATTCCATCTAGGATGTATCTTAGACGCTTTTTTCATCTAGAATACTACATCCTAGACGAAAACTACTAGATGCGCATTGTAGACGAAATTCTGTGTAGGATAATCATCCTAGACGAAAATCTAATTTTCCTAGATAAAATTTTCCGTCTAGGATGCCTCATTTTTTACTAGTGTAGGTTGTCAGATCACAATGACATGAATGTGTTTTAAACAAGCTTATCTCTGTTCGATGTTAGTTATAACCTTGTCCAAGTTAATCATGTGATAATACATGCTTTGATGTGTGAATTTGAATAATTATGAAGTTGAACCCTAATTAGTGTTTAATCAAAGAGTTAAATCATGTGAACTAATCTCTGATAATAAATTTCAGAAGACTAAGACTTTTTCCTATGTTCCATGTGATTTGAATGAGTTTTGTTTAAGAAATAATCACAAAAACATCAAAACCTGAGAAACAAAAATTTGTTTAACACAGAGTAGTTGACTAATAACATGTATAGTTGACTACTCCTTTCCTGATGTGACTCACAGAATTGTTTTTCATAGCAGAGTAGTCACTAATGTTCATATTAATCGACTAATCACACTTAGTCCAATTTTTCAGATTCTGGATGGGCTAAGGGTAGTCGACTACTAAGGTTGTTTTCTGAGTTTGTGTTTTATATCTATTTGAGATGTGTTCATTGGGTTCGAGCCACACTCCTTTACATGTAAATTCATGAATACACAAGTAGAATGTCGTTTGCACACACATGAGTATCCCAAAGGGGATTATGTCAAGTGTTGGGTTGTTTATTGTTCATACCATCGTTGGATATCATTAATGGGCACATCTTAGTACTATATGGGATAGTGCATTGATATACTAGATTTACATAGTTTATACATGAAATAGATATCATTGATGAGCTCAGTTCTGTACTACGTGGGCTAGTGCATCGATATTCCATTCGTACATGCCATTGAGCCGGGTTTGGATAATTTGTCTAGCAGTCCGTCCGCACGAGGGTATGATGAGGCTTGTGAGCTGTCTTTTTGGATATCTATATGGTAGGTTGTCCCGCACTCATGTTACACACTGAGATCGCGATGAGACTAATGAGCCGTGTACACTGTTTAGGATACCTACATGGTAGTCCGTTGCACATGATGATGCTAAGTTTCAAAATCTTGCCAAGAGTTGCACTGAGATAGCTAATTGATAGCCTGAGTTTTTGGTGGATGTCAGTTATGGATGTGATTCATTATTAAAATATATGACCGGGATACTTTGCTCTTGAAAGTATTTATTCTATCTCTACAGTTATAGTGGAGGATAATATAAATATGATATAATGATGTCTTTATTTCCTTTATTGCTTTCTTTATGCCTTAGTTGAGATCAATAATTAGAGATTCACAATTTGAGACATATGGTATATACATGAGGGTTTTCTTGTTTGGATTATTTCGCTCGACGTACCAGTCTCGTGTTGTGGGTTTCTAATTATTGATTTCATATAGGTTGTTTATTCTTAGTTTGGTATTAATGTTTAGCTATCTACAATTTGAGACAATGGTATATACATGAAGGTTTTATTATTTGGATTATTTCTCTCGACGTACTACGTCTCATATTGTAGGTTTCTAAATGTTAATTCCAATTAGATATAAGGAGAATGATCTAGGTAGACTATGCTTAATAGATAGAGGCTCAACTCCATCTAGTAGCCCTTCCCCTGGAGACGGATGGAGGTGATATTGTTGTAGCGCTCTGACGCTCTTTATGTAGTTCTTTTTATTATTTTCTCTTCTTTCAAGCAATACAAAGGTTCGAAGAGGCACAGGATGACAGAGTTCTTGCATAATCGTCGTCACATGAGTTATTAATAGAAGCTCCACAATAGACTTTTCTATGATTTCATTCATACTTTAGAGTTTTACTTTCAATTTGTAAAGATAGTGTGCCTTAGTACGATTTCTAGTTGATTCATGTTGAGATATTTTCTTTATTCCGTATATCAAATGTATTTCAGTAGAGACAAGATTTTTATTTATGAGATATCACTTTCCATATCATGTCTATTACGTTCATGTAGGCTGTCTAAAAATCACAATGGATAGCTGACCCCCATCAAGTT
>BQKN01064968.1:129939-193590 GCA_022839385.1 Asparagus kiusianus | reverse complement strand
AAGAAGGAGATTTTTGGAGATCATCAAATCTCAGAGAATCCCTTCATCAGTGGAGAATCAACTTGGCTATTAACCGAATCTTTGGTTCTAACAACTCTGTTACAGAGTTCCAACTCACTCTGAGTTCTGAAACTCATTTAAGAGTTCGTGATTAAGCTTGCAACGCAAGTTAATCATATCAAACCAGTTATTCGGTTCTCAACAACTCTCTTTAGAGTTCTCAACTCATTACGAGTTCTTTACACTCATCGAGAGTTCTACACCGAATTCATCACATTAATCAATCGTTCCAGTGAGATAGTACGGTCGGATCGTCAATGGAGAGCAAGTTCGACGCGATCAATCGAAGGAAGTACTCCATCGCTACCAAGAAGAACCCAGTCTTAAACAAAGGGGAGAATCAAATTCATTCTCCTCTCTTTTGTAATCGGAATCCAAATTGTAATTGATTTTGAGAGAATACAAGTCAAATTTTCTTTCATTGTCTTTTTACTGCAAATTTCCAACAAACAAGAGGGCAAGAGCCGCCGGCACTCGGCGATTGGTCAAACTTACTCGAGTATCCGACAGCCTTTGTCACGCGTACGAGGAGAGGCCTTCCTACTCCTACGTGACGTGATGCAACATACGGCTCCTCGAATGACCACTGGTGGCACAGAGGGACAACATGACATCTCCGAACGATGCGTGGTCACATCCCATAATTCAAGGAGCAGTCAAACTGTCTCTCTCCCATTTAAGAGCTTCTTTCAGCAACCTGAGGGAGGGATCGGCCAATAGATCAACAGAGCGACTGATCAATTGAGAGGCTGATCAAAGGAGGAGGATCGACGACGAGCTCTTTGCATACTCTTACGCCACAGCATCGTCCCCTAGCTCCGAGCCCCGATCGCCGACGAACTAGAAGATCCAAACTCTATCAACCTGAGCTTCTACTGAGTACTGAAGCTCTCTCCAGCAACCCCGATCGAACCGTCCAAGGGAAGCAGACTCGGCATGAGCACCGAGCGAAGCGTCCTACAGCTACCGAAAAGTCCCCATACTAAACAAAGAGGGCTTTCCCTCTGCTTCTGTTGTAAACATTTGATCATTAGTTTGTAATAAGCTTTCTTATCAATACAAACGAAGTTCCCCGTTTTCGGGAAATTAAATTTACACCTACAAAACCAAATCTTCCTTTCCTGCAGCTTTGAAACCCTGGGGTTGTGTCATATAGATCTTCTCATCTAAATCACCGTGTAGAAAGGCTGTCTTCATATCCATCTGGACCAAATCCAAATCCAACTGTGCCACCAACGCTAATAAAATATGTATCGATGAATGCTTCACAACTGGTGAAAATACCTCGTTGTAATCAATGCCCTCAAGCTGTGCATATCTCTTGGTAACCTATCTGGCTTTGAATCTTATGTCCCCAATAGAAGATCCCTCCTTCTTTGCATATACCCACTTATAACCAATAACTTTCTTACCCTTAGGTAGATGTGCAAGTGTCCAAGTGTCATTCTTCTGAAGAGACCGCATCTCCTCCTCCATAGCTTCCCTCCACCTGATCGAATCGGGGCTAGTTTCTGCCTCCCTGAATGTGGCTGGAACCATATCATCAACGACCTCCACAGATAATGCATATGCGACCATGACATCATTATACCTAGCTGGCCGACGAATCTCTCTCCTCGGTCTATCTGCTGTAATGGACCTCTGAACATGACCCTGTTCCTGAGTCCCATAATCCACTGTATCCTCTATCTACCCGGCTATCATCTCATCTCCTCCCAGTGTCACCTCTGTAGGAGCCTCAATGGATACAATGCTCTCTGGAGTGGGTGGAGTCACATCATCCTCCACCTGCTGCGATATCTCTCCTGTCTGGTCTCCCTTCACCTGCTGAGGGACTCGAGGCCTCATCATGTACGCCTCGTCAAATGTGACATCTCTGCTAATAACTTTCTTTTTGTCCCGTGGATCCCATAACTTGAAGCCTTGACTCCATCTCTAAATCCCACAAAGACTGCTTTCCTCGCTCTCGGATTTAATTTACCATCACTGACATGATAATAAGCTGGACACCCGAATATCCGAAACGACTCATAGTCACTAGCCACCGAACAAAACCAACGATCCAATGGAGTCTTCCTGTCTATCGCAGTGCACGACAACCTGTTCACGAGATGGCTCGCATAAACTAACGCCTCGGCCCAAAAGGATCTAGGCAATCCACTCTGCGTCATCATACACTGCACCTTCTCCAGCAAGGTACAGTTCAATCTCCCAGCCACCCCGTTCTGTTGAGGTGTCTCTCGAACTGTGAAGTGTCTTCTAATGTCATGATCCCGACAAAACTATAGAAACGGATCACTCTTGAACTCTCCACCGTTATCTGAACGTAGAGTCTTCACCTTTCTACCTGTCTGCAGCTCCACTTTCTTCTTCCACTCCACAAAAATATCCAGGACCTGATGTTTATGCTTCATAGGGTATACCCAATTCCTCCTGGAATAATCATTAATGAAAGTAACAAAATAGTTGGCCCCACCAAGAGATGTGTTCTTGGAAGGACCCCAAATATCCGTGTGAATGTAATCCAATGTACCTCGGGTGTTGTGAACAGCGGTGCCAAACTTCACTCTAGTATTCTTCCCAAGTACACAATGCTCACACAGCTCCATCTTACAGGTCTTAGCACCTTTCAATAGCCCCTGTTTTGCCAATGACTGTAGGGACTTATCACCCGTGTGTCCAAGTCTCATGTGCCATAAAGTGGTAGTGTCATCCTCTGTAGTGATAGAAGCTGCCAGACCCCCTGTGACTGTCTTGCCCTTCAAGTAGTATAGGTTGTTTTCCCTGACACCTCGCATCACCACCATAGAACCCTTCGTGACCTTCACTGTAGCATCATCTAAGATCACTCGATATCCTGCTGCCTCCAAAGTCCCAAGAGAAATGATGTTCTTCATCAACTGCGACACGAACCTTACTTCCTTCAATTCCCTCACTACACCATCATGCATCCTAATCCGGACTGAACCAATACCACCAATAGGGCATATGTGGTCATTACCCATAAGCACGACATCCCCTCTTTCCAGCTCCTTAAAAGCTAGAGAACCACTCCCTCTTAGGGCAGATGTGATATGTAGCTCCCGAATCCATCATCCACTCCGTGCAATCCGTATAGCAAACCGACGGTAAAGCAGGGCATGAGTAGCCTGAAGAATCTGAATCTGAATGCTCACCAATAGCTTTTGCAACATTCACCTCTGAAGCTTGTGCAACTTTCCCCTTATTCTTCCCGGCTTTTTCTTTCCACTTTGGACAGTCAATCTTCCAATGTCCTTCTTCTTTACAATACCGATATTGATTTCTACCAACACTCTTATAGGCACTCCTATTCCTTGATTTTGAGCGGTTGAACTGGCGACGATTTGGATCTCGGCCTCGAACTGCTAACGCATCTCCCGATGCCTTCTCGGAGGGTTCACCATCATTCTTCCTCAACTCATAGTTCACCAAAGCTGAGGTCACCTCCTTGTAGCTGACTGTAGTTCTTCCATTGATTATAGTGAGAACAAACATACCATATCATCTTCGGGCAACAAACACAGAAGTAGCATCGCCTTGTCTTCATCCTCAACTATAATATCAACATTGGCCATATCTGAAAGTAGCTTAGTGAAGTTGTTGACATGCTCTCTGATGGAAACTCCCCTCTTCATCTTGAACTGATAAAATCTCTTCTTCAAGTGAAGCCAATTCTCAATGCTCTTTGTAAGATATTTCTCATTGAGTGTTTCCCACATCTTCTTCGCCGACGTCTCGTTCATAACATCATAAATAAGATCCGACGTCAAGCATGACCTAATAACACCACAAGCTCTACTGTTCATCTTTCTCCAAACCTTATCCTCCAACTATGTGGGTTTCTCTTTTAACTCAAGAGTCTCCTTCAAATTCTGTGCATCCAAGGCATCCATCACCTGACACCTCCACAATCCAAAATTGATCTTGCCATCGAACTTAGGAACATCAATCTTCGTGTTATTGATGCTCAGACTCTGTATCACCTTTGTTAGAGACGAACCTGACGTGCTTGCATCTCCCATGTTGTCGATCTAGCTCTGATACCAATTGTTGTGCGCGGCGGAAGCTTCTAAGGCAACACAAATAATAACTCGAACTAAACCACAACCAATATGCAACACAACCACAGCAAGAACAAACAATTTACGTGGTTCGGCAAGTTGCCTACGTCCACGGGGCAAGGGGAGGGGAGTTCTTACTATTAGAAATCAGAGAATACAAATAGAGTTACAAATCTCTCAGATCAAACCCTAAAACAAAGCTCTTGATCTCTCACAACTCTCCCACAATTGGATGCAACAATCCTCTCTCAAAGACTGCTCAAATTCATCCTTACTTAACCCTAACAAATCAGGTTTAGGGTATATATTACTTAGAAAATGAATCGGGTCAAAAACCGAAGCCCAGCCCAGAATTCTTCGACGGTCGACCGCGGCGGTCGACCGCGGCGGTCGACCGCGCCGGTCTCGCGGTCGACCGTGGCGGTTGACCGAACCACAAAACCCGAGAGAAAATAGATTACAGTCATCCGTGGTCGACCGCGGCGGTCGACCGCCAGCAGCTCCGAATCCTGGTAACACTTGTGCACGTTCGCGGTCGACCGTCAGTCTGCCTGGCTGATTTCTTTACTATTTCTTGTATTTCTTCAGTTATTGGAGTGGCGATTTGAGGCCGTAAAAGAGTTGTAATGAAGGTGATTTCTCATCCCATTAAGCAATTGTTTTATCTAATTATTTGTGAATTAAAGGTTGCTGAACGAGGCGTACAGTTAGCTCTTGATGAAGGCTTTAGGATAGTCGAAGTTGAATCAGATAGTTCATTAGTTACCATAGCCTTGCAGATGAATAATTGCGCTTGAGCTCCATTCACACATATTATTGATGATATTAACATGTTAGCTCAAGAATTTCACTCATACGAGAAAAGAAGGAAATGTTATCGCTCATTCTCTTGCTCAGTTTGGAGCTAGAACTAGGTAAAACCAAGTACGAAGAGATTGTGTTCCTCTTTACTTGCAAACCGTTGTACTTCATGGTTTATCTTGTTCTGTCTAATTGAATGAAATACTATTCCGTTATTAAAAAGAAAAAAAAAGAAAAAAAAAAGAAGAAATAAATCGTGAGGACTATAGAATCGCGCTGGTTCTAATTGGTTGGCTATCCGACCCGAATCCGCCTCTCAGAATCTCTATCGCTCTCCAAAACCTCAGCCTGAAGGTTTAGGGTTTTATCGCATTCATTCATTCTCCATGTTTCGAGACCTAGCTCTTCGATGCTTCGACGCCTCACTCGATCAAAGCTGCGATCTTTACTCCGATTCCCCAAGTTCTCTTCTTCCGCCGACATTGCTGAAGTCGCCTTCTTCGATTTTCACAATGAGCTCCCAATCAATTCGAACTCTCACCTCTCCATCTTCAGTGACATCCCTAGCGATAGAATTAGAGGAAAGGACGATAGATTTAAAGAGCCTGAGGATTCTAGGGTTTCTACGTTGGTGGCTTGCCATTGCTTGGCAAAAGTGGGGAAGCTGAAAGAAGTTCGACGGATTTTGAAGCAGTTGATCGATAAAGAAGGTAAATTTGAACAAATTATATGGGTGCTTTGATTTTTTTGTTGATTAGAATGGTCGTTTTTATTTAATGTAGGGTCTGGTTCCGCAACTTCTCTGTGTGGACTACTATTGAATAATTTCAGGGATTTTGATTGCGACTGGATTGTGTGGGATATGTTGGCAAATGTTTATGCTCGGTCCGAAATGATCTATGATGCTCTTTATGTCCTTAGTCAAATGGATAGTTTGAATATACAAGCCTCGATATCAACTTATGACAGTTTGATGTATAATATAAGGACTGCTGATGTGGTTTCTGATCTTTACAAAGGAATCAGAGCTAGCGGGGTTTCTTATAGTGAGTATACACATAATATTTTCATTGATGGTTTGTGTAAGCAGAAGAGGTTGGGGGAGGCAATGTCTTGCTTCCAAGAGATGAGGTCAAGGAAAGAACTAACACTTTGTACAGTCATTTTTAATACCCTAATATCTGGGTTTAGTAATGCTGGATCGGTGGATGTTGCAAAGTCATTTGTTGCGATGATGTTTAAATATGGCTGTGTTCCCGATAGATTTAGTTACGGTAGTCTTCTACATGGGCTATGTGTAGTAGGTCGTATGGAGGAAGCCCTGGAGTTGTGTGAGGATATGGAAAGGGAGGGAATGAAGCTTGATGTGGTGACATACAATATTCTCATAAATGGGTTTCGTCTACTCGGGCTTATGAGCTGGGTTTGGAAACTCATTCATGAAATGATCTTAAAGGGTCTGGAACCCGATCTTGTTACTTATACCATACTCATTTGCGGGCATTGTGAAAGCGGCAGGGTTGATGTTGGAATGAAAATAAAGAAAGAGATGCTCGAGCGGGGATTTCAATTAAATGTTATTACTTACAGTGTGCTCTTAAATGGTCTAAGTAAGCAGGGAAGAATTTGTGATGTAGACCAGATTCTTGAGGAGATGAAAGCTATTGGTTTGGATATGGACATAGTAGCATATTCTACCCTCATTCACGGATACTGCAAGCTAGGAGAAATTGATAGAGCACTTCAAATCTGCAATATGATGTGCTCTAAAATAGTACTGCTCAATTCTTTTGGATATGGGGCTATTCTTTCAAGTTTGTGTAAGAAAGGAATGGTGGTTGAAGCTAGGTGTATCTTGGATACATTAACCAACAGCTTTCAGTCAGTGGATGTTATTTTGTATAACATGGTGCTTCATGGGTATGTAAAACTGGGCAATGTTAGCGCTGCTTTGGAATTATATGAAAAGATGCGTATGGGCGGAATAATCCCCACCATCATCACTTATAATACCCTCATTCTTGGTTTTTGCAAGACAGGAAAGCTAAATGAGGCACTTAACTTTAAGAAGACCATTGAGCTTAATGGATTGGTTCCTACTGTAGTGACATACAGTACTCTTATGGATGCTTTTTGTGGAGCTGGGGATGTTGCTTCTATGCTTCAATTATTCGATGAAATGGTTGGTAAAGCAATTATGCCTAATGTCATCATATATAGTATAGTTATGAAAGGTTTGTGCAAGCAACGTAGGCTGCAAGGGGCTATTGACATCCTCAAAGATATGCATATGAAGGGTATAGGCGTAGATGTGATCACATATAATACACTTATACAAGGATTCTGTGAAGCACAAAATAGGAAAATGGCTTTCCGCATACACAACGAAATGTTGCAACAAAATCTTACACCTACTCCTGTTACATATAACTTCCTCATAAATGTTCTTTGCCACAATGGCCATACATACTGGGCTGAAAGGCTTCTGAAAGCCCTATTGGAAAAGGGTGTTAAGTTGAGAAAGTTTGCATACAACACCATAATTAAAGCATATTGTGCAAAAGGAAAGCCTCAGGAAGCTATTACCCTCTTTGAGATGATGGTGACAAAGGGGTTTGAGATTTCGATTGAAGATTACAGTGCAGTAATCAATCGTCTGTGCAAGAGACATTTCACAAATGAAGCAATGATATTTTTGAATAAGATGTTACTAGCTGGTATTTCACCGGATTTGGAACTAGTTGCTACTTTCTGTAGTGCTTATCACTACAAAAATGATATCACTCAGTTGTTTGCATTGCAGTGTATGATTTTCAAAAGGGGTCTGCTTAGTATCAATACGCATAAAAGGAGTATAAAATGATATCACTCAGTTGTTTGCATTGCAGTGTATGATCTTCAAAAGGGGTCGTCTTGGTATCAATATGTGCATGAAAGGAGTATGAAATGAACATATTTAAGGGCATATTGAAGTTTGACTCTCGATCGAAATTCAAAGTTCGTGGAATCCATCCTTGCTGCTGGGTAAAGGCATAGGTATTATCCACTTTCCCCAATAATGTTAGTGGTGTGTCCCCTTTATATTGGTCTCATCTATTTTTGTGTGTAAATATATGAAAAAGGGGACAAGAAAGGATATACAAAGCTTCTGTTGGTGCATTTATCTTATTATAACACATGTTTTAATACAATTCAATCTCATGACTACTAACTTATTGATAACTTTTGACAATAATTAAGCTTACATGACGTGCACTAATCAACTATCAGTTTTCTGTAAACTATCACGTCTCCAGTTATCTATTCAGGATCCAGCTTTTTACTGATAGAGCATATCGACTCTTCATAACTCTTATGTACTTCTTGATTTTTCTATGAAATGTGCGAGATATGTAATATTAAGTGATAAGATAGGGTTCATGAAAAACCCTAGGTTTATCTGCTGTATTTTTATTTGCACAATATTCCTGAAAAGAAACATGTGGAGTTGAATTGAACAAGAAGATGTCCATGTTAGATAAATTTGACGGTCAAAGCTTATGAGATCTATAATTTACTTGTTTAAAATGGATCTTAGATGTTTCCTTCAATTCTACTGTTCTGTTTTCTTATGGTGCTTTCAAATTTTGTATAGTTCACAGTGACGGCTGAATGTTTTCATATTGCTATAGTTAATTCGTTTTGTTGATATGCATGTGAATGTCATACAAATTTCTATCTAATAAAGCTAACCATCTCCGGCAGAGCTCTCACTTGAAAGTCATTTGTCTTGCTTCAAAGCTTCCTAGGTAGCATCAGTAAATTTGGCTCCGTACTTATGTGAGCTTCAGGTGCTTTTAGGCATACAGATGTCTATTTAACAAAGCAGACCTTCTCACAGAGACCTCTTACTGGATAACCTTCTGAATAGTTTCAAACTTCCCTATCAGAGAATCTGGTCTGTGTACCTAATATGAACTTCATGTGCTTTCGCTATCGGTAGGTGTCCTAATTATTATTTGTCAATTTATGCGCTCCTTGTGGCAATGAGGTTAGTGGAATACTTTGCTTGATCACTGGGTTACTACTCCTTTTGATTGTTATGTTAGATCTTAAATAATAAAACTTGAGATCTAAACTATAAAGCCATGATTTAATTCAAAGAGATTAATAAGAATCAAAAGCTACGGAAGCATATACCTGATTCCATAGGGTTTTGATGATCTTTTAACCTTAGGGTTTCTCTCTTATGGATCTCTTTAGATGGGGATAAGAGAATAAGAGTGGCTAATCCTAGATTAGGGACCATAACCCCATATATATAGGTGTTGTACATTTGTAATTTGGCCCCTCATCAAATTACAGTTACAACCTGATATCTGCACATATAACCCCATGACTTATTTAAATACCCATTAACCCAAATTAATTGATCACTTTAGTGGGTTATCCTGAAAGATAGCAATACACATTAATCATATGTGCCCACAAATAGATTTATTAGATTAAATCCAATAATCTCCCACTTGGGCACCATATGATTCCTTAAATTGTGTATAACCCTATGAGCTCAAAAACTGCTATCACTGAAAAAGGTATTTCCGAACAATCTCGTCCATTGACTATATCAATATAGGATCAAAGCGGCATTCGTCACATTTATCGTAACTAAACCCATCAATGGTCATATATACCAATACAATCAAACGACATAGATCAAACATGGATGTGCAGCATGAAAATTACATACAATGTGATCAGTACATGTCTATTTTTAACTGGTCCTCCTTTAGTGAGGTCAAAACCAAACATAATGTAATAGTGTCTTAACTGAATACTTTATTCTGATCAGACAATACAACCAAACATAAAGCACCACAATTAAAAACTCCCACTAAATCATGATATCCTCAAATAATACCACACTCATATGAGCAATATGCTCATGAAAGACCTTGGGTGGCAATCCCTTAGTAAGAGGATCAGCTATCATGGAGTTTGTTCCAATGTGCTTTATAGATATCTGTCCACTCTGTACCCTTTCTTTCACAACCAGGAACTTAATGTTAATATGTTTTGACTTGTTTGAGCTCCTGTTGTTATTGGAATACATTATTACAGATTTATTATCACAATATAACATTAGTGGTCTTTCAATATTTTTCAAAATACGCAGTCCAGTGATAAAATTTCGCAATCATATTCCATGATTGGATGCCTCATAGCAAGCTACAAATTCTGCTGTCATAGTTGAGAAAGCTACTAGTGTCTGTTTGATACTTTTTCATGATATAGCTTCTCCTGCTAACATATAAATGTAGCCTGATGTAGATTTTCTGCTATCTTGGCATCCAGCAAAATCAGAATCAGAGTACCCAATGACCTCCAGCTGATCTGATTTTCTGTATGTGAGCATATAATCTTTTGTTTTCTGAAGATACCTCATAACCCTTTTGACTGCTATCCAATGATCCATACCAGGGTTACTTAAGTATCTGTCAACATCCTAACAATATACGCAATATCTGGACGCGTACATGCCTGAGCATACATTAAACTTCCTACAGCCGAAACATAAGGAATCTTCTGTATTTTCTGAATTTCAAGGTTACCTTTAGGGTACTGATTGAGACTAAACTTGTCTCTTTTAGTCAGGGGTATCTCCTGGTCTGCAATCTTGCATGCCAAATCTTTTAAGTACTTTATCGATATAGCTCTTTTGTGATAATCCAAGAATACCCCGAGAACGATCTCGATGTATTTGGATTCCTAATATAAAAGAGACGTCCCCAAGATCTTTCATCTCAAAATTCTTTGATAGAAATCTCTTGGTTTCGTGCAACATGCCTATATCATTAGTGGCAAGCAATATGTCATCGACATACAGAACCAGAAAAATATACTTACTCCCACTGAACTTGTGATATATACAGTCATCAACAATGTTCATCTCAAAACCGAACGAGATAATTATTTGTTGAAATTTGTGATACCATTGACGAGGAGCTTGCTTGAGTCCATAGATGGATTTTCTTAATTTGCAAACTATATTCTTTGGGTCTCCTGGCACAGTTTTCTGGTTACACCATATAAATCATCTCATCAATGTCTCCATTGAGAAATGCAGTCTTAACATTCATCTGATGTAACTCAAGATCATAATGAGCAACAAGTGTCATGATTGTTCTGAAAGAGTCTTTCGATGAAACCGGAGAGAGTTTCTGTATAATCAATGCCTTCCTTTTGAGTAAAACCTTTAGCTACAAGACGTGCCTTATACCTCTTCACATTACCGTTTGCATCCCGCTTGGTTTTAAAAATCCATTTACAACCAATTGGTTTTGTACCTTCTGGTAATGGGACAAGTTTCCAAACCTTATTATCTTGCATAGACTTGTACTCTTCATTCATGGCATCAATCCACTGTTGAGAGTTAGAACTTTTCATGGTCTGAAGAAAGTTGATTGGATCATCTTCCAACATTCCATTACTTTCCTCATGTTCTTAGAGAAATACAATATAATCATCCTGAATAGCATTTCTCATTTCTCTCGTGGATCTCCGTAAAGGCACTGGTTCTTGAGGTTGTTGAGTTTGTTCTTCTGGAACATGGAGTTGTTCAACATTGTCATCTTGAGGTTTCAGATTTACTTCTTGAGCAACAACAGGTATAGGAACCTGAATATTGTCAAAAGTAACTGTATGAATTGGATCTGAAGCCAATTCCTCCTCAAAAGCAATGACTCTGACCTTATTTCTCCCCCCAAACTCAACATCCTCAAAGAATATTGATGTTCTCGTCTCAAAAATATTTTTTAGTGTGGGATCATAGAACTTATAGCCCCTAGAGCGTTCAGAGTACCCAATAAAGTAGCTGCTAACTGTTTTGGAGTCTAATTTTTTTCATTTGGCCTATAAGGTTTTGCCTCAGCTGGACATCCCCAAATATGTAAGTGCTTTAAACTGGACTTTCGACCAGTCCAAAACTCATAAGGTGTTTTAGTAACTGCTTTACTTGGCACTCTATTTAGAATGTAAGCTGCTGTCTTTAGTGCTTCTCCCCAGAGTGACTCTGGTAAAGAAAAATGAGCAATCATATTTCTTACCATATCCTTAAGAGTCCTGTTTCGTCTTTCAGCTACACCATTCATGCTAGGTGAACCCGACATGGTGTACTGTGGGACGATACCGTATTCCTCTAGGTATCTAGCAAATGGTCCTGGACGTTGTTCACCTGAATCATCATATCTGTCGTAGTACTCACCACCACGATCAGATCTAACGGTTTTAATTCTTCTGTTGAGTTAATTCTTAACTTTAGCTTTATAGGTTTTGAATATGTCCAGAGACTCAGATTTTTCATGAATAAGATATAGGTACCCATAACGTGAGTAATCGTCTATGAATGATGTAAATATTATTGACCATTCCAAGATGTCGTAGGGAATGGCCTACAAATATCCGTATGTATCAATTCTAAGACATCCGAAGATCTGTTGGTACCTAATCTCTTAATTTTGGTCTGTTTTCCCTTAATACATTCAACACATACGTCGAAGTTCGAAAAATCAAGGGAATCCAAAATGCCATCAGACACAAGACGCTCAACTCTACCTTTTGAGATATGACCCAAGCGCTTATGCCATAATGTCACCGAATTTCTTATTTAATTTACGCTTAGTACAACGTGATTCCACATGCAAGGATTCATTATAAGAAGCAATTGTATCGAGCAAATATAGGTTGTCATAAGTACTCAAGTAACCGGTTCTCATAATATCTGAATTAAAAGATAAAATGAATTGATTGTTTTCGAATGAACAATGATAAACTGATTTGTCCAATACAGAAACATAAACCAAATTTCGTCTAAAAGACGGTACTACAAAAGTATCTTTTAAGTCCAAATAAGAACCAGTTCCTAATAGCAACCTAAAGTGCCCAATTGCTTCCACATCTACCGATTGATCGTCGCCCACAAAGATGTGTCTTTCAACATCACTTGGCTTTCGGTAGCTTAGGCAACCCTGCATAGAAACACTTATGTGAGTAGTAGCACCAGAGTCTAACCACCAAGTGTTTCTAGGTACTGAAGCTAAATTAACCTCAGAATAGACCAAAGTAAGGAACGTACCCTTATTAGCACGCCAGGCGTGATATTTGGTACAATCCTTCTTTACGTGTCCAGGCTTGTTACAGAAGAAACAACCCTGATTTTTTTTATGTTGTTTCTTCTGAACTGGACCCTTAACAGCTTCATTATTATTCTTTTTTTTCTTGCCTTATCCTTAGAGGCATAGGCCAAATGAGCACTTTCAGTTTTATCTTGCTTCAACCTGTCTTCTTCTTGCACACAGTATGAAATGAGCTCATTTAGAGTCCATTTCTCCTTTTGGCAGTTATAACTGACCTTAAACTGATTGAATTGTGCAGGAAGAGACAACAGAACCAGATGCACCAATAACTCATCACAAAGATCGAGTTTAAGTGCATTAAGCTTTGAAGCAATATGAGACATTTCCATAATGTACTCCCTGATATTTCCTTTGCCCTCGTACTTCATTGAAATCAAGCGAGCTAAAAGCGTGCTTGTTTCTACCTTATCGTTTTTCGTAAAACGCTTCTCAATTTCGGCAAGGAAATCTTTAGCCTTAGTAATTCCTTCAGATTCTATGCCCCTAAAGGCTTCCGGAACGCCGCGCTTAATGATCATAAGACTCATGCGATTTGAACGCTCCCACTTCTCATACTCTTTTTTTGCATCAGGAGTGCTATCCGCATTGAGAGGTTGGGGTTGTTCAATTCTTAATGTAAGGTCTAGATCCATGCAGCCAAGAACAATTAATATGTTCTCTTTTTAAACCTTGAAGTTTGTCCCATTTAGCATGGGAATTGAGTTGATGTTAGCAGAAATTGTTGTGGCAGATGCATTATCTGAAATAAAAAAAAATGCTCACATTAATAACCATAATTAGTAATCAATAAAATTCAAATAATGACAAATCCCATCCAAGATATCTGGCACAACATTAATATCAAGTCTTTGGACAGTAATATTAACTTGTAAGTGATACCTTGTTGTAATGATCAAATATTGACAATAACTCATGTCAAATAATGAAACTATCTTTGGATCGATTCATTATTCACATGTAAACCTTATAATTGTCACACGCTTATCATCGCAGATGTGTATACAGTCTAAATAAATACTAACATTCCTTTGGGCCGATTAAATATTTACACGAAAGCATACACACAACCATCTAACATTCCTCATGAACAATCTACACAAGAGAGGTTACTTTGGCAACTTCTTGTTTCAATTAATCAATTGGAGTGAGAGACAACCGTAATACCTTAGTGTCATAATATTTGAATTTAAATAGTTGATTAACTACCAAATTAGATTTAAATTAAAAGGTTTTAATTTAAATCAACTGAATTTCCAAAAAAAACTAAATTGGGGTCTCATAGCTTAATTAGGGCCCATAACTTAATTGAATAAATTAAATATACCAAAGTGGACCCATGAAATGCCGAGGCTTAACCATAGTGAACACGAAAATCGCTTGATTTCGAACGCGAGGTTCGTCTGTATTGAGTACGAGACTCACCTAAGAACGAACACAAGGTTCGTCTGAAAATGAACTTGATGTTCAACTTGAGAACGAACGCAAGGTTCGTTTTGAAAATGAACGCAAGGTTCGACTTGAGAACGAACGCAATGTTCGTTTGAAAACGAACGCGAGGTTCGACCTGAGAATGAACGCAATGTTCAACTTGAGCACAAACGCAATGTTCGTCTGAAAACGAATGCGATGTTCGACCTGAGAATGAACGCAATGTTCAACTTGAGCACGAACGCAATGTTCGTCTGAAAACGAACGCGATGTTCGACCTGAGAATGAACGCAATGTTCAACTTGAGCACGAACGCAATGTTCGTCTGAATCGAGCACGAGGCTCGCCCGAGAACGAACGCGAGTTTCGTTTGAGAACGAACGCAAGGTTCTTTTGAAGCTTTCAAGCCTCGCCAAAAATTAAGGTAACAACCTCCTTAATTTCCGCACGTTTTCACGCGCACGAACCCCTTGAGGGTTTAATCTGAAACCGCCGCCGCTGAATCAACTCCGGCGAGGAGTTTTGGAGATTGACGACAGATCAAAAAACCCCAAAAAAAAGATAATTATTTTTCTGTCGATTTTTGAACTCAAATCATTTAGATCCAAACCTCAAAAATTGAATCAAACACAAAAGAAATGAACTTTAGAGTTCATAATTGCTACAGATCCAAAAAACGAAACAAAAAAACCAAACAAACATGAAATTTCACTGTTCATCCGAAAGTAAAAACTTTACTGTTCATCCAAAAACAGCCCGAAAATAAAACCTTTACTGTTCATCCGGATAATTAAAAAACGTTACTGTTCATCCATCAACAGATCTGAATCAAACACAAATTAAGATCAAAGAACCCTAATTGTAATCTTAATCTCTTAGAACAAATCAATTGTGGCTCTAATACCACTTGTTAGATCTTAAATAATAAAACTTGAGATCTAAATCATAAAGCCATGATTTAATTCAAAGAGATTAACAAGAATCAAAAGGTGCGGAAGCATATACCTAAATCCATTGAAGAAAACTTGATTAGGATTTTAATGATCTTCTAACCTTAGAGTTTCTCTCTTATGGATCTCTTTAGATGGGGATAAGAGCATGAGAATGGCTAACCCTAGATTAGGGACCATAACCCCATATATATAGGTGTTGTACATTTGTAATTTGGCCCCTCATCAAATTACAGTTACAACCTGATATCTGCACATATAACCCCATGACTTATTTAAATACCCATTAACCCAAATTAATTGATCACTTTAGTGGGTTATCCTGAAAGATAGTAATACACATTGATTAATCATATGTGCCCACAAATAGATTTATTAGATTAAATCCAACATGTTATGCTTGGTGTTCTAATCTTTGGCTTGTCTTTATCAGTTAAAATGTTGAAAGTTTAAGAGGTTTAGCTATTCAGGTTGATGTTTCCTTATGCTTTAACAAAAGACCAGATATTATTCTGAAGCAAAGCGTTTGCTGGATCACGTCTATTTATTGTTCTGAACCAGAGCTTTGCTGGACCTAAAATTACGAAGGATAAAATGGGTGTTTGCTAAAAGTTATTAATTTTAAGACAGTAAGGATATGGGTGCAATAGATGCTATAAAGTTTCTAATATCACTAGCATCATCGTTGGTGATGCTACTCTTCCGTAGCTTTAATAGACAACTGCTTCCTTCACTTGTTCCATTTTGATATTGGAATTTATTTTCAGTTAAACTTAATACCTAGATCTGGTCTTCATTGGAATTGTATGCACTTTTCAATTTAGTTGGTCACACGATGCACATTTTATATACAATGTAGATACTCTTTATATAGTTGCTACATATATTTTCTATGCAGTGTACGGCAAATTTTTTGTCAAAATCTCCGCAGGCAGACTTCTTTAGTTTGAAAAAAGATACCCTTATGATTAGCTTCGCTTTTCTGTAGTAGCATCTGCTGTCTTGATTCTGGTCTGTATGAACTTTTTAGGTGCTTCTGCACCATGTGTCGGACATGATTAGTAAGCTATATATGTGTGTTGACATGTGATACACAAAGTTGTTTTTGGTCATTAAAGGTGGCTAGAGTCAACAATATGATTTAACCTAAGCTATAATCAACAATATGGTTTAGTCAATTCACATCATAATCTTAGTGAACATAAGACTGATTTTACTATCTCTGATCCTTGCAAAATGGAAATATTTAATTCTCCTGCTACTAGTGGAATTTCCTATGTTTAGTTAATTTTTCTGGATTTTTATTGTTTGCAGCACAACTTATGCCACAGTATTCACAAAACTGTATTTCTGCGGGTGTAAACTGGTGGCTTCTGGCTGGAGTATGATAGGTCTATGGCATATTGTATGTGTGGTTAATAAGTCTGCGACTGAAGTCAAAATACAGGGCCTGAATTGATGAGGGCATCAGAAACATATTTAGAGGTATACTATTTGATAAATTTGGTAGTCTTTCTCAGCGTAAAAGTTTGAAGGCCTATAATCATTTGCGTTTGCATTAAAGTTTATCAGTGCATATCTAATGGAGATTGAAAGAAAGTTGGAGTGACTACCATCCTGCTAAGCTGTATAAAGCTGCAATACATAACTGCCATTAACCTACTGCTCTTTATTTATTTATTTCTCCATTCATTAACCATGTTTGATTTTTTTTTTTGCACTATTTTCATTGGCTTGATTTCTAAGGACATGTTTTACAAGACATTCCAGTCAATTAATTGCATTTTATTCCATAATCTTAATTCCAAGCCATGGTTCATTCTTTTGCTTATAAACTGCTCTCCCTGTTCATGTATGATTGCTTATAATTTTTGTGTGTTTGTGGATGTGTTTGATATGTACTTGCTGGCTATGTAGATGCATGTGATGTTCTTATTGATTAGCTCTGTTATACGCATGCATCCCATTCCGGATACCAATTTGCTTCTGCATTTAAATACATCTGCAAGTACATTGCTAAATCTCAATTGAAGTTTCTGTAAAGTTCCAGGCATATTTGCTAAATTATGTATTGTTTTCGTATCCATTTAGATCGAGTGGGTTATGCGTGAAAAAAGGTGTTTTTAGCATAGCGAGGATTGCTTTTGTTGACTAAAATTAAATACATGCTTCTACTTCGTTTCTTTTTAGTAGTTGTTTTCTTGTTCTTTTCTTTTGATTATTTATAATCTCTTAACATCTTTAGTGGCTTGCATGGGACCTATTTTTTGTCAAGTCCTGGAAGTTGATTATCGAGGAGAGTATTTTACCCATTTTCTTCATTTTTATCAGCGTGTGTTGGCTTTTAGTAAATATGATCTATGTTGGAGCCAAGTCGTAGAAGCCCTTTATAAGGATCTCTGTAGTATTTTTCTCACTTTTCTGATGATGTCTGTCTCGGTACCATATGCTTTGTTCGTCAAGGTTTTCATATAAATATTTCCCCTTTCTTGTCGAACCTCTCTCAGGATCGACAACTCTTTATAGTGAGTTAGTGTTTTCAAAGGCGCACACTTCATTGCGTCTCATGCGCCTTGTGACTAGGCGCCCCGCATAGGAGGCACTAGTGCCTTTTTGTGCCTGAACGTGTCTTGCAGGAGAGATTTGCACACGGCACATGTAACACATGGCACATATATTTTTGTTTTTTAATATTTCAATTGGGACTTTATACCGAATAAGTCATATTCCGTAAAGGAAAATAAACCCATTAGGATATTTTAGTAGCTCGATTGAGGATCCTAACTTGTCCTCATTTATAATTTGAATTTTTTTAAATATTAGTCTTGATTTGACTTTTGATTTGGAAAATTATGAAATTTACTACTATGTTGGATGTGTTAGCATTATGATTTAATATCTTATTTTGTAGTATGGTGTAGATATTATTTATCGTACCATATTTTTTATGTGAAAATTCATAAACATGTTCTTTCACGCTTCATTATGTATCTTGAAAACTTATGTGTGGTGTGTTCCTAGCTTCAATAGGGCGTGCACATAGCATTCCGCTTTGCACATGTGCATGTAAAGAGACTTTACACCCTGCATTGCACATCGTGGATTGATAACACTATAATTAATTAACACGCAAGGAAGGGCTATGTGTTTTTCTTTCTTATCATTTAAACTATAGAAACCGAAATGAGCAAGGGATCACTAGGGGTGGTAATTAATCAAATTGAATTGAATACCCAGGTGTTTGTATCCATATTTGTTAAAAAGTTATCAAATTCGAACCTGAATTTGAATATCCATATCTGAAGTTTTTCAATATTTTTTAGTGTTAAATGAACTACCGAATCGAATATAACCGAATACTTATTCGAACAATTAATGAACTATTTGTTAATTATTTAGTTCATTTCCACCCCTAGGGATCACTGAACAGTTTGGCAAACAGTGTTCATTTCCTGTTCCCTTTTCGGGCAACTTATTGTTTGGTGGTTGGAACTAGATAGTCCTCTCATTTTGTTACATGGAAACGAAATATGAGGCATGAACACCGTGGTGACGATATTCAGGTTTGCATGGGCAATATATGTTAAATCTATCAGCTTCATTTGTTTCAAGTGGTCTTTCATGGGACCGTTAGTGATTTGCAGCAATCATGTCCTTTATATGGGTATATGACTTGTATTACTTCACATACTTTTCAGATAACCACTGCAAATAGTTGCTGAAGATGCAGAAGGTGATGCCCTGACAAAAGAAGCATTGATTTTTTTCTTGGACTGCATGGAGCACCTGGAGGTTTTCAACGTCTCCATTTTGTGTTGCTATAAAGCCTTAGTTCTGCATGAAAGAATAATCATTCAGGAACTGGATCATGCCCCTCTGAAGAAGGCATCAATGCTTCACAACTACTACTATTTGTATGTATCCCTTACGCCTTGTCACAGTATGATTATAATAAAATGCCTGAAGAGAAGTAAAATTGCGAGTGGTTCTGGCACCAGGATGAGGTGAGGGTTTCTTGCTCTGGAGTCTGTTATGAGAAATTTGAATTTGTGTTATGACAATGGTCCCAATATAGGGTTTAGAAATTGACGACAAATGTTGGTAGATAATGACCCGCGATGCCTACCCTTGATACGGACCTGTTTGAGACTTAATGGGTAAAATCGGATCAATGATGGAACTGCTACAGTTGTGAACATTCGTAGCAGGAACGTAACTTATGGCATGGATGTATATTTGTCATATAAAGGTTCTGAGGGTCTGTTTGTTTCGTCTCAAAAAAAAAAAAAAAAAAAAAAAAAGAAAAAGAAAAGAGGAAATCTGAAAACCATGCTGAAAGACAACTTCGGTGCATTTTTGAGGTTTTCAGCCAAATGGTTTTTTTGTGTTTGTTTTGCATGGAAAGGATATGGTGGAAATGTCATGTTTTGATTTCTATTGTTTGGTTTATTGTTTTCAAAAGGTTTCTCTTTTTGTTTTCAAAAGCTAGAAACCTGACAATATATTTTGATTTCCTCAATTTCCTTTGTTCGGTTGGTAAAAGTGCAAAATGGGAAATGTTGTATAAGGTCACCATTGGTGAGGTTACCACCCAGATAGGACAAAACAGCCTGGAACTATCATATAAAGGAAATTGATAAAAATGCATTCCGACGGTCACAAACAGCAAGCCAACGGTCAAATAGCAAATATAAAATGGACATACAAGGTTTGTGGCATCGTATACCTTCTCCAACCCAATATTGAGTGTTATCGATACTTGTAGCATACTAAAATCTGTTGATATGCTTTCTTCCAAGGGGTCCGAAGCACTTTCTTCCCAGGGGGTAATGAAGGTGCACTGCTTTTGTAAAATTCTAACACCATTGAAGTTGTGCAAGAACGTAATGATCAAGGGGAGATATTTTTGGGGCTGCGCCAAATACACAAACAGACAATGCAAATTTTTTGCTTGGGCTGATGCTGATGATGAGAGTGATATCAAGAAATTCAAGAACAAAAAGGAGCACGTCTCTGTTCAAGCTAAAGCAGAAATGAAAACAGATCATTTGAAGAGACGACTGAAGCATGCAAATCATCGAATTGACAATTGAAAAATATGTATTCTTGTGTTAGTGATTTTTTGCATTTTTCTTTTTGCTGCAAACATTGTAATTTGTACTTTAAAAATATGCTCATATGTTGAAGAAATTTTCATGTATAAAACCTTTTGAAATATATAGCACAAATTGAGTCGTAATATGAGATGTATAAGCTCAGATGTTTCTCATTTACATCATTGTATGTAACACCAGTAAACTTGCACTCCCAATGTTGGTTGCAGGTCTCAAAAATTTGCTCAACTGAATGATAATTTGTTGCCTCGCTAATACATTGCAAGGATAATTACTAGTTTTAGGTATTGAGTATCATCATTGCACCATAAACAATAAATAGAATAAAGAGAAAATAATGAGATAAATGTATCTGATATGCCGCACAATAATGAGAAGGTGATCATTCTGATGGGCTCAGATTGGTCATAAACAATTAGGTATGCAAAACATATTATCAATTTAATTATTGTAGGCCGCGTATCCATAACCTAAACAGTGTTTATAGAAAATGTGATTCGCATATCTTATTCCGTGACGATCATCATAGCACCATTATATAAAGGAGACACATATGATCATTCTGATGGGCTCAGGTTGGTCATAAGAAATCAGATATGCAAGACATATATTGTATTTAATAACTGCAGGCGGTAAATATTCATTTGGTCATGGCAATAGTAAAACGCCTCGCCTAGACGGTATTAATAGAAAATGTGCTTTGCATATCATATTCTGTGACATTCATTATAGCACCATTAGAAAAAAGAGACACAGATGCAAGATTGCTATATCAGTTATTATTATCGATGCAATTGGTGTAACTTATGCACGAAGTTTCCTCATTCCACTGTTTTCCTGATTAAATTGTAAAACTTGAAGAGAATGAGTACAGTAGTAATAATAAAGTTACAAATATATATACGGATAGAGAAAATTTTAAAGAGAAATATTTATATGATAATATCAGCGTATACTCCCAAAAATAAAATTGTAGCCTGGTTGGCTAAAATGCACAGTTAAACCCATAATAGTACCATCATATACTCACCAAATTGTACCATTGTTGCCAAAAATTCATGGTTAATTAGGGGATATAACACTGAACCTACAACATTCTTTAGCCATAAAGAAGCAACATAGATCCAGCAAAAGATATGAGCATACGTTAAGCTCACTCCTACACGTGTAATTAATTCAGTCGGTGTCATCCACAAAAAGAAGCCAAAAACCCAAAAGTTAATTACCTGCATGATAATTTATGCATTAACACCACAACATATAACAAAAAAGCAAAAACTAAGACAAAAGATTTACCTTCACTAGCTAGCTACTATTTTGCTGGACTTTCTTGAAGTTGTCCAGTTTAGTCCTTTGCCCAACCATTGACTTTCCAATAAAATGCCTTGCTTAGTTCTCACTTTCACATATACCACCATAAAAAGCTCAAGAACGTACTGGGTACTTTTCTTTATGAGCAAAAGACAGCATTGGAAAATTTCTCTGTCCGGTGCTATTAACAGACTTCATAGAGGAAGAAAATTGTTTTACCTCATCAACCCTTTTGCTGCATGATCTCATGCTCAAAGTTTTGCACCTGAGGAGATTGGTGAACATAGGGATGTCATCATCATCATCAGCATCCTCGTCATCATCATTTGCACGGTTAATTGGCTTACATTTACCAAATTAACTTCTCCACCGCAGCTTTTGCATGATCTCCCCTAGCGTGATCATCTCCTATAATTACAACTAGATCTCCATAATGCTTCAATGGCTTGCTAAGGTAGTCTTTCAGCTTGCTTTTGTTTTTTTCCTATTATATTTGTGGGGTCAAAATTGCCTATCTCAACTAGCTGTGGATAAACGCATCCAATTAAAATAAATAACTTTGTCTTGTATATCGATCCCGTCAAAATCATCCTACGGGAGAGGGTTTTATTTTTATGTGGCTTCATGGTTTCCAATAGATTCAAGAGTCCATTATTAATTACCCTTATTGAGGAAGAGAACCTTCGATTAAGTCGATACAAGTCATCAGAACAAGAAAAAACTTACAAAACAAGAAAATACAATAATAATAATATTATTATTTAAATGATCATGTACATGGCTTAATCAGGGGCATTACCCCCAATGTACAAATTTTCATGTAAAATCCTAGACTAAGATGTGGCGATTGAAATTTGGCTTTAGGTTTGACTTGAAGGCATGGAATGGAACTTGGATTTTTGAACCCAGTTTAGCGACGTGGAGGTCAAATTCAAGATTTATTCCAGTTTAATGACGTAGAAGTAAAATTTGAAATTTTGTCCAGTTTATCGTCGTGGAGGTCAAATTTAAAAATTTGTCCAGTTTATCGATGTGGATGTCAAATATAATTTTTATCCAGTTTATCGACGTGAAGTTCAAATTTGATTTTAAATCCAGTTTAGTGACATTGAGGCCACATTTGTTTTTAAATCCATTTTAGTTACTTATATATCAAATTTGGAACTTTCTCTAGTTTGATGACATGGTGGTCGAATATGTAATATGCTCTAGTTTTTTTTGTTGGAAAATAGGGCATATTGCCCTATCATAAGTATGATATATAACCAAAATTGTGAGATACTTACAAAAGAAAATATCTTCTAATGATTAAAACGATATTTTCGAGATGGAGAAAAAAATCCAAATCAGTAGAAGATATATTGGAGATAAGAACAAAAGAAAGCTACCAACAAAGAAAACAAACCGAAAAACACAGTTTAACCACAAAATTCAGCAAAAGCAAAAGCAACAGAGAGGCCAAGACACAGATCAAGGGATCCCATTGCTGTTAGCACTTGACTCAAGGATATCTGCAAGCCCGACAGATCGGATGATATTCTTTATCTTTAGCGTCTTCTTGGAATTGGAAGCACCTGACCAGAAAAGAATATAGTAAACTGACTTGTTGATGATTTGCTGAGGAGTGGTAATGAGGTTAGAGAAGATGTAATCGTTGCGGGCTTTCCATAGAACCCAGCTGATAGTTGGGAAACAGATGCTCCATAAGAGGCGAACTGAAGCTTGGATAGATAAGTCAGAACAAATAGATAAGCACTGGCCAACGTTGGTAGGGAGGGATCCTATGCCAATCTTAGGGAGGAATAGATCCCAAATTTGGTTAGCTAGGTGACACGAAAGGAATAGATGATAATGAGATTCTTGTTCACTACAAAAGGAATAACAAGAGTCTGGTAGCCAACCTTGAGAGGCTAATCTGTCTTTGGTCTTCAATCTTTAAGAACTTATAAGGCAGAAGAAGATTTGAACTTTACTAGGCAGCACTTTATTCCAAATGATATAGTTGTGTTGATATCGCAGACCATCATCTGCTAGCATAGAGTGAAGAGACATGATAGAGAATAATTTTGAGTCTGATATGGTCCATGTTGGACAATCAGATGTTGAAGTAGGATACAAGTTTGAAGCAGATAGAAATTGAAGAAGAGCTTGAAGTTGACCCCTTTCATCCTCTCCGCGGGGGCGCCTGATAATAGGTTTTCGTTGCCAAATTCCCCCCTGAAATTTCCCTTGGGATGCAACGGAAACATGTTTGGAGAAAGCAAAATCATAAACTTTAGGAAAGAGGCTTGCTAGAGAGTTGTCGCCTATCTACTTATCCTCCCAAAAGCAGACCCTAGACCCGTTACCGAGAGACCATTTTTCAAAGGCAAAGAAGAATAGGTAGCATGAATGAACATCTTTCCAGAATTTGGAGCATTGATAGTGTGGTGGTGGGCTATGTAGGTTGTGCTTGTAGATGGATTGAAGTACCCTACCTACATGGTTGCTGCTTGTCCAAGAGTTTCTAGAGTCATTGGGAGAGGAGGGAAATGTTGAAGCGGTGAAGGTTAGTGACTCCCAGACATCCACAAGCTTTAGTGGAGCAGACTATCCCCCACTGGACTGGATGGTTGCCTCTATAGCTTTCAGAAGCCCCTCCCCATAGGAAATTGCGTCTAATGCATTCACTGGTTATTCACCATCAACAAGAGAGATTGGCTTCATTCCTATTCTATTTCCAAGACCTGTAATTCCTTATCCGTAAAGCAGTAAAGCAGGCAATGGCAATAAAAAAAAGTAAGAAGGAGAGGAATGAATGCTTGGATAGTCTGCCTATGCGAACGAATTAGTATGCCTGGTATGTCTGGCCAACGGTGAAAGTAGGTCTTATGCCAACCCATCCTTTCGGATACGAGACCTGACTTTCCGGTTGGAAATGAGCCGCTCGCCTCTCCTTCCTTCACTTTCTAGCAGCAGGAGGTGGTGTATTATGTACTATGTACCGGCATCTCACTTTAGTAAATCTTACCGCGAGTGGGTGGTTCAGCTTATGATCCAGTGGGATACCGAGGCGAACCTTGATGAGCCATGAGGGAACTTTAAAGAAAGACATGTAGTATAGGGGAATGGAGGAAATGACTGATTTGAGGAGGACGAGGCGGCTGCTAATAGACAGTTGTTTGCTTTTCCATAAGGAGAGTTTACGATGAATGAAATCCAACAAAGGTTGCCAGTCAGATCTGGATAAGGAGCCTTTCTTCAAGGGAAGTCCTAGATATTTGAAAGGAGGGGAAGCAAGAGTGCAGTTGAGGATATTTAAGTGCAAGTTTTAAAAACTTTAGGACATATAAGTGCTGTCAAAACAAGTGAGGGTTAGAAATGCAAATTTAAAAATAAGTGCTGCTAAAACATGTATAAGTGCAAAACTATAGGTTATTTAAGTGTAATTAAGCCAAAAACTAATAAAAAAATGAAATAATCCAAAAAGGAAAAGTTTTTTTTTTTTCGATTATTGGATCTTTTTAGCTAAACTTAGGACATGAAAAAATGGGTATGAAAAGAAAAAATAGGAAGGAGAAAAAAAAAAAAAAATTTGAGGGACGACTATAAACAGACAGAGAGGTTCCAGGGTCTAAAAAAAAAGAGGGTAAAAGCGAGTCGAGATTCGTGCGCACAGCACGTGCAAGCGCTCTCCCAAACAAAACCGAGGGAGGATAAAGAGAGATTTTGAGCAGCGGAGGGGTGAGAGACTAGAGAGAGAAGAAGACGAAGGAGGAGTTGAGCAATGGCGAGGATCCCTCTCTCTAATCCAGCAGCAGCCTCCTCTTCCTGCATTCCTCCGCTTCCACTCTTCATCAGAAAAAGAAGCAGCAGCGGCGGCGGCGGCGGCGGCCAAAAATTCCCGCCGTCGTCATCGTCGTCCTCGAGAGCTCGCTGCAGCCTCGCCTCCAATTTCACTTCTCGCAGGCTCGCTCTATTTCACCTCGGCAGCGGTCAGATTTCTACTCTTTTCAATTTCTTTTACGAGCAATTCACTCGATTATTATTTGTTTAATCAATTCCTCGAGGATTCCGATGCTCATGTTCTTTTGAATTGGATGCTGAGAATTGCAGAGAGCTGAGTGGAGTATTTTCAAACTTACCACATGGTCCACATTACCAAATTCAAGTAGATAACCCTAAAAAGAATCCATCTTTAACTATTTTTGGTTCCACCAATGGTAGGACTGGCCTAGGTTTTTATCGCGCTCAAAGGTAATGAAATTAAAACTTCAGATTTCTTTTTCCAGCCCGACCAGCAACATTCACGGTCTGAAATCGAGAAATGCTTGATGAATGGATTTAGAAAGGTTATACTAATTGTTCCCCTCATGAGATGAAGACCTGAATTTAGTTGGTGGTCACAAGTTTAGGACAGTAACGTGCAGGATATGCTGTTTCAATTTAGAGGTAGAAGCTACTTAGGTTTAGAAATTATGGGTAGGAGAGGCGAGTTTTGTAAAATGTAGAAGCTATTTGATTATTGAGACTTGCCTATTTAGTCATGCAATTCAAGCTTGTCAGAAGGGAGTTATTCTATCCTGAATAGCTAAAGATAATTATGTTCGGTTTAATAGAAACTTAAATTATAAGTGTCTTTTGTGGTTGTAGCTTGAATCTATGTCTCTCTGGATAAGTGAAAAGATGAAAAATGTTTGGACCTTAGAGACCATCATGGATCTTGTCTTTTAAGTCGTGCATTCCTAAGCGTTTTTTTACTTTTTACTGAACTTTACATCAAAATTAGCAGGCCTTTTTATATTGCAATTCTGTGCCATATGTTTGTTTTCTTATAATTTTTCTGGTACTGGGACTGGAAGTGAATCAAATTGGCTACAATATTGAGATGTTCATATTTGTATTCGTCTATATATTTTATTTCGAATTTGGATATTTTTCTCCGAGTCACAATTCAATTTTATTTCAAATATTTTTTTATGAAGAATTTCAATGTAATACTTAACGGTATAAATTGAATATTTGATTATCATTTGATTGAAGATTCATTTAAGAATACAATCTTTAGTAGGGTTTAAATTTGTATTTGAACATTACACCTTTCTATTGATGATTTACAATCCACACTGAGAAAATTTTGACTAGAGAACAATTCATTGAAAGGGGAGGGAGACAGAGAGGAACTCTAAATCTCTGAAGTTAACTGTAGGATTTAAGGGAGATAAAATGTAGCATTATGTGTGTGTGCATAATAGCATTAAAGATCAGGGGTTAAATGTGCAAACAAATATCAGTTGTCAAATGGATAGAATATGTCAGAACTTGTATTTGGTTCACTTATAATATATGAATGCTGAAAACATTTGATTAATCTTAATTCTTAAGTGAACTTCCTGATCATGCTCGAGCAAATAAATAGGCAAAAAAAAAAGGATAATCATTCAATCAACATTAGCCTCTAGATGGGACTATAGAATGTATTAATTCTGAATTTATTTTTTATAAATAAAGGAAATATAAAATCAGTAGATATAGGTAGAAATCTAGACAGCTGTTTCCACAGGGCGGGCTTGTAGAATAATAACTTGTTGAAATTAAGTCGTAACACTGCATCCAAGTAATCTGAATTTTCTGAAATTCTAGTTCATGCAATCTCAGATGCAGAAAGAAGTCCATATAAACTACGGTTTTGTAAGTTTCACCTTAGAGTGCTTATCTATTTAGCATCAGATTTGAATGTTATCTCTTCCTTATTCAATGGCCTTCCGCTTTCTTGACTCAATGCTTTGGGTTTTGTTTGGTCATCAATCATCATTATCTATATTCTGTCAAAAGTTATCTATGGTATCATTTTCCAACCTTTTGCAGCATCCTTGAGGTTTTGAATGTTATTATGCAGCTATACCTCAAGCACACTTGTTCCAAGGAAAAGCTTCTAACTTAAACAGAGTAGATGGTAACAGCACAGAGACCACCGGGACCAGGAATATAATTCAAGCAAGCACCAGTCTTACCCAAGATAGTGCCATTGAATGGGCAAACAATGACAAGCGGAGGCTCCTTCATGTTGTTTATCGTGTTGGGGATTTGGACAGAACAATAAAGTACACCTCCCCCCCCTCCTTTTCTTGTTCATTTTCTCCCTCCCTTTCCTTTTTCCAATAATTTCATTTCGCTTCTTTAAGTATCTTACTTATGTTGGCAGCCTGACTTGCTCTGAGCTTTATTTTACTCAGATTCTACACAGAATGCTTGGGCATGAAGTTGCTGCGAAAACGAGATATACCTGAGGAAAAATATTCAAATGCTTTCCTTGGATATGGGCCGGAAGACTCGAATTTCGCTGTGGAATTAACTTACAGTAAGCTACTTGGTTTGATTTACATAATGCTGTTGCAGCATTGATCCTGAACTGCCTTTCTGACATTTTCATTCTCCTTAAAATTTTCGAGATGAGTGCAGGCACTTCACTGAATCCCTACCTGGTTCATTTGCATGTCATTTTCCATTATTACCTTTATCTTTTCGATATTTATTATCTTTAAGCATTTGATTAATATTATGTTCGATACAACTTGCAGATTATGGGGTTGACAAGTATGATATCGGATCTGGTTTTGGTCATTTTGGTATTGCAACTGACGATGTGAGTGCTCTTTCCTTCAGATAGGAATATGTTGCTTTTATTGCAGTTATTTTTTATTTTTTATCAAAAACTCGGAAAATGTATTTTCATAATAGCATTATGTTTTGATCCATGCGCTGTAAAGTAACAAGGGTAAAAGAGGAAGATGATATGCTTATCTTTTAAACAATTTGTGAAGTTCTGGTGTTGTTTGATAACCCCTTCTTAGGCATACATTGCAAGTATTTTTTTTATGCTTTAATCAGTCATGCAGTAGTAGGCTTAGTTGAAGATATCTAGCTAACTGTCCATAGGTTTGAGAATTTCAGTTTCTCGGCATGTGTAACTTTCTTTGTGTTTTGAGTGCTTAGGTTACTGTCTCTCTACTATTATCTGATTACATCCTGCAAATACCATCTATATGTCGGAGTTTATAGAACTCCCCAAGAGTATTAGCAAAAGACAGTTTCCTTTCTGTGAATCTGAAGTCAATTTTCAGCCTAAGCACATTCTCAGTCTAACATGCGAATCTTGAAGATACCGTAGCATTTATATTAAAATATGGTAGTAAGGATGCAATCTAATATTGGCAATAACCAATTAATAACTTTACTCCTTAAGACGCTCTTGGCAAATAACTTGAATGTGTGACAGTTAAATACAATTTAGTTGTGGAAGCAGTTAAATGCATACAAGCATTGTATCTGATGTTTGTCTTTCTTGTGGTTTCTTGGCATCTTCTTTTATCAAAATATGTATTTCTATAATTCTTTAATGTTGATGACAGGTTTACAAGATGGTGGATCTTATAAAAGCCAAGGGGGGCAAGGTTACAAGGGAACCAGGTCCCGTGAAAGGTGGCAGTACTGTAATTGCTTTTGTTGAAGACCCTGATGGTTACAAGTTTGAGCTCTTGGAAAGGAGTTCTACACCAGAGCCTTTGTGCCAAGTAATGCTTCGAGTAGGAGATCTCGATCATTCCATAAATTTCTATGAGAAGGTTTGTTATCATGACTTGAAATTCAGGTCCTCAGAATGTTTCCACCTCTGAATCTATTCCTGTACACTATTTTCTTTCCTAAAAATTTCTGTTTGGATATAAAGTTCTGAATCTGTTCATGCCCTAAAATTTGCAGGCTTTTGGTATGAAGCTTTTGCGCAAGCGAGATAATCCTGAGTATAAGGTAATTGTCCTTTAATTTGTCTTTTTGTTTTACATGATTTTGTATTTAGTTGTTGTTAACTGTAATCCGTAAGTACATTTGTTCACCCAGCCATATTTTCTAATTTACACATAAAATTTAAAAAGTACAATCCCTGAAAGTCAATTACGGTGGAGAGGTATAAACTGTTTAAAATGGAAAAAAAAGATTATGTAAGTGTACACGTGTCGATTACTCGATTTCGCGTGTACGATTATAATTGTTCATCATAAAACTCATGCTATAATATGTGCGTAGCATTATCATGTATGGTTAATAATTACTTACTTTCTTAAGTACAAATTCATCATACTCATACAATCATTTATTTAAATTTGAATAAGAAAATGAAATCAACAGGAACTGGTTTCTCTGTATCGAGTGATTTTGAGATCATAGGAAATCGGAGTGTTGGTTGAAAATAGATGATCAGGTGGCTTCAATGATCACATAGGTTGTTGGGAATAAACGAAACAACTGATGGTGATTAGTCATGACTTTGAGGCTTCCAAAGGAGGACTGCTACAGATATGGTATCTGATAATCGTGTTGGTGATTGTAATGGGTCTGATTGCCTAAGTTTTTCATTTTTTTAAAAGATGCGGATCTATTGATTGGTGAAGAAGCTAAATATAATCATATATTTTGGGTCTATTAGGCTGATCTAATTTATTTAGGCAAGGCTTCATGTTTTCCCCTATTTTCTCTTACCTTTCATCTTTTCTACTTTGATTCCTCTTTTGTCTGTGTTACACGCTTCGTCTTAGTTATGATTTGTGGATTGAGTGAGCTAAATAACCATGCATAGCTGATTTAAAGTAATAGTTAGAAAGGTTTCAGTTTTCTCTTCTTTCTAGTTATTATTTATGGTAAACTCTCCCATTTATAACTGACATCTCTTAACAACTTCAGTATACAATAGCAATGATGGGCTATGGTCCTGAAGATCAAAACACAGTTTTGGAGTTGACATATAACTATGGCGTAAAAGAATATGACAAAGGAAATGCCTATGCCCAGGTAAATAAATTTCCAGGTTTCATGGTTCTATGCGTAGTTACAGGGGGACATTCATAATTTTTTTTTTCATCTTTATTTTGGTTTTTACCAGATTGCAATAGGCACAGATGATGTTTACAGAACTGCAGAAGCTATCAAGCTGTTTGGTGGGAAGATTACTCGTGAGCCAGGTCCCTTGCCGGGAATCAATACCAAGATCACTGCCTGCTTGGATCCTGATGGTTGGAAATCAGTATGGTTCCTGCACCTGAACTTCTTTAAGTTTATTGTCAGGTTAGTTGTCCTGGGATCTGTCTTATGTTTTGAATTCTCATCTGTTTTTGTAGGTATTTGTTGACAATAAAGATTTTGCAAAAGAGTTGGAGTGATATTTGAGATTTCCTTACCAAGTCTGCCCCTTCCATGATATGGCCTTCACCTCCAGGTTTTACTCTCCAGACGTCCAATCTACAGTTATCAATTTCAGCAGAGCTGTTGGCGTCTTATTTTCCATAATGCTCAGTATAGACTTGAGAATGCCATTTGTTGTATTACTTAACATTAGGGTTAATTGCACTTAAATATCATGTAGTTTCCCACTTGTTGCACTTAAATACCACAAGCTGTATTTTGGTGCCAAAAAAATCATAAAGTTCTCAAAATTTGCACGCTACTAACATTGATCATGCAAACGTGGAAATTTTCATGCGAATGTTTCTCTGTGATACTTGCATATACTAATTTTAGTGCTTTTTAACTGATAATATTTGTTAAATTTTTATTAGAAATATCTAAACTCTATTTTAAAGTTGAACTAAGACTAATTTGAAAAAGAAATTTGAGTGATTGAATGGCAAACTTAACAAATATTAGTAGTTAAAAAGCTCTAAAAAGTATTATATAGAAACATTCGGATGAAAATTTCCACATTTGTATGATCGATGGTAGTAATGTGTAAATTTTGAAAACTTTATGGTATTTTTTTGCGCTGAAATACAACTTCTGGTATTTAAGTGCAACAAATGGGAAACTATATGGTATCTAAGTGCAATTTACCCTTAATATGATTCTTTTTATTTATTAATCTGCTCGATCCTTCAGTCCAAATCCACTTTATCACAAAGCTATATTGTTCATTATGTGGTGTGATGGAAGGCAAAGGTGTGTGATGATGTTAACCACATGTTTCCTTATAAGGTTTTAGTGTAACATTTATATCAGAATTAATTTCCTACTTTCCCATCAATATTCCAAAACTCACGAAAGGTTGATATTAGGATGGTAGCTTGTAGCAGTTGGATTCTCTCAATGTTGAATTTTTATCGGCGACCTATCTTAATAGAAAGAAGCTTGGGTAATGACGCCGTAGCCTAATGGGATGTAGTAGTATATTTTGTACTTTGAAAATGACTATGAAAGAATCCTATCATATCAAGATGTCGTCTCTGTTTAATAAACAATAGTTGGACGGTAGATCTAACTGGATTATACATTGAAGGTCAATGATCTAACTATAATAATTCATGAGTGAGCAACACTGTTCACTGTTAGGGCTGACATTTTTCTTATCATACTGTTAAATACAGAAGCTGCGAAGGGTTTTTATATATTAACCCATGTTTGATGATACAGCTAGTGTAGGATTTGAATCGGATTTAGTTCAATTTGAAACGTGGCAAATTAGCCATAGAAAGCTAGCTAGCAAGAAATGTAGTCAGATAATTTCCAAAGAACTCTCTTATAATAGATTTTGAATTGAGGAAAGGTACAAATTTCTAGTCACATGAATTTGTCTAACAAGAAATCCAGTCAGATGATTTTCTAAAGAACTCTTTTCTAATAGATGATGGATTGAGGAAAGCATGGATCTCTAGTCACATAAATTTATCTAACAAGAAATCCAGTCAGATGATTTTCTAAAGAACTCTTTTCTAATAGATGATGGATTGAGGAAAGCATGGATCACTTGGAGTTGATCAGTTCCTGCTGTAGGAAAGGATCCTGCATTGTCGAATAGGTGGTGATCAATTTCTTTTGCTAAGTCAGCCAACTATTACCCACACATATTAACACCTATGAATTATCTAATTGCAGTTCATCAGAAAGTTTGGATAAATACACATAGGTTGGGGTTCTGCGTTAGCTTTGGTTGCCATTGCCAACAGGAAACCCAAGTATCATGGTTCCTTCAGCTGATTGCAGACTTGAAACTTACGTAGTCTACATAATTTGTAGAGGATGATGTAGCAGATAGGTGTCCCATGGTCTTAAAATTTTCATGGTTAAGATTTATCTCAACCAAAAAAAATAAGAAAAAAAGAAAAAAAGAAAAAAGGTGCTCTGTATTGTTTTTGCCTCATAGCAAGAGTTACTCTTTCCAATTTTCTTTTTGCAACTTAAGTTATGCCTAAGCAAATGATATATGCAAAGTTATATCTACACTAATCAGTGTCATGCTTGAGTAGCAATGACATAGGTCACAACAACTCAAACGCTTTGTAGATAAATAGAAAAGGCAAAGTTATTAATCTTAAATTAGAGATCAGGAAGGTTACATAAGCGGGTATGGTTATTGGCCTAATTATCCAAACACCTGAATAACTAAACATCTAATGACATCCAACACACTCCATGTATCTTTTAGGTCAAAGATCTTGCAAAATAATCACTTAAGAAACTCTTCTGCCTAAATTATCTCAAATAATCACTTAAGAAACTCTTCTGCCTAAATTATCTCAAATAATCACTTAAGAAACTCTTCTGCCTAAATTATCTCAATTCCAGAAGTGATTGTAAATGGCGGCTTTACGAGTCATATTTCTTGCCATTGATCAAACAATAGATTTGCTCAGGTTATTAACTCAAGTTGCAGAATACGATAAAACTAGTATGTGGTAAGGTTCTTGAGGTACATATAAATTATAATAGTTTCTAACTGGTGGAAAAGCTAACCTGAAAAGGATTGCTTTATTCAGCATGGTGACAGTAAAGCTGAATGTTTATCTTCATCATACTTCTTTTCTTTTACTGAAAACAAAACAAATTCAGACTAAGGAAAGTTGACTCCACTATCATAACAAAGTGTCTGAACTTACACTGAATGCCTTTAATGTCTGAACTTACACAGTTACACTGAACGCCTTACAAGTAGCAACCAAGCATTTCAGATACAAAATCTAGGATCAAACCTCTGCTTTAGTGTATCCCATTGCATGTCATGGTGAAACGCTTTATACTAATAATGGCATACAAAGAATTTAAAAGATAAAAAGGCAAAGAAAGTGGAAACCTTGGGCTTGTAGGAGGCTATACTTTACATATCTGTGTTTTTCCTTTTATCCCCTTTTCTTTTTCTTTGTTTGCTAGTTGACCTGGACACTGGGGCTTCCTTAAAAACATGCCTCCTTTATCACTGAGGCAGGCCTCATTGAGTGCACTTGTATGTCTAGAGAAGTTATATAGATACAAACATAAAACCCATTATTGTTCTCTCTCCTTGTTATTTCATCTCTCTATGAGCCATCCTTTGATAGAGAGAGATGGAGGAAACTACACTTGGGTTCTTTCCTTTTCTTGTGTTGTATATTATGTGATTGTCATGGTTTCAGAGGATATCTTTATTTATTGGTGGGTAGGCTTTGTTTGCAATTGAAATATCATTTTCGAATTCTATATCACAGTGATTAGTCATAGAATAACTTTCATGATTGATGGACCCTAGAAATTCGTCCACAATGTAAATACCAAACTCGTAGATCATGAACATAAGTCCATGACCATTTCCTACTGTAAACCTTCACTCTACAAAAATCTGAGTTCTTCTTTCTTGTTTTTCCATATACATTTTTTTTAATAACGTTGTTGCTTACCGTCATAAGAAGATGGTATAATACCTTTTTCTTTTTGTTAATTAAAAGTTTCTATATTTCAATATTTAAAGTACTATTATTGTGACCATCTCATGCATTTTTTTTACAGGGATTTGATCATCCTGAGGGGGTTATGCCCATTCATTGGATGATTCAGGTCTGTGAATCTGCAGCGCAACAAGTAAATAATTGAACTGAAGGTAGAACTGGACCCACGTCTGTGTATTTCACGAGCCTTTAATCTGACTATTATGTGTTCCAGCTGTATCAGTGTTTGTGCTCTGGCACTTTTATCGGTCATGTTCTGTTCTATGTGAAGCATACATCTATTCCAGTAATTTATCCAAGTATGTTTCGAGGAAAAAGAAGAAGGAAAAAAAAAATCCACATTTCGATTCATTTGAATATCATCTCTCTGAATAAGTCTTTTTTTAATAATTCCAAAACAAAAGTCAGATGCCAGTGTTTGATCTGTGTTTAATTATATTTTTGTTGGCCTTCTTGCCTACTTATTTTAAAAAACAAGTTCAAGCAGAAAGATCAAGTACTTGTTTTTTTAACAAAAACGCTGTTTGTCTCGCGCGTGATGCATCACGCGCGAGACAAATAGCACAGCTCTTTTTTTAATTAGGCTTCTTCTCTTATAAACTATTTTGTGTAGTGCATTTAACATAATAAAATGCAAAGACAACGCCTTGGCTCAAAGAGATTTGACCTGAGGAGATGGGGGCGCAATTCAGAAGGATGGATTGCTCAGGATATAAGCTGTCACGTTGAATTATTGTACCCTAACTCGTAGAGCTCATCATGTAAGAAACTTTGGAGGGAGGAGGGTCACTCGCCTTCGCTGTCATCATGGTGTTTTATAATTCAGCGTTGTGCATGATTGCATATAAATAGTAGAAGAAACTGTTGTCATATCTCAAAGAGTGCATTATTTTTAGTGGAAGTCGTTCGCCTTTGCTGCCACCATGGTGTTTTATAATTCATTGAGCGCATAATTGCATATAATAGTGTTAGTAGGAGGTCTAACTATTCTCGAATCAAAGGCTCCACTTTCGAATCCCAATGCGCCATGATGTTAGCACTTGTCCTATTATACAACTATTTGGCTCGCGGTCCAACCGCGAGCCAAAAAGTTTTTTCGTATATAATATGTACAACTTAAAATAGATGGGAGCGTGCATTTGTCTAGCCAAATTAGTCATTCAAGCAAAAAAAAAAAAAAAAAAAAGCCAAAGAGAGAGAAATTGAGTCATCTTTACATCAGAGAGAGTTGGATAATCTGAAAGTGAAGATAGCAAATCTGAGATAAATGATCGAGTGGCAAATACTCTAGGATCAGGGTAAGAAAGATAAAATTATGCAAGAACAAGAATTTGGATAAACCGATCGATGCGTGCCCTGTAGGGAGTAACGAATTATAGAGATGCCGTTTAAAAAAAAAAAAAAAAAACCCGGATCCAACCTCTCGAAGAGGAATTTTTCCTGTTGGGTATTTGTTGTCTAACGTAGCAACATACTTGGAAAATAACCAAGAATCTTCTAGTTATTGATGCACCCAAGAACCCTAATGGTGGGGGCATTTTCATGATAACTAATTAACCCTCCAAATTTACAACACAGTTGTCTGGAGAGCGACAATGGGTTGGGAACTTTTACCATACTGCGCTCTTTGTTAGTTAACTTTATTGATATTGGTCTCTTTTTACTCATGGACATGCTTGTTTCCTAGTGCCGCCAAATTCATGATGTTTTCTACCCCCCCAGTCGTCTGTATGTATATTATATACGAATTACACTCATGGTGTGTTTGGGAGGTTACTAAGGGAAGGGAAGGAAAGATAAACAAAGGGAAGGGAAGGGAAGGGAAGAGAATTGTAATATGTTGTTTGAGAGTTAAGTAAGCTGAATGCAGGTAAAATGAAGTAAATATATGTAAATTTACATAAATGACTTTAGTAATACTAAGAGTAACTAATAACACACCAGCCCTTTTATTTGTTTTGATGGGGGTAAGAATGTCATTACACCCATTTACCCTCATTTACCCTCCTCTATCGCGCCCAAATCGAGGGGGGGGGGGGACCAAGCAATTTTACCCTCCTTTCCTCTTCCTTCCTCCTCTCTACCCTCCTTCAAAAAACTCCCAAACAAGGTGAAAGCTGCATTTCTCTTCCCCCTCCCCCTCTCTACCCCCATCCAAACAGGGCAGAATAATAATTCGCAATCCGAAATAATACACAACATTAATTTAAAGGGGTTCACCTAATTAATTCTAGGGAGGAACATGTACAGTTCAGAATCACATGAATATTTTATGTCCCTCCGGATCTGTAGTCAATAAGACTGCTACCACTATGCAGGAATCTCTCTCTGTGTGCCTACGCCGCTCTCCACTCGATAATATACTCTTAGCTCCCTATATATAGAGACTTAGCTAAAGGAAAGCAGAGCAAGCAAATTAGTCGCTAAAAGCTCATAATAGAATTCAATTCCTGCAGAGAAAATGGCGAAGTTAGCTCTTGGTCATCGGCGGGAGGTCTCGGAGCCAGACTGCATCCGTGCGGTCCTCGCCGAGGTCGTCCTCACCTTCCTTTTCGTGTTCGCCGGCGTTGGTACTGCCATGACTGCAGGTACTTGTTCCTATCAAGATTCCAAAGTTTCTTAGTGGTCACTTTATTCCGGGTCCAACTATTCACACTTCCAAACAGTAACTTTGGGGGTGTGTGAGGACTAAATTGCCTTTCTCCCACCGGACATCCAATCTGGTGGATAATTAATTTTTCTGTCAACAAAATGGTATTTTCGGCAATCCAACTCTCAAAATTACTGTTTGGGAGTGGATATAGCAAACGTGCTTTATTCCATATATAACCATTTATAATTTGCTTTGTTACCATGTCAAATGACCATTCCAGGGTACTAAAAAATTTAAAAAGTTACTCCAGAGATTTAAGGTTATAGTTTTATATTCTAATATCGTGACCGTAATAAACACGGTTGATCTGCAAATGAATAATCATTTTTGGATTTGACATTTAGAGTTACTTGCTTATAGACCACATGTACTATCGTTAAGGTTTTTTTTTTTTTTTTAATTTTCCGGCAACAATACTATGTAGCTTCGGGTGTTGTAAGTTCAATTTGGCGACAGGACTCGAGTAACCCTCAAATTTTATGAACCCATTCCACATCCATTCTCGTATTATAGTTAGATTATATTAGGTACGTACATTGAGTATTTATTTCTGACTACTCTTTCCCCATTTACGCGTAGGGAAAATGGTAGGAGGTGCTGACTCGATCATGGGGCTGTCGGCGGTGGCATTGGCCCATGCATTTGTGGTGGCGGTGATGATATCGGCCGGGCTGCACATCTCCGGCGGTCACCTTAACCCGGCGGTGACGCTGGGATTGGCCATCGGTGGCAATATCACCTTGTTCAGATCTTTGCTCTACGTGATTGCGCAACTTTTGGGCTCCTCCCTTGCATGTCTTCTCCTCAAGTACCTCACCGGTGGACTAGTAAGTTTTTCCGTAGGGTGTGTTTGGCAACCACATTAAAATTGGGTCAGAGTAAGTCCTGACCCTATTTTGAACCGAACCAATTTTAATTTAGATTAGAGAGGAGACGATCCCAAACAAAACAAGTTTGATAGGTCAAATTCATCCTTAGAAAAACTGGAGTAGTGTCGACCCAATCTTACGCGACACAACTTCCCCAAGATGCATGGAAGCATGATCAAATCTGATCCTGTTTTGAGGAGTTGCCGAACACACCCATAAATTTTGATTTTTGAGGGTTAATAGCATATATTGTGCTAAGTTGTTTTCAAAAGTCCTTTAGGGGTTAATTACATATGCAAGTCCTTATATTATAGAGTGCAAATTATATAACAGTCTTTACAAGAGTGGACTTTTCTTAGCCATTCGCGAAGAGGGGTAGGGTGGGAACTTGGAGAACTTTATTGTCCTTTTGGATGACTGAGAACAATCCGTATGTATGGGGGCTATTCTGATAAAATTTGTGGTTATTTCTACATAGGATAATCATTCTATTATCTCTAAAATTTTCATTAGTACTTAAGCTTTCTGATTTTCAAAAAAGTTTTCTTTTCATTATCCGTACGAGTGCCATCTACATTTAAGACAATGAAGAATAACCCCTTCTAGACATAAGAAATACAAGCGCTAATGAAAAAAATCTTAACGTTAATAAGTAATTTATCTCTCGATACAAAGGTACGTGTATTTGATATTGACTCTATATTTTACTTCAGGATTGTCTTACTAATTTGATAGTGAGGCTCTGAGAACCAAGAAGACAAATAGGAATCAGAGTAGGTATAAGTTTAATAATTCATTGATTCCGTTACCTGCTCGACTTAAAAAGAGTTGCCTTGACATTGACAGAACACGAACACGTGAGATATTATGGCTTTAGGTGAGCGTTGTGACCTGTAATAGCAGAAGCAGCAGCCTTGATTTTGGACAAGTTGACGTGCAAATATGCTCTTGAGATCTGACTGAGTGAAAATTTTAGGGGTTTAGCTAGTCGAAAAAGTATTAAGTATATTCGGGTTCATGACATTAAATATGCATCTAAATGATGTTAACCGTTGAATCATTGGATTTGACATCAAAAAAGAAATAGAAAATCAGTATACCCTGGATAAGTTTCACAAAATTACCGTGCACTATTAAATTAGTGGTTTTCACAGAAAATAATAATAATAATAATAAATAAATAAATAAATTCCATATGATATTTTTACAGGAGAAAAATGTAATAAATACTTTTACTAAATTATCTGTCCGCCAGATGTTAGTGTAAGTTAGCATGGGGCACACACATGACATATTTTGAATATTGTCGCGCTTATTATACTTTCTATAATTCTCTGATTTTCTCCTCTTCCTTAACTACATATTAGTATTAAGACTTTTTAACAGCCATTATTTCTGTTAGAGCATTGAAAATTGTTTTTGGTGGATTCTGAAGCTCGTAATATTTTTTTTCTACTAATAAAAATAAATTATGAAATTTATATAATCTTCTATATGATTTTCATGTTGTAAATATTCTCTCCATGGTCCTGTACAGGACACCCCAGTGCACGCACTTGCGGATGGAATGAGCTCACTCCAAGGAGTAATAATGGAGATAGTCCTCACCTTCTCCCTCCTCTTCTCCGTCTACGCCACCATCGTCGATCCAAAACATCGAATGGGCACTCTCGGGCCGTTGCTCGTCGGGCTCGTCGTCGGGGCCAACATTTTGGCCGGAGGTCCCTTTTCTGGCGCGTCCATGAATCCGGCGAGGTCGTTTGGGCCGGCACTGGCTAGTTGGGCCTGGACCGGACACTGGGTCTATTGGGTTGGGCCTCTCATTGGCGGAGCTCTTGGTGGGCTTGTTTACGAGCAGCTGTTTATGACCAGGACCCATGAACCTCTTTCGAGGGAGGTTGATTTCTGAGAGCCCACTAAATCGGGGTCCGAGTCAGCTGTCTCTCGTGTCACTTGTTTTAGCGTGCTGTTATAATTTTGAAGGGAATTTGAGATTCCTGCATGCTTGTATGATTTCTAGTTATCATGCATGTGTTTGCTTGAAGCAAATGTTCCATCTAGTTTTTGAGCGTCAGCTATTGAGCTAAGTTATTTTTGAGATTGAATAGTGGAAAGATCGGGTCGACTTGGCGTGATGGGCTGTTTGGTTGGGTCGGTTTTCTCCGAAAAACTTGGAAAACGCTGCGGGAAGTTTACGATAGAAAACCTTTTCTTAAAAAAACGTTTCATGTTTGGCTGTTTGCTTTTAAGCCGAATTTTAGAAAGAAAAGTTTTCGCTTTTCGGAATGTGACAAGGCCGTGTTGGTTTTCACAAACCATTACCGAGGTTTTTTTTAGGTGAATAGGATAGGAACCGATTTTTTTAGAATAAAATATTAAAGGGAGAGGGATCTAATGCAAACTTTTGCTGACCGATCTCTTCCTTCCTCCGAACTATGAATCAAATTTCATCTGCGTTCTAAGAGCAAAACAAACGTGAAAAACAAACAAACCAAATTCCACTTGTATTTTAGGAGTAAAACAAACATGAAAAGATGCATTCTGATAAACCAATAGAAAACACTGGAAAATGACTTTCTATTGTTAAAATGGATTACTTATATTTGTTGAAAAACAACCAAACAGCTCCCAAATAAGTCACATACTTAAAAACTGATTAGGTGGAATGCATGGTCAAATGTCATGATTGTTTTTTTATATTTTAACTCTATTATGAAATAGTTTATGTTTACCATAAATTTATTACAATAATACTCCTCTATCTTTATTTTCTCAATAAAGCCGGCCAACATTGTTATTTTAAAATACGAAATGATCTAAATACCCATTTTTCTTAATAAAATGTCCCAAGTAGTAAAAGAATACTCTGAACCATTTATAGTGCTCAGAAAACCCCCTTAACCGTTTTAATTCGAACAAATTGTTTAGTTTTGGGTGTGTTGCAATAACCCCTCTCTACTTTGAAAATTTGATTTAACCCTCTCAACTTTGGGATTTCTCATAGAATTCACCCCAACTCTACACTTTTCTCAGCAAATCCCATTAACGTTGCTACTTTAAAATATAAAATGATCTAAATACCCATTGCTGTAAAAATCAATCAAACAAATGAATATTGGACTATCTAGTTAAATTGAGATTAATTTCTAATTTATAAGTAAAAAAAGTTTGTAAGGTTAGATGGAAACATTATCCCTTTTTATTGGTGATTGTTGACTAAAATGGGCAAGGTGATATTATAGCAAAGTGGATCAATTATTTTTAAATTTGTAAATAAAAAATTTGGATGACTTAGATCAATTTTTTTTATAGCTAACTATTTATCTAATAGAATTCCTACCGGGAGAGGGGTGTATGCATAAAGTTCAGATACATTATTGACCACGCGTAAGGTAAGTGTCAGGGCGTAGTCCGTAAAATAACTCTTGTTTAAGTAAGAAAAAACTCTCATTTAGTATTGATAATTGTTTGAGATGATATAGTACAACTGAAAGCATGTGTACAAAGAGTACAAGGCGAAACAACGTAAAAATTAGCACGAAAGCTGATTTTATCCTTAAACCAATCGATGTGGTTAGGAAGCCGTCAATGGGGTTAAGGTCATTGATGGTTTGCATGAACAAGTTGTAGATTTTCAGAAATAGGCATTCAACCCATCAATGGTTTACAGGCACCCATTGATGGTGCTCAGAAACCCATCGATCGTCGTGAATGCCTATCAGTGATTAAGGTGGCTGATTGCAGAATTGTTGATTTAATCACAACCATTTGTTAATCCCTTTCATCTCTAACTTTCACTAAAATATCTTTTTCCTGATTAATTAAAGGAATATCTTTTCTTGATTAATCAGAGACTATTTAAGATTAAAAAAGATAAATTTAAAGGAGAGGGTTCTAGGGTTTTAAAGAGAGGTTTGTGAAAACGGCGAAGGAATTGAGAAAACGTGAAGAATAAACAAAACATGCTCCACCACACCCTGATGTGGTGTCTGCCATGGATGTGGCAGAATCTGCCCTGTCTGCCATGGGTGTGGTGTCTGCCATACCCTGGTGTGGCAGAATCTGCTCTATTTACCATGTGTGTGGTGTGTGCCACACCAGGGTGTGGCAGACTCATTTTTAGAATCCCAGTCAGTTTGGGATCGTGTTTGTTATAAATAGAGACACTTTTTTACGGTTTCTTTGGCTTTGTTTAGGCTTTGATTGGGCTTTGATTAAGTATTGATTGGGGGATAATGTGGCTACGAAAGTTTATGACAGAGCTTGGTTTTGTTCAGCCTGGGCCCATGCTAATGCATTGGGACAACCAGTCTGCCATTTATATTGCACAGAATCCTGTGTTTCATGAGAGGACAAAACATATTGAAGTTGACTGCAATTTTATCAGAGATGCTTGGGAGAAGAAGATAGTATCTCTCATATTCACTCCGTCCTCACAACAACTTACTGATATTCTTACTAAGGCTACATCTTCAAAGGTGTTCTTTACTATATGTGACAAGCTGGGCATGATAGATATATATGCTCCAGCTTGAGGGGGAGTGTTAAATTAAGTATTGGGTATTAGGTTAATGGGCCGTTACCTATTAACCTTAACCCTATTTGTATGACTATATATATCTCTCTTATTATCTCAATAAACAACAAATAGGGTTTTTTCTATTCTCTACATGGTATCAGAGCATGAAACCCTAGCCGTCACAAATCCTCATTCAAAAACTCTAGCTGCCGCCGCCTCTTCTCCTTGCCGCCGCCACTACTGCCGCCACTACTGCCGCCACTAGCCGCTGCCGCTACAGTGCCGCTACTATAGTGTCGGGCTATAGTACCGCGCTACAGTACTGCCACACCCTGGTATGGTGTCTGCCATGGATGTGACAGAATCTGTCCTGTCTGTCATGGGTGTGGTGTCTGCCACACCCTGGTATGACAGAATCTGTCCTGTTTACCATGGGTGTGGTGTGTGCCACACTAGGGTGAGGCAGACTTGTTTTTAGAATCCTAATCAGTTTGGGATTGTGTTTTGTTATAAATAGAGACACATTTTTTTAGGATTTCTTTTGGTTTTGTTTAGGCTTTGATTGGGCTTTGATTAAGTATTGATTGGGGGATATTAGAGGTATTTTTTTGAGCTTTTGATTAAGGTTTTATTTGGAGAGTGTATGTGGGAAAATTTGTAATGAAAGAAATGAAAGAAAATTGATTGTATTCCTTTGATCTCAATTACAATTGGATTCCGATTATAAAAGAGAGGAGAACGAATTTGATTCTCCTCTTTGTTTAAAGCTGGGTTCTTCACGGTGGCGATGGAGTGCCTCCCTCGAATGCTCGCGTCGAGTTTGCTCTTCGTTGACGATCTGCACGTCTTGATTCACTGGAACGATATCTCCTCCTCACGATTTGACGTTGTGGAGAACTTGCGTGGCAAGTTTGAAACTCTTGATGAGTTGATAACTCTGAATGAGTTTAAAACTCTATGAAAGAGTTGATTTAACTAAAAATCGGTTTGACAAGCCAAGGCCGAAGGCTTCAAGAAACTTTGTCGCTGTAGGAAGCTCCTCGTTGCTGGAGTTGAAGATGATATCCGTTGGAGAATGATGCCGATCCCCTCAGACCCTTTCTGCTCCAAGAAATTCCCCCTTTGCTGCCAAGTCCCAGATCCAAAAAAATGTCAGCCCGAACTCAATTGAGTTTACCCATATTTATAGGGAATTAAGGGGTGTAACCTCCCCCTTAATTCTCTCCATAATGGGATTGAGAGGGGTGTAACCGCCCCCTTAATCTGCTCTCAAGTGGGGCGGAAATCCCTCAGATCGTGGAGGGAAAACGGTTCCTGCAACCGTTCAGCTCGTGCTTGAACGAGTCAAACGCCCAAGTTGGCGTTCAGGACCCTAACTCCGTATTTTAGACTGGAGACGCGGAGTTGGATACTCGTTGGGTGTTAAAAAACGCGAGGGCCGCCACGCCTTGGAGTCTGAAGGTTGGAAACGCGAGGGTCGCTCGCGTTTTGCTTGTTGAAGCTTGGAAACGCGATGGTCGCCTGCATTTTAGGAATTGAAACGCGGGGGTCGCCTGTGTTTCAAGAATTGGAACGCGGAGATGACTTCCACGTTTAGAAGGGGCTAGTTGACTTGTAGCCTCTTCTGTAGAGCGTTGTAAAGACCATTGTTGAGTAATCTTCATCTTGGCTCCTTGAGAATATGAGAGTCGTCAGATTGTAACTATCGATGTTGATTATGAATGCTGTTGAACTTAGAGCTTTCATCGGTTGTCGTGAAGGTTATCAGATTGTAACCTTCAGCGATCTACGTGAAAGTCTTCAAATTGTAGCCTTCTGGAAGTCGTCAGATTGTAACTTCCATCATCAGTGTTTGATGGGGAATCAACTATCTATTGTGATTTTTAGATAGCCTACAGAACCCCCTTCAAAGTTTTCGAAAGTTCGCGGTTGACTGGGACGAATTTTCGGAATACTTTGGATCTCAACTCTGATCTTGGAGCTATTGATTCCTTGTGGTAAAGGATTTGTTCTCTGTACTTGCTTCGAAGGCATCTTGGTTGAAGGGATTTGCCACGTAGGACTTGTGTGAAGGTATGCGCTATAACCCTGCTTCTAGAATGTGGGGGTGGACCCTGCATTTTGAACTTGAGATGCGGGTCTCACCCTTGCATATTGAATTTGGAACACGGGTATGACCTTGGCGTTCGGTTTTTGCATTGTGGTTCTGACCTTGGCATTTGGTTTTTTGCATCGCGGGTCTGACCTCAGCGTTTTGACTTAAGACATAATAGCGGCTTCTGTGTATTTTTGACTAAATTTTTGAGACTTGTCTTTAGCTCATCTGTTTGAAGTCTCGACTCATGTCCATTAAGCTGATGAACCTGCAAACATGCGTAGGATTTTTGGCAAACCCTCAGCCATCAACGGCTTTGATAAGCCTTTACCGACTACCGTTTGAATCGGGCTAGCATGTGGATTGTCTAAGTCCGTTCCATACGTAATGTTGTGCTAAAAGAATGAACTCTCTTAGTCTTAGAGCTATGATTTTGAATACATAGACTTTGTTATTTTTTACGGGAAAAGACTAACCGGTAACGCGTGTCAGACGTAGAGTTATCTCTAATTAGGGATCGAGATAAAGTCCCCCGTGCGTGTGAGGCATGGATTTTAATTTTTTTTTCACGGCAAAAGACTAACCGGTAACGCGTGTTAGGCGTAGACTTATCCCTACTTAGGATTTGTGATAAAGTTCCCGATGCGTGTAAGGCACGGATTTTGGCGTTATTAATAACGATCCGCCACGATATTGAATACGTAGGCTTTGCCATTATCGCGAGAATAGGCTACATGGCAGCATGTGTTAGATGCAGACTTATCTCTGTTTAGGGGTCGAGATAAATTCCCCCAGGCATGAATCCTGGTGTTTTTTTCACGGCGAAAGATTAACCGGCAACACGTGTTAGGCGTAGACTTATCTCTAATTAGGGATCGAGATAAAGTCCCCCATGCGTGAAGGCATGTATTTTTTGTGTGCTGTTTCTTCCTGTGTTATTTGAAACACCGAAGGAAAGTTGAAAGCGCCAGATGTGTAATATTAACTTGGCATGAATTTTCACTTAGAGTAAAATTCAGAAATTTTCTTTATTATCACTAGGATAATTCTAGAAAATATTTAATCCACTAGGGATTTTATAATAAAAACTTGCTATTCTTGTTGAAAAATGATTAACAAGTTCATGGGGGGTTTGACTGTTTGAGGTGTGATATTAACCTAACAGTATTTTATGGACCTGTTGCTCTATCGAAGAGAGTCGATAAGTTAATTTGATCATCGGAGGTGTGATGTTAACTTGACTAGAATTATAGGACCTATCGCTCTATTGAGGAGAGTCGATAAGTGGATTGTGTCGTCAGAGGTGTGAGGTTAACTTAACGGGAAAGATATTGCGATCGGGGTAATTTTTTGGACATATCGCTCTATTGAAGAGAGTTGATAAGTTGATTTTGTCAGAGGTATGATGTTAACGTGACATGAATTGTGTTGCGATCGGAGTAACTTTGTGGACTTATCATCCTACTGAAGAGGATTGATAAGTGAATTTATCAGAGGTTTGGTGTTAACATGACAGGAATTTGTTGCGATCAGGGCAACTTTGTGGACTTTTTATCCTATTGAAGAGGATTGATAAGTAGATTGTCAGAGGTATGGTGTTAACGTGATAGGAATTGTGTTGCGATTGGAGCAACTTCGCGGACTTATCATCCTATTGAAGATGATTGATAAGTGGATTTGTCAGAGGTTTAATGTTAACGTGACAGGATTTGTGTTGCGATTGGAGCAACTTTGTGGACTTATCATCCTATTTGAAGAGGATTGATAAGTGAATTTGTCAGAGTGGTGTTAACGTGACAGGAATTGTGTTGCGATTGGAGCAACTTCGCGGACTTATCATCCTATTGAAGAGGATTGATAAGTCGATTTGTCAGAGGTATGATGTTAACGTGACAAGAGAATGTATACTTGTGACTTGCACAAGGTCTTGGGAATTAGCGTCTCGCTGGGGGGGACTTGATAGGTGAGTTTATTATCAGAAGCGATGAGTTTTGATACTTGTGATTTGAATAAGATTTTGAAGACTTAGTATCTTGTTGGGGAATATTGCGATTTGAGCAATTTTGAGGACCTATCATCCTATTGACAAGGATTGATAAGTTGATTGTCAGAGGTGTATTATTAACGTGGCAAATTAGGAGTGATGCAAGCTGCATTCATACTCTATGGGGGTGATGATCGTCAGAAGTGTAATGTTAACTCGACGATATGAAAGATTCGTTACTCTTAATCCAATGGATTCCAAGTAACCAACCCTCAGTCTTGATTAAGACTTAGCAGGGGAAGAAAAAGAGGTAGACAAGGCACATCGCCTAGTGAGGCACTATCCATGAAGTTAGAATAGAGACACATCACCAGGTAGGCCATTATCTGATAAGTTTGACTATCAGATATAACGGTTAACGTGATAGTTTTGTGGACCTGCCATCCTGTTAAAGAGGATTGGCAAGTTGATGGACTATCAGAGGTAACCGTTAACGTGATAGTTTTGTGGACCTGCCATCCTATTGAAGAGGATTGGTAAGTTGATGGGCTATCAGAGGTAATCGTTAACGTGATAGTTTTGTGGACTTGCCATCCAATTGAAGAAGATTGGCAGGAGAATTTGGGGGAAATTGACTATCAGAGGTGTATTATTATCTTGATAGTTTTGACGGAATTCGTGGTTGACAGAGGTATTTTATTGAACGTGATAACTCAGAAAATTTATTATTTATAATCCAATGAACTACAAATAAACCAACCCCCAGTCTTGAACAAGTGCAAGGGGAATAAAAAAAAAGGTAGACATGACACATCGCCTAGTAGGCCACTATCTAACGAGTTTGACTATCAGAGGTGACTGTTAACGTGATAGTTGTTAGACCCGCCATCCTACTGAAGAGGATTGGCTTCAGTAGCCGTAGTATCTTCTAGTTCTGACTGGGAAGATTGATCTTGGTCTGATTGCTCAGGAGAAGATTGGGCTTGGTCCGACTGCTCAGGTTGATCCTGCCTATTTTGTTCTTCAGCTTTGATCCTGGTAATAATATTTTGAGCCTGTTCGCCTTGAGAGATTAGTTATCTCCAGGAACGGCATTCTGCAAATCCTATTCGGGCTAGGAGGTCAGTCTGCAAGTTGTGTCGGCAGGTCTGTACCAGTGTAGACTATGTCATACCTGACGAACATTGCAAAGCCATGTTTCGAAACCTTTTGACGAAGGCTTTGACGGACTCCCTCTTTTTCTGCTTAGTGGTGAGAAGAGTATGGATGGAGACTTCTGTATCCTCTTCAAAGAATCTTGATAGGAAGAGTCTCTCTAAATCTGCCCACTTTTGAATACATCCGACAGGCAGTTTCCTGAACCATTCAAAGGCAACTCCCTTGAGGGTGCTAATGAACAATCGAGCCAGAATGACATCGTTTGATATCACATTCCCAGTCTGTGATTTGAAATGATAGATATGTTGGTTCGGTGATCCCGTGCCGTCAAAAGTTTGTAGCGTCGGTACCTCGAATTTTGGAAGATAAGGGGCTGCATCCCATTCGGCAGGATAAGGCCTGCTAACTCCCTCATCTTGGAGCTCGCTTCTGTTAGCAATGACATTTAGGTGGGCTTCCAATTCCTCGATTTTAGCCGACTGAGGATTTTGCTCATTCTTAGCTTCTCTTCCTTCATCAGAGGAAGATTCTAGATTGTGGGCTTCTTGGTCAGAAGCCGTGTCATCAACCATTTTCCCCTTCCCTTTGCTTGTGTGAGGTCGGGACGAAGACGTTCTTTCCCTTCGGGAAGATTCTTGCCTGAGTGGCGAATCTGTCTTCTGAGATTTGGCCTTGTCTGCGACGAGTTGAGTCAACAGGGCCAGGAGTTCATTGATGGCCTCCTGCTGAGATTTAAGCATGGCCTCCTACTCATCAAGTCTCTTTGCGAGATCTTCATGGTTTCCCGTCATATAAGTGGAGCTCTCATGTTCAACAAAAGAACTTGATGATTGGGACTCCGCAATGGCTGAGTGTTCATCATTAGAATTGGTTCCTCTGGCTAACCTCCGATAGTTAACAAAGGGAATGGCTCCTGTTCGCGTCCGAGTGCGTTGGTAGACTCCTTCAAACTCGTTAGCGATTTCTCTGACGGTTTGTGAATGACTTGTCTCAGAATCATCGGAACTAGGACCTGAGGCATTCCCTTTGCCGATCATATTGATAGTGACCCTGGGATATTCGGTCTCTGGAGACTTCTTTCTGTGAGAACGTCGTCGTTGGTCGAGCAAAGCAACATTCATAAATTGGTCGAACACCAATGGTTTGGCCGCATATGAGCAGCATTGACATCCCGAGAGGATCGTAGGAATCAGTCATTCATATTAGAATGAACGAATGACTTGTTGTATCGGTCTTTCTCTCGATATGAACTCTCTTAAGTCTGTTGTAAAAACTCGAGAATTACTCACTGATTGTGAGGTTTGAATTGGAACCCCCAGTCCATGATTGGACAGGACTGGCTCTTGGTGAACATGGATCTGGTTGAGATGCATTGAATCCATGAACTTCTTATATCCGCCTCTTAATCTAGTCGCGCTACGCAGAGTATTCGGGGGTCTCGCTGCCTGGTTAACGAGCTGGGGGTCCAGGGGGCGGCGCGCCCCTGGCCAGGGGGTCCGGGGGGATGGAATACCCCCCGACGGGGTTCGGGGTAGTGCCCCGAAGCTCCACGGTATACACCAACTTCTGTATTAGATTTGGAACTTAGGACGCGAGGGTCGCGTTTGGCACCTGAGACGCGAAGGTCGCGTTTGGCACCTGAGACGCGAAGGTCGTGTTTGGCACCTGAGACGCGAAAGTCGCGTTTGGCACTTGAAACGCGAGGGTCGCGTTTGGCACTTGAAACGCGAGGTTCGCATTTTGGTTTGGCAACATGAGGGTCGCGTTCTTCATTGTCGATGCGAGGGTTGTGTTTTGACTGGGAAACGTCAAGTTGAAGTTCGCGTTCAACGAAGGCTTGAGGTCCGTGTTTTGACTGTAAAACATGCCATTAAGGGCCACGTTCAGTCTGGTTCTCGTGAGTTTTAGTCTCCTTAGAAACTTTGTGGATCTTACGCATAGCCTTGGGGCTAAGGGATTCGGAGGAGATAGCCTCCTTAAACTTGGCTTGATCAAACTCCACCACGAGAGTTTCGATGGTTGTTCCAGTGAGATGAACATCGAATTGCGCCACCACTTCTTCATCAGAGAAGCTTGTCCCCAGCGGAGTCGCCATCTTTTGTATGTAAAAAAATTTGTAATGAAAGAAATAAAAGAAAATTGATTGTATTCCTTTGATCTCAATTATAATTGGATTCCGATTACAAAAGAGAGGAGAACGAATTTGATTCTCCTCTTTGCTTAAAGCTGGGTTCTTCACGGTGGCGATGAAGTGCCTCCCTCGAATGCTCGCGTCGAGTTTGCTCTCCGTTAACGATCCTCACGTCTTGATTCACCAGAACGATATCTCCTCCTCACGATTTGACGTTATGGAGAACTTGCGTGGCAAGTTTGAAACTCTTGATGAGTTGATAACTCTGAATGAGTTTAAAACTTTACGAAAGAGTTGATTTAACCAAAAATCGGTTTGACAAGTCAAGGCCGAAGGCTTCAAGAAACTTTGTCGCTGCAGGAAGCTCCTCGTTGCTGGAGTTGAAGATGATCTCCGTTGGAGAATGATGCCGATCCCCTCAAACCCTTTCTGTTCCAAGAAATTCCCCCTTTGCTACCAAGTCCCAGATCTGAAAAATGTCAGCCCGAACTCAATTGAGTTTACCCATATTTATAGGGAATTAAGGGGTGTAACCGCCCCCTTAATTCTTTCCATAATGGGATTAAGAGGGGTGTAACCACCCCCTTAATCCGCTCCCAAGTGGGGCAGAAATCCCTCAGATCGTGGAGGGAAAACGGTTCCTGCAACCGTTCAGCTTGTGCTTGAACGAGTCAAACGCCCAAGTTGGCGTTCAGGACCCTAACTCTGCGTTTTAGACTGGATACGCGGAGTTGGGTACTCGCTGGGCGTTAAAAAACACGAGGGCCGCCCACGCCTTGGATTCTGAAGGTTGGAAACGCGAGGGTCGCTCGCGTTTTGCTTGTTGAAGCTTGGAAACGCGGTGGTCGCCTGCGTTTTAGGAATTGAAACGCAGGGGTCGCTTGTGTTTCAAGAATTAGAACGCGGAGATGACTTCCGCGTTTAGAAGGGGCTAGTTGACTTGTAGCCTCTTCTGTAGAGCGTTGTAAAGATCATTGTTGAGTAATCTTCATCTTGGCTCCTTGAGAATATGAGAGTCGTCAGATTGTAACTCTCGATGTTGATTGTGAATGCTGTTGAACTTAGAGCTTTCACCGGTTGTCGTGAAGGTTATCAGATTGTAACCTTTAGCGATCTACGTGAAGCCTTCAAATTGTAGCCTTCTGAAAGTCGTCAGATTGTAACTTTTATCATCGGTGTTTGATGGAGAATCAGCTATCTATTGTGATTTTTAGACAGCCTACAGAAAGATTAAGAGTTTTGTTGGTGAGATTAGTTTGTTCATTCGAGTGATTTATAATCTTAATTTTTACTCTTCTTCTCTATTAGTGAAAACCCCATCCCCTTCTTACCCGTGGACGTAGGTAACTTTCCGAACCACGTTAAAATTGGTGTTTTATTTGTGCATTGATATTTAGTTCGTTTGGCTTTCTTGGATTGGTGTTTGGTTTGGTTCCTTGACATAGTTTTTGGCACAACAATTTGGTATCAGAGCTGGGGCTACGCTTGGGCTATTTGGAGGAGTAGATCGATTTGGGAAGCTCGTCTAGGGTTTCAGTTGGTGAGAAAGGTGGGATCTTTTCGGTAAAGCTTCTTTCTTTTCTCAGTTTTGGATCTATTCTTTGTTTGTTTTCGCATTGGTTGTTGGTGTATTAAGGATTATGGCCGAGAAAGAGGGAGTTGAGGGTAGTTCTTTAGGTGTGAAGACTGTCCAAAATTTGAGTATCCACTTGATGAAGATTGACGTGGAGAAGTTCAATAGCACTAACAATTTTAGACTTTGGCAATACGAAGTCTTCGATACGTTCAATGCACAGAATTTGGAAGATAAGTTAGAGTTGGACGGAAAACCGGATGATATTGATGAGAAGGTTTGGAAAAAGATGAATCGGACAGCGTGTAGTGTGATTAGGTCTTGTCTCACTCAAGATCTAAAATATGATGTGATGAATAAGACTTCTGCGAAGAACATTTGGGAGGTCCTAGAGAGCAAGTACTTGACGAAGAGCATTGAAAACCGCTTGCACTTTAAGAGGAGGCTTTATTGCTTCCAATTGACGAATGGGACATCAATTAGTGATCACATGAACCACTACACAAAGCTTCTTGCAGATTTGGTGAATGTAGATGTCATTGTTGAAGATGAGGACAAGGTATTGCTATTGTTGAGTTCCTTGCCTGACGAGGAATATGAGACGTTTGTCCTTACTCTTATTAATGGGAAGGCATCTCTTTCATACAGTGAGACCACCGCTGCATTAGTGAATTACCAACTTAGAAAGAAGGACAAGGAGACTTCTATTGAACCAGTAGCGGGGGCATTGGTTGCAAGAGCAAAGGGTCCAACCCGAGGTAGAAGGTCATATTCTAGAGGAGCACATCTTGGAATTCGTAAGAATCAGTGTGCTTTTTGTAAAGAAGATGGACATTGAAAAACTAAATGCCCAAAGTTGAATGATCAAGCTAGGAAGAATAAGGGGAAAACTATTCAGGCTTCAGAGGTGAATGTTGTCAAGACTAGTGGTAACAATTCAGATTCGGATTCTTTGGGCTACTCATTATCTGCACTGCCGTCAGTTTGTGTTGCATACTCTACAGAGTAGATGTTGGATTCGGGCACTACATACCACATTTGCCCTAGGAGGGATTGGTTCTCTAGCTTTCAGGAGTTTGAAAGAGGGGATTTCGTGCTCATGGGGAATGATCACAAATGCTCTATTGGTGGTATCGGTACCGTTCGGATCAGGATGAGTGACGGTGTGATTCGGGAGTTGGTTGGAGTGAGGTTTGTTCCTCAGTTGAAGAAGAATATCATTTCACTTGGAGCTTTGGAGCCAGCAGGCTATAGGGTGATCTTAGCAGATGCACGCTTGAAGGTTACATTTGGGTCCATGATTGTGATGAAGAGCGTCAGAAAGAGTAACTTATACTATTTGCTTAGGAGCACGGTGATTGATAGTGCTCTGACGACTTCATTGGATTTGGCTAGATTGTGGCGTTGTTTGGTGCTGGGGTATTTGATTGGTGATGCCTTGCATAGGTTGTTGAGGAGTGCTTTGACCTCCAGATGGAAGTCCTTTGAGCACATTAGGATGAGCAAGACCGAGGTGGAGTTTGACACTCCTATCCATCGATGGAGGGGTCTTTTAGGAGGTGTTTAGTTAGGCATTTGTGGGCCTTCCAAAGAGGCATCATTGGGAGGTAATCATTTTGTAGTTTTCGCAGTTAGTGATTATTCTAGGTATTATTGGGTCGCGACCAGTTCTCGTTGGTGTAAAGTCCTAGAAGTCAATAACAATTAAAAGAAGTGTATTGGTAGAAAGGTAACTCGTTGTTCTAGCTTTGGTAGGGGTCCTTTCTTGCGTTTGTGCCGAGCTCACGGTAATAGGAGACTCTTCATTGGTGTGGAGACTTTGGGACGACAAGATGAGATGATAGTTTCGATGGGTCGTTCCTTTCTAGAGGAGGATCGGCGTTGGTTGTTGAGCATTGGTTTTGGAGCTTCGACATATTTGGGTCATCTTAGTCATAGGTCGCCGACTGCTGTATTAGGAGTTATTGGATCTGGTGGAGCTGCTTCAGATTTTGGTCGACGTCGGATATTTGGTTACCCAGCATTTGGTCACATCGAGGATGTGAGATTTGATCCGATTGCGCATTTGGGATTCGGAGGCTCATTTGATTATCATTTGGGAGCTTCTGATTTTGTTCTGAGCAGGAATGTTACTTTTGACTCTCGACAGGTGGAGAGTGTTGATCAGGTCGTTTGGACATCGCAACAGGTGGAGGGTTATGCTACTTCACGCTGGGTGGAACTTATTCCACATACTCCGGATCATACTGCGTCATTTGGGATTCCAGCTAAGGTGACACAGGTTGGGGATCATTTGATTTCGGATGCAGATGATGGATTGGTTTTGGATTCGGTTGTAGCTGGTGAACATGATTTGGATACGATCATTGGTTCACCTCAGATGGAGGTGTTTGATTTGTATCAGTTTGGGCCCGCTATCAGTTGTAGATCCATTGGCGATATTGGGAAAGAGTTGCAAACTTTTCTATTTGTTTGAGGGCCTTTGGAGGCCGTTTGGATGAACTACGTGAAGGCTTGATTCCTTAGGCAAGAGGATACGTAGGCAGTCAGTTTTGATGCAGCCGATTTAGTGAGTAGATACCGACATTTGGGTGAGTATTCGCACTCCCATTTGGATCTCGACTTGTGTGGATGGAGTCCGTTGTCATGAGTCCGTTGCCGTGGCGTACTGGATGCAACAAGTGAGGCATTTATTTTGGTTGGTATCGGTTTAGTTTTGGGAAAACTTCGCCGAGGTGGAGAATTGTGAAAACGGCGAAGGAATTGAGGAAGGAATTGAGAAAAACGTGAAGAATAAGCAAAACAGGCTCCACCACACCCTGGTGTGGTGTCTGCCATGGGTGTGGCAGAATCTGCCCTGTCTGCCACGGGTGTGGTGTCTGCCACACCCTGGTGTGATAGAATCTGTCCTGTTTACCATGGGTGTGGTGTGTGCCACATCAGGGTGTGGCAGACTCATTTTTAGAATCCCAATCAGTTTGGGATTGTGTTTTGTTATAAATAGAGATACGTTTTTTAGGATTTCTTTGGCTTTGTTTAGGCTTTGATTGGGCTTTGATTAAGTATTGATTGGGAGATATTTGGAGCACAAAAAGAGGTATTTTTTGAGCTTTTGGTTAGGTTTTGTTTGGAGAGATTAAGAGTTTTGTTGGTGAGATTAGTTTGTTCATTTGAGTGATTTGTAATCTTAATTTGTACTCTTCTTTTCTATTAGTGAAAACCCCATCTCCTTCTTGCCCCGTGGACATAGGCAACTTGCCGAACCACGTTAAAATTGATGTTTTGTTTGTGCATTGATATTTAGTTTGTTTGGCTCTCTTGGATTGGTGTTTGGTTTGGTTCCTCGACACAGCTTTTGGCACAACAAGGTTGAAGAGAGAAATTCTAGGATTTGTTTGAAGAAGATTGAATTTGAGAAATTCTAGGATTTGTTTGAAGAAGATTGAATTCATGTTTTGAACATGTGGAGTCTCGACAAACTCTTTCTCATTGCACTCATCATCTTTGAAGCATCTCAGGGAGCAGAGCTATCCTTGGTTTCATCATCCACACTATTTTTTTTATCAAGCTTCCCTTTGATTCATCAAATGATCATTTATACATCGAAAAAGTTTGTAAAATTTTTCTTATTTTATGTCCTTAAATTGTGTTTGGCTGTTTGTTTCGAATTTGTTTTTACTGCGTACTCAAGTCAGTGATAATTGAAGGTTGGTGATAGCTAGGATAGGGTGTTACTAATTGTAAAGAGTTAGGTTAGACGATTGGTTTTGGGTAGATTTCAGGGTGCGATCTTTGTAAGCCTATTGAATTGAGTTGTAATTCAGGTGAGCTATTAGCATAGTGAGGAAGCCACTTTATGAGAAGGAACAGTGGACGTAGGATTGTTATCTGAACCATTATAAAATATTGCATGTCCTTGGTTGGTTGTTTTTCACTTTTATTTAATATTTTCAGCTGCTTACTCTGTGTTTTTAGGAAAAAACGGTAGCAACCCTATTTGTCCCTCTCCCTCTCTAGGCTTGTACCTCAGATCCAATAATAAGTCTACATGATAGGATAGAATTTTATTTGATGATAGAGATTTTAACTAATGACTATACTTTAAAATAAATTATGAATATATAGGCTGGCCATGGATAAGATTTGTTTAGGATTTTTCATTTCCTAATTTGATGTCCTGTAAGTAACACAAAATTCATAATTTGCTCTAACTAAACGTATTAATTATGATAAGATAACAATATAATAATAAAAAGAGTTAAAGACATTTTTGTTCAGGAATCCCCCCCCCCTAACTTTTGAAGGGAGTATGATTTTAAGAGAAAAAGAATTTGCATCCTCTCATTTGATTACTTTGATGACGTGATAAGGAGAGCTTTTCTTTATCTACAAAGCATCCTTGCTTAATTTACTAAACATAGAATGTAAGTGATCTAGGAAAAATCACCATTAAAAGCTAATTTGTAAAGAGAGAACCCAAATCCTTTATAAACCCACATCCAGATCCAGTTAGCCATATAATGAGACTAAATGGACCCTAACATAAAAAGATTAATTAGAAAATAATCCCTCGAAATTTGTTTTTACCTTATCTCTCTATATGATTAAAAATGAATAAACCCAAGACCTTTGGCTTAGCTTCATAGTATTTTTTTCCCATCTGCAGTGCTTGAGTAGTCCATAAACAGCGCTTACTTACCTTTCACCCTAAAAATCGTCAACGTTTAAGGGGTTTACTTACAAACCCAAAGTTCAATTGGATTTTTAGTCAAAACCGTTTTAGAAAATTTTTTTTATATATATATATATATATATATATATATATATATATATATATATATATATATATATATATATTAACTACAAGTACTTTTCATAAATGCTTAGTAATCTAGTAGAAAGTTAATGTTTTGGTGTTTCAAAAGGTCCCTTGTTCGAGGCTTACCAACGGCAAGCCGAGAAGTGTTTTATTTTAATTAATCCCTCATAAGTTCCTATGGGTCAAGGGGCGGGGGTCGGAGATCGGGGCTTATCGGGCTGAGGCGGCGCTTTGTTAGGCGCACTTTGCACTTCGCACGGAGGCATCGGTGCTAGGTGGCGCCACGAAAGTTGCTTCGCATGTTGTTTCACAGAACCTCCTCAAATGAGGTTCGCTCGTCAAACGAGGTTCACCCGTTCGATGAAGTTCGCTCGCCAAACGAGGTTCACCTGTTTGACGATGTTCGTTCGTCAAATGAGGTTCGCCTGTTTGCCGAAGTTCTCTCGTTTGACGAGATTCGCTCATCAAATGAGGTTCGCCTGTTTGACGAGATTCGCTCGTCAAACGAGGTTCGCATGTTTGACGAGGTTCGCCTGTTCGACGAGGTTCGCCCGTTCGACGAGGTTTGCCTATTCGACGAGGTACGTCATACAGACAAAGTTCATCTGATTTATTGAGACGCGACCCTCGCGTTTCGTAGTAAGGCATCCATTGATTGCCTCGTATTTAGGAGTTATTACATGTAGCAGTTACAACCGCATTTAGAGTAATTTAATGTATTGATGTTACAATCATAATTGCCATTAAGAATTGTAACAGTGGCATTAATTAAGGTTGTAAACTATATTTAATTGAGGGTGACTCTTGAGCTGGTCTTAGAGACCTATAAATAGCGCCCCTTGGGCAGCTCTTGTAGTTTTGCTAGCGAACTTGAAAACGAATGTCGGATCGAGGAGATCTTAACGTTGTTCCTGCTGTTGTGCTGCTGCTGCAAAAAATGTGCCCGCAGGAACTTGCTCTGAAACTGAAAGGTTTTGAACCGAAAGGTTTCAAGGAGATCTTGACAGTACTGGGTTGGTGCACACCAGAGTACTATACTGCTGTTGCTGGAAGAAGTTTGGCCTTGGAATCCTTGCATCGGAGTAGATCAAATATTGCTTTAAGCACAACGTTTCACAAACACACAACAGTTAAATTGAAAAAGTTTAAAATTACAGCACATCTGTGTTCTCTGTTTCATTTCAGATTTAACCATAATTTCCAACAAGTTCTACCCTCGTACGCTTATAACCAACATACTTATATATGTTCTTGTGCAGCCAAAAAATTAAGTTTTCTTTACACGCAAAGTATAGAATAAAATGTGTATATCTACCCACTATAGAGTCTGCAGCTATACACTCTAAAGTATGTGGGCTATATACCATATAGTATATAGTCGTACACTTTTTTGTCATATGTGGCTATATAATTTGTATTTTATACTCTGTCATATGTAGCTATGTAATTTGTATTTTATACTTTAGGTTTAAAGGTGAGTAAACTTTGCAATTTGGGCCTAGGAGAACATATAACTATGTACGTAGTTTTTTAAGTGCATGGGTTTATAACCAAAAACCCCTTAAGTTTATCACTTTGACATTTATACACTTGCCTTGTTACCTTGTGCCAAAGTGAAAAAATAAATAAAGTAAACTACATTTGATTGTTTTATTACTTATACTCCACAAATGACTAAATCTAAGACGCAATATATTTATATTTAAATTTTAAAATTTGCCCATTCCATTGCTTTCACCAATATGACGTGGGTAGGGAGCGAATAGATTGGGGGATTGGGTGTATTCGTACACGTGCGTGTGCGTGTGTAGATGAATGAATGTCATCATCCTCATTTGTGTAGTCAAGTTGACACCACTGGATTAGCTTCTACAACGAGTTTCAATGTTTTCCCCCTCTTTTTCCTTTTTCTTTTTTGCAAGAAAACAGAAAAAAAAAATTCACGAAACCTAACCCAACCATATAATGTAGCCATCTTAGCAAAAGCTCCTTAAAACTTCTTGATTAATTGATGTCGCCAATACTGCTCATGTATTAAAATGGTATTCACTCGCAGGGCATTTGCGTTGTATACAGAATAATATTTCATAGCTGTAATTAAGATATTAAAATTTTATCGTGATATAACTGGGTGCATCAATTGATCTGCTAGCCATACCGTTTCAAGAATTAGGTTTTCCTTTGTGTTGATCCGTGTTTGTGATCAACAATTACAATTGATCATCTTGTCATCCCTATGGATCACCAGACATCTCTGCACTTATAATTGCTGCGATTATTCGTACGTGAGTATTGTCCCATTGAAAAAGATAAGAAAGAATGGTGAATTAAAATAATAGTCGGAGTCAATATCAAAAATCTTGTCACACATGCATGCCATATAGATTATGCGATAACTGATTAATTTATTTCATACCACGATTTACTCCATGAGCAAAATGAAGTAGATGTTCAAGTACATATATATGGAACAAGAAACAAAATACTTTTGTTTATTTGATTAACGAATCGGATGAAGATCAATTAGTTGGAGACAACCACATGAAATTATTTTATTCTCATTTTTATTTCAAATTATTGAGAATAGAGCTTTTGAGAAAAAAGAAACTTTAAGGAAGATAAAAGACTTTTGGGAAAAAAGAGACTTGTTTTATTCATTGTATTGAATTGCTTAAATACAAGAGTAAGATGAGAGGTCATAGAATTCTAATTAATGTGGGATTAAAATAAAAGAAAGTAGATATCCTAATACTACTATATCTATCATCTCTTGTCAAACTTGAAGTTAGTAGAGAACTGTGAGTTCAGATAAGATGATCCAAATTTGCACAGATAGTTATTGGCATGGCTTGGCTAGGGGTGGTTGAACTGGAGCACACCGGTTGGTAGAACTATAGTTGGCAAGATCATGATATAGTTTGGTCCCGCAGTGTCGCTGCTGAGGGCCCTATAGATAGAAGGGTCCGGCGATGTTGTTGCCGTGGGCGTTACAGATGGAGAGCTTTTGACAGTGTCATTGCTATGGGAGTTGTAGTTGTAGATGGTTCGGCGATGTCGCTACCGTGGGCATTGCAGATAGAGAGGTTTGGCGGTGTCACTGTCGTGGGTGTTGTAGTTGGGGCATTAAGTCGAATAGTTGGTGACCACTGCTATGAAAATTAGGTGTGCAAATTTGGAAGTGTTAAGGCATATCGTTGTACGGTTGGTGGGCATGAGTTGTTTGCGAGAAAGGGATTTCGAGGCTTAGAAATTGGTGATATTGAGGCTGGTGCTTGGTTGACCATGTTGTGGTTCTAGCTCGGTGTCACTCAAGCGGAGTGGCACGCTTGTACGGATCTAGTCGAGTGACGGTGCAACATTACAGTGTTGGCTCGAATGATAGAGTGGTGGTGGTGCCACTGTGTGGATCTGGTCTAGTGACTGTGCAAGGGCGTAGTGTTGGCTTGAACGGTGATGCGGTGGTGGTGCTGGCTCAACCTGGCAGTGGCCAGTGGTGGATGAACGTCAAGTGGTTGTGGGCTAGGGTTTTGGATGCAGTAACGTTTGGGCTACCGACAATGAATTGGCTATCGGAGATACTATCGAGGTTGATATCGGTGTCGAGGTAACGAGGTTCATGATGAACAGTAACTCGAATAGGATAGTAGCCCACGGGTGAGCAGTTCCCCCCTAAATGAATAATGTCATTCAACAGAGGTTAGGCAATGGTTTTGCAGTAAGCGTAGGACGGTGATAGGTTGTAAGTGATGTAGGAGGTATGTCAAGATTGAATCAAGTGTCAAGGTGTTGGGGGCAGAGTCACGCCCTCACGCTACGGAAGCGATATCACTCGAGAGAAAACCCTGGCTTTTTTTTCTTCACAAAAGCTCAAGCCAACCTCTATGTTCTTGTTTCACGAAGGATACAAGAACAGAAGTGAAATATCAATCTTAACAAAGTGAGATATACACTCTTCCTCCCATCCATTCTAGGACTTCTAGGACTGAATTATCGAGGGAATCTACAAGCAATAGCCAACACCCAGAAAACAGTAAAGACACGAGATTTACATGGTTCGACAAATTTACCTACGTCTACGAGGAAGGGGAAGAGGAGATTCCACTATGAGGAGAACATTAACGACTTGTACAATCCACAAGCTCGTCTCAAAAGAAAAAGATTTGATTTTTACCCAAAAGAAATTGACCTCTCTCTTGTAAAATCTCTCCAAAGCTCTCTCCTCAAGATCTCTCTTTTCTAGCTGCCAAATAAACTATTGTTTTCTTCTCATCTAAAAAATCCTAGAAGAAGACCCCTATTTATAGGAAGAGAACAGGGCCTAAAAACAATCCTAGAAGAAGACCCCTATTTATAGGAAGAGAACAGGGCCTAAAAACAATCGAACACAGCTTCTAGAAAATCCCGCGGCTGTCTCGCGTGGGAGGGTGACGAGACACAAATTTTGTCTCGCTGTTCACGTGGGTGTGGCCCCCACTGTTCACAATTCTCCATCTCGTACATCATTTGATAAACCTTAAATTTTAGACAAACACCAGAAGAATACTGCGAACATCACCAGAGAGATTTGAAACATTAAACCAGGCTAAAACCACCTGTACTATTATGCCATGGCTGCCTACATACCCTCTGATCGGGATCAAGCTAATCGTAGTTCTACACATTGTTCTCTATATAATTTTGTCTCCACTTCACCCCATCACCGCCCTGAAGGGACATATCCTCTTGGACAGTTCAACACGGGCTGATATAAAGCAAGTCCAACTAATGCTTAAACTTGCTACATGTGACCACCTTGGTTAACATGTTCATGAGATTCTCATTCATATGCACCTTCATGAGAGAAATATCATCTTCCTCTATGACATCCCGCATGAAATAATACCTGACATTGATATGCTTGGTTGAGCATGATGAACTTGATTCTTCGCCTAGTGAATCACACTCTGACTGTCGCACCACAAGCTCACGTTCTCCTGCTCAATCCCCAAATCGTCTAGAAGACTCCACAACTACAATGCTTCCTTTACTCCCTCCGCCATGGCCATGTATTCAGCCTCTGTAGTAGAAAGTTTCACCGTATCCTGCAACATCGATCGCTAACTAACTAGAGTCTCATGTATCCTTAATACATAACCAGTAGTAGATCGTTGTCTATCTAGATCTCCCGCATAATTTGAGTCCACAACCCATCAATCTGACATGTATCTCCACCAAAGCACAGACTCGTATCAGTAGTACCCTTCATGTACCTCAAGACCAATTTCACTGCTTCCTAATGTGCCTTCCCGGGATTCGCCATGAACCTACTGACGACACTGACCGCCTGTGAAATATCTTAACGTGTATATACTATTGCATATATTAAACTACCAACTACACTAGCATAAGGTACACGCTCCATGTGTGCCTTCTCTTCCACTGTAGTGGGAGATTATTTACCTGAGAGCTTAAAGTGTAGAGTCAATGGAGTCACCACCGACTTACCACTTTGCATCCCAAACCTTGCGATAACCCACTCAATGTAGCCCTTCTGACTCAAAAACAATCACTGATTTGCCCGCTCTCTTCTAATCTCCATACCTAGTATTTTCTTAGTAGCGCCCATGCCCTTCATCTCAAACTCTTTACCAAGTTGAGATTTTAGCCTATCTATCTCCACCTTACTTCTCGAAGCAATAATCATGTCATCCACATACGAAAGAAGATAGCTATAATCACCTCCACGAAGCTTCCGAATGTAGACACAACAATCATAGTTGCTTTTGGAAAATCCATGCTTTAATATGAAGGAGTCAAATCGCTTGTACCATTACCGAGGAAATTGCTTCAATCTATAAAGCAACTTCCTCAAACGACATACATGATGCTCCTTATCCTCAACCTAGCAGTCTTCAGGTTTATGCATATAGACCCCTTCATCCAAGTCTCCATGCAAGGAGGCCGTTTTGACATCGAGTTGTTCCAGCTCAAGATCACCATGAGCAACAATACTTAATAGCACCCGAATAGAAGTGTGTTTCATCACTAGATAAAATATCTCATTATAATCCACACCTCTCTTTGTGCAAACCCGTTAGCCACTAGCCTAGCCTTGTACCTTGTATCACCAAACTCTGAATGATCTTCCTTTCTTTTGTACACCCACTTATAACTAATAGCTTTTCTCCTTACGGGCAATGGGACTACCTCTCATGTTTGGTTCTTCCGAAGAGATTTCATCTCCTCCTCTATCGCAGCCAACCAACTCTTATTATCTTTATCCCGAATAGCTTCCTTAAAAGTGACCGGCTCATCATCCTCCACTAAGAGTGCGTATTTAACCAAATTAACATACCCATAGTGCTTCAGGGGTTGATCAGACCCCAGCTTCAGTACCTGCTTGTATGCTCGCCTTGGCCTAGTGGAAGCCAAACTATCCTCGAGCTGTTGTTGTTGTAGTGCCTATGTATTTTCCTGCTGAACCTCCTCATGTTCAAGCTCATCATCTTCATGATCCTCCTCTTGAACATGACTAGAATCTGGTTGGTCCTTAGGCTCTATTTCAATCACCTGGGAATTTCATGTCCTAACAATCCTAACACCATCATTCTTGGGTGCCCTAACAATCATAGATTTCTCATCAAAGGTAACATCCTTGCTGATCATGAACTTCAAATCTTCTATACACCAAAGGTGATAACCTTTTACACCCTTCGCATACCCTAAGAATATTTTCTTCTTGGCCCTCGCGTCAAGCTTTGCCTCGTGGACGTGATAGTAGGTGGTACACCTGAAAATCCCGAGCCTATCATAATCTGCATGCTCCCCTGACCATACCCTATAAGGTGTATCTGTAACAACCGTGAATTTTGATACGTATTTAAATAAATTTTTCCAGTATTTAAAATAATATACTATATTTTATTAATAATTTTCCTAATTTTAGGAATTTTCGGAGTTTTTAAAATAAATAAATAATAAAATATATAATCTTGTATTTTAATTCTGCTAAATATTAAATTACGGTTTAGTGATTTTTATCATTTGGTGATTGATATTTTATTAATGATCTTGTTATTATTAATGTAAACTTGAGTATAGTACATTAGTATATAAATATTAATAAAAAGATTTTTGGTTGATTATTAATTATTAATAATTCAGAATATTATGTGAAATTTTGAATTTTCCCTCTCTTATTTTCTTATTTGAATTTGAATTATTACCAT
>BQKN01064968.1:108789-121154 GCA_022839385.1 Asparagus kiusianus | reverse complement strand
CTGTGCGTTTTCAGCCTCAGCTGTGCGTTTTCAGCCTCAGCTGTGCGTTTTCAGGTCCAGAAACGCACAGTTTGAGCCCAGAACGCTGATTTCAGCATTTTGACTTGTTCAAGCACGATTTGAACGGTTCCAGAACCGTTTTCTCCCCAAAATTTTAGGGGATCATTACCTATCATGGAGAGATTTATGAGGGGCAGTTACACCCCATTAAATCCTCATTAAGGAGATATTTAAGGGGGTGGTTATACCCTTAATCCCCTATAAATACCTCAAAACTCAACTGAGTTCAGATCCTCTTTTTTGGCTGACTTTTTGGAGGATCCTTGATCGGCCATCTTGCCGTTTTCTGCAGCAACAAGGAGCTCTGGAGATCAGCGACTTGAAGGAGCTCTTGAATCATTTTGGAAGGCTTTTATTGAAGCCTTTGAGATTATTCGGCCTTGGCTTATTAACCGAACTTTCGGTTTAAATCAACTCTTTTATAGAGTTTCAAACTCGATCTGAGTTATCAACTCGTCCAGAGTTTTAAAACTTGCTTTGCAAGTTCTTCTAAACTCGGTCAGAGTTTTCATACTTGATGTGCAAGTTCTCCTAAACTCGGTTAGAGTTTTAAGACTTGCCACGCAAGTTCTCCACAGCGTCAAATCGTGAGGAGAAGACCACGTTCCAGTGAATCAAGACGTTCGGATCGTCAACGGAGAGCAAACTCGACGCAAGCATTCGAGGGAGGCACTCCATCGCCACCGTGAAGAACCCAGAATTAAACAAAGGGGAGAGTCAAGTTCATTCTCCTCTCTTTTGTAATCGGAATCCAAATTGTAATCGATTTTGAGAGAATACAAGTCAAATTTTCTTTCATTGTCTTTTTACTGCAAATTTCCACCAAACAACCGATTACCTCCCAATGATGCCTCCTTGGAAGGCTCCCAAATGCCTGAATGAATACCATCCAAAAGACCCCTCAATCAATTGATAGAAGTGCCAAACTCTACCTCGGTTGCTCATACCAATATACTCAAAGGACTTCAATCTGTAGGTCAAAGCACTCCTCAATAAACTATGCACAGCATAACCATTCAAATATCCCAGCCTGAACAAATGTCACAGTCTAGCCAAATCCAAAGAAGTCGTCATCTCTCTATCAAACATCATGCTCCTAATCAAATAATATAAATTATTCCTTCTGACGCCCTTCATCACAATCATGGACCTTAATGTGACCTTCAAACGTGCATCCACCAAGGTCACCCTATAGCCTACTGCCTCCAAAGCTCCAAGTAAAATCATGTTCTTCTTCAATTGAGGAACGAACCTCACTCCAACCAATTCCCGAATCACTCCGTCACTCATCCTAATCTGGACGGTACCGATATCACCAAAAGGGCATTCATGATCATTACCCATGAGCACGACATCCCCTCTTTCTGACTCCTGAAAGCTGGAGAACTAATCCCTCCTAGGACAAATATGATAAGAAGCACCCGAATCCAACATCCACTCTGTAGGATCGATAACACAAACTGACGATAGTGCAGATAACGAGTAGCCCGATGAATCTGAATCTGAATTGTTACCACTAGCATTGACAACATTCACCTCTGAAGCTTGAATAGCTTTCCCCTTATTCTTCCCAGCTCGATCAACCAACTTTAGACATTCAGCTTTCCAATGTTCATCCTCTTTACAAAAGACACACTGATGCCCCCGCTACTGGCTCAACTGAAATCTCCTTATCCTTCTTTCGAAGCTGATAATTCACAAGTGCAGCGGTGACCTCACTATACGAAATAGATGCTTTCCCATTAATAAGAGTACGGATGAATGTCTCATATTTCTCGTCAGGCAAGGAACTCAACAATAACAACGTCTTGTCCTCATCTTTAATTATCACATCTACATTTGCCAAATCCACAAGAATATTCGTGTAGTGGTTCATGTGATCACCAATGGAGGTTTCCTTCTTCAATTGACAATGATAAAACCTCCTCTTCAAATGCAAGCGGTTCTCTGCACTCTTGGTCAAATACTTGCTCTCTAGGATCTCCTAAATATTCTTAGCCAAAGTCTCATTGATCACATCATATTTCAAATCTTGAGTCAAACAAGATCTAATCACACCACATGCCGTTCTATTCATCTTCTTCCAAACATTCTCCTTAATGTCGTTCGGTTTCCCGTCCAGCACCAATGTATCCTCTAAATTTTGCGCGTTGAGCGCATCCAAGACTTCACATCTCCAAAGACCAAAATTATTTGTGTCATTAAACTTCTCTACGTTTATCTTCATAGAGTGGATATTCAAACTTTGGACGGTCTTCACGTCGGAAGTACCCTCCATAACTCTTTCTTTCACGACCATCTTTCTCAAAGCACCAAAACAAATACGGAACAAACGAAGAATAGATTCAAAACTAAAAAAAGATAGTCTTTACCAAAAAGATCCCACCTTTATTACCAAACGAAGTCCTAGACGAGCCTCGAAAGCGATCTACTCCTCCAAATAGCTCATGCGTAGCCCGAGCTCTGATACCACTTGTTGTGCGCTACGGAAGCCTAACAACCAAATCAACGTGCTTCGAGAACCAACACAAACAAATGTCGAGATAAAGGCCAAGCCAACCAAGTCAATGCCACAAACACAAACAAACGATTTTAACGTGATTTGGCAAGTTGCCTACATCCACGGGGCAAGAAGGGGATGTGGTTTTTACTAATAGAGAAGAAAAGTACAAATTGAGATTACAAATCACTCGAATGAACCAACTAATCTCACCATAATGCTCTTAATCTCTTCAAATAAAACCTAAACAAATAGCTCAGAAAATACCTCTTTGTGCTCCAAATATCCCCACAATAAGCCTTAAGAAACCCTAAAATATATGTTGGTATTTAAACCAAACACAAATCCCAAACAGACCAGGAAACCAAAAAACAGCCTAAACTTGACTCGCGGTCGACCGCCGAACCCATCGCGGTCGACCGGACAGAAGACAGAAACCAACTAATCCATTACAAGGTCCCGCAGTCGACCGTCTCGCCACACGCGGTCGACTGCCAAAAATCCAAAGACTTACCTGTGTATGTGCACGTTCGCGGTCGACCACAACGCCACTCGCGGTCGACCGTGCAACACCCAAAAGTGTTCTTGCGTCCAAAACCTGTTCTGATTCAATCCGTTCACCGTTTCTTCAATTCTACATTCATTGCATTTCATTGAAGCTATGTGAATACTGAATTATGTCTAGGGTTGATAATTAATGGGCTAAACCGACCAAAATTTGAAATTAATTAAGTCGGCTGCACTGACCAAAATTTGAAATTAACCAAATTTTGATAGTTCAATTTAGTTTTAGAATATGTGTGATTTGACAAAATTCACACTGAAATAATCGAACATACCAATCTCTTGATCTACAACTTTCTTTTACCAATCTCTTGTTTGTGTATTTCTTAAAATAAACCAGATTTTTTTTGACTCGAAATGTCGAATCGAATGCCAATAGTATAAGGCTTCGTTTGGATACCATGGTGTTTTCCTTGTTGTGTTTTTATAAAAAAAAATACCATGGTGTTGTGTTTTTCCCTTAAAATGTTTTCAAAACATCATGTTAAGTATTTTTGGTCAATACTAGTTTGACTCATTATAACATTAGTATTAAATATATTATTAATATATTATATATTAATTATAATAAAATATATTGTAAATAAAATATTATAATATTTAGTTATATTATTATAGTATTATAAGTATTAAATGTTATGTAATATAATATTGTATAATGTATTATAATATTGTATTGTACTTTAATGAGTTATATTGTATTATATTTATTAATATATTATAATTATTACATATTATTTTCAAATAAGTATATATTTAATTATTTTGGTATATGGATTTGTTATTGTTGTATATATATTAATATTTTTATAATAATGTTATTTTCTTATTAATATAATATTATACTATTATTAATATAATATAAATATTATACTATTATTCATATAATATAATATTATTAATAATGTTAATATTATGTTATTACTATTATGTTATTGATAAATTAATATATTATAAATATTTTAATATTATATAATATATTATAGTTTTTAATATGTTAAGAGTTTATTAATAGTACTTAAATAATATATTAGTATTTATGATATTAATAAATATTATATATTATGAATATATTATTTTTACATTAATATTTGTTAGCAATAAATTATTTTATTATTAAAAATTATTTCACTTTATAATAAATTATATTATTTATTACATCATATATTAATATTTTATATATTATTTTATATTTACTATACAATATGTTATAATAATATTATTATTATATTGTTATGTTATTATTAAATATGTTACTATTATATAATATTTTATAATTATTAATTTATTACAATTTATTTATTAAAAAGTTAATCATATTATAGCGATTATACTATTGTATAATATAATATAATATTATTATTTATTACCAATAATTTTTATTACTTTTTATTATTTTTTTATATTTTTTATTATTTATTTATTATATAATACATTATTAACATATTAAATATTGGTATTTAATATGTTAATATAATTATATAAGATATTTTATTTATTATATTTTGATATTATTTAATAAATATTACTAATATATTAAATTAACTATAATATAGTATAGTATATAGTATAATATAATAAGCATGTTGATAATAACTCTATATTAATTATATTTAATATATTATGTTGGATATTATATTAACACATTCTCAAACTCAAAACCAAAACATCAAACTTAAAACATCTAAAATGTGTTTTGAAATAAGTATTGTGTTTTTGGTTTGAGGGTGATTTAGCTTAAAAAACACCATGGTTTTCAAACGCATTGTGTTTTGTTTTTGACAAAAACACCATGGAAATAAGAAAAACACAATGGTATCCAAAATAATATCAATTTGTTGCGAATTTAGTTTATGAATTGTGATCATCTCCACTACCAAAAAATTCTAATGTGAGATGTCTAGATCAATTTTATGTGTAATCTTTTTTGGCAAGAGCAAGACTTTAAACAAAACCCGTCCACACTCCACCCATTTGTCATCTTGCATCATTTGCTACCAAGTCCCGTCCAATATTTTCCGCAAAATCAATCATGCATCTACAATCTTATTTCCTAACCCTAATCTCATCTCTAACGAATTTCAAGTAATTAAAAAGAACAAAATCCAAACACAACATCTCTTTCAATTCTACTCCTAATTTCTTCAGAAAAAAACACTAATTAGATACCTCTCAAACATTTGATTCCCCTCTATTGTGATCATTCTCACTAACTTCCCCTCTCCTCTCCCTCCCCGCAAACCACTGCACCGTCCGTCGAGCTATCGGCAGCCACATCATCCTCACCTTCTCATCCGCCGCCGGCTCCGACGACGCATTCTTCGACCTCGAAAACCTCGAGACGTTCGCCATCTCCGACAGACTTCTTCGCCCCGGCGTTATCAACGAGCTATCACTGATCTCACTCTGCTTGTCATCTGCCAATCTCTTCGTGAACCTCTTGCTCGATGCAACGTTGAGCATATCGGAGCTGAGCGATACGAGATCGGACGAGTTCAAATCGCTCCATCGGCTCTTGAACGCTACATCCGATACTATGATCTTATGCTTGAACTTGTGCATCTCGTTTGACATCGGTATGTCATTCTTCCTACTCCCGATTCGATCGGCATCATCGGGCTCTCGCTCGACAAACAGCTCGAGCTCGAGGTCTCGGCTCCCATGTCCTTCGCTGTCGATGTTCAGCAAGAACCTGGTGCTGGTCGAGTAATTGAACGGGTTCGCGTCCCGCGGGTCGACCCGATACCGACACAGCGGGCACGTCGAGTGCGACTCGAGCCATTTGTCGACGCAGTCGATGTGGAACGCGTGCTTGCACTTGGGCAACAGCCGAAGCACCTCGGCGTCGTCAAATCTCGACAGGCAGACAGCGCACTCGAGGCCGTGGCGGGAGCCTTTGAGGGTGGAGAAGCGGAAGAAGGGGAGGGACTCGATGACCGTCTTGTCCATGCCGGAGAAGGTCCTGTGGGGCCCTCCGGGGGCGAAGGCGGTAGCCGTGGGGCCCGCGCTGCTGCTGCTGCTGCTGCCGCCGCCGCCGCGGTTGAAGAGTTCGTAGGCGGCGGAGTGGCAGAACTTGGCGTACATGAGGAGGAGGAAGGTTAGGGAGAACATGACGGAGAAGATGCCGATGATGACGGCCACGCTCGGGCGGAACGAGGTCTGGGCGTCGTATGGGCCGGTCTCGGACTGGGCCGAGGTTGGGGTTACGAGGAGGAGGAGGAGGAGGAGGAGGAGGAGAGTCATTGCTGGGGGGTTGGATTGAGGTTGTGGTTGGAGACTTAGAGTTGACCGTTGAGGATCGTTTTTTGGGGGGTCAGTTTTTTTTTTTCTTTTTTTTGGGGGGGCTGGGGTTGGGGTGGACGAATGTATGGAGGGAAAATCAAGTGTAAAGAGAAGCTATGTATATGCGGAGAGGAGGCGTCGGGCTTGCAGTGGGGGTTGTGTTTGGTTCCTTGTTTTGGGATCATTTCTTAAATTGATTGCGTCTAGCTTCTCGGTGTATTACACACAATAATCTTTGTGTGTGGCTATTTTTAAGGAGCTGGTTAAGTGGAGAGATCAATTAAATAATTAACTATCAAAATAATGTGATTATAAACAATAGGATACCGGATGAATTTTCTTTTCAGCTCGCATTCATGGCTGAGTCGTCATGCCTCAAATCCAATTGCTGAGACTCTCCGGCAAGATCGAGAAATTCAAACAATAATTCAAGGTGGACCAATTACGGCCTTAGAACATACGATAACAAAGTTGATCAACAACATTAATTAGGCTGATTGTGTGATCAAATCAAATGTCATTAAAAGTTGCATGCGGTGTAGCTGCAGTGAGTCACATACAGTGAAAGTTCCTTGGTTAATTAAAGTTTGTTTGAACCAGAGCCGCCCCCTAATAAATGACCTCCTCGGGAGAGCACTGGGCAAGCAAAGGCGAAGGCACGCGTTTCATTTTCTTCTTTAGTTTACTTCGTCCAATAAGAAGAGGCCACTCTACAAAGGAATTGAATCTTTTAGGGGCTGTTTGGATCGGTTTTTTGGATCGGTAAAAGGGGAGAAAGCTGCTAAAAATGTCAGCTTTTTGGCAGCTTTCTCTCAAAATCGCCTCTTATAGAGGTTGAATCTGGGCCTTAGTCTCCCGCGAGATTGAATCTGGGCTTGTTCTTCAAAGTGAAACCAAAATGGAAATGAAGGCAATGAGAAAGAAAGAGAGATAGAAAGAACTTGCTTCAATTTTAAACTTAACGATTGAATATAGCAATCAGATACTAACAAAAGAAGTGGTTAGAGGCCCATGAATGTGATATTAAAAAACCAAGTGGGGTAAGTGATTACCTATAGCATGACATCATTAAGGCCATAGTTATAATGTTTTGATGAGAATATTAAAAACTTAGTATCGAACCAAGGCGGGTGGGTCACTTGTGTGCTGGTCTATATTATAGTTTATTTCAAGCTGAGGTGCCATGGTTTCTTTTAGTTATGACAAGAATTAATTAGACAAAAATAATGAAAGAAAGTAGAGGGCAATTATGTTGGGTTGATTCTTTGTTGGGCTTACAAGACTTGGACTTTGCAGGTTAACTACTATATGTTTCTCTCTAATTTAATAGGAAGTTAACTGATATAAAGAGCTAGGCATTTTTTAACAAAGAGGTATCTTACAAAGACTAAATAAGAAACACAGGCATTAGAACAAAACGACAGACAAATTAAGAAGAATTTACCTAATTAATATCTTGAATTGATGATGAATCAATAATTGATAATGAATGGAAATATAAAGAGAAGGTTCGTAACTCGAATGCCATTGTTAACGAAAATAGAAACACTCATAGCGAAAGAAGTAAAAAAAAGTTTGTCGATAATTCACTCAATTTTTCATACGATTGTGTTGGGGAAATTAACATCAAAATCAAAGTATAAGGTGGAGCTTGAAGATCACTTTGGAATTGAACGAGGCTTGAATGAAGTTTGAATGCTGCATTGGAAAGTGAATATATAACTTATTGGATGATGAACTCTAAATGCCAAGCTCTACATTATAAAAGGAGTCACCCAACAAATTGATCTTGGGGTTACGTACTCCCTCTACAATTGGATTTCTCTATCAGATATTTCAACAAATTGTATCTACTGGTGTATGGTGTTGTCAAACAAATTGTGGATGGATAGAAAAAGGGTTTGACTCCATAGATAGTGAAGGGTGTGAGAGAACTCTCCCGTATTTTGTTTTGCTATTCTCAATTGTGCAAATTTACTTGTCTTGTTGTCTGTGGATGTAGACTAAGAGTCTCAATTATATATTTTTTTCTTGCCCCGTTTGAGGTTGAGTTGACTTCGAACCGACATATTATCATAAAAGTTTTCAAATTAAAATTAATTTCCCTTGTATGATCGAATTATGATCTATGCTAAATCAAAAAAATAATAATAAAAAATGAAAAATGAAAAAAATAAAACAATAAAAAGTAAAAAATAAAAAAAATAAAAAATGAAACAATAAAAATAAAAAATTCCCAATTTATTTCTATTAAATCAACTGATTTTACAAAGTTAAAAACCAATATGAGTTGTAAGTGAATTATAAGAAAATTGCCTCTAGCCCCCAAAACAAGTCAGAGTGTCCCCCCCCCCCCCTCGGACTTTGTCAACAGTCCATTCGCCCCCAAAAACACTCGTGATTTTCCTCCCCCAAACCGCCCTCTTCCCCATGTGAAATGCTGTTTAAAAACCAACATGATCTTCCCAAAATGTCCTTTGATTTAACCGCCTCTCGTTTATCTAAACTCTTCATCGTCGTTCATGTCATTTCATCTGTCTTTTGTCCAAGCGAACCGACTCCAGAGCATCTTCCCCATTTCAAAACCTTAGCCCTAAATCATCCAACTCCAAAGATTAATCGGGAAAATGGCTTGCGAGACAACTCCTAAAGCAGTCATCCTCGTCGAATTCAGCAAAGACGACGACACGTCACAGTACGTCGTCTCAAAAAGACCTCAAACAACAGCAGAGTGGTCTGAAGCTGGTGCTCCAATTGCTGATGTTCTAGAGGACATCACAGCCATCTACGTACTCTCGTCCCAGAAGTCCAGCTCAACCCAAAAAAAACTGCCCCAACCCAGATCTAGAGGGCAGCACCAGTACTACCGGCGATACCGATGATGCCTCTAGAGCGCTCCTTGATCTATAGAGAAGAGATAAAGAGAAGCATATGGCCGTAAAAAAGTGATTTTTATCGCAATTTTTATGTTGTTTATCATGTTGCATGATGTGTTAATTATGAATGATACTAATAAGTTGTGAAGGTTAGCTTGTAGTTGTCAAGAAAATTGATTCATTGTTAGGGTTATTTCTAACCGTGACGGGATGTTGATATCCGTGGACCACCGTCGATCAGATCTGATTGCTGAAAAATTGGGCAGAGCTTCGTCTATCCGTGAAGGGATCGAGAAACCGTAGCTCTTATCTCGGCGAAGCGAGATAATCACTCTTCTTAAGATTACCGCAACGGGATAATCCTAAGGAACGAAAACGGGCGATGCAGATCTGATGAGTTCCTCTTCTTTATGCCGACGAACTCGATCCGATCTCTCCTCCTCCTCTCTGAAACTTGTGGATCTTCACTCCTCAATTCGGCAGGGCTTCGTCAATTCTCCAAAATTTCAGATCCCCCAAAATAAGGTTCCAGGGGCTGTATTTATAGGCTTTCAGGAGGTCCGGGCGGTTAAAACCGATCGAAAACCGTCAAAAAACACGTACAAAGTCCGAGACACCTTTGGGTGTCTCGGCCATGGCCGAGACACCTTGGGGTGTCTCGGCTATTTTGGTCATAACTTTTTCATATGACCTCCAAATGACCGGATTACAAATGGGTTGGAAAGCTGACAAAAAGATCTACAACTTTAATGTTTAGAGTTTCTTCAGATTCAAAACGGATAATGGTCAAAACAGCTCCACAAAGTCCGAGACACCCTTGGATATCTCGGCTATTATTTTGGTAATAACTTCCTCATATGATATCCAAATGACCTGATCCAAGATTCATTGGAAATATGATAAAGAGATCTACAACTTTCATGTTTTGAGTTTCTTCAGATTCTAATCGAATCATGGTCAAAACAGCTCCACAAAGTCCGAGACACCTTTGGGTGTCTCGGCCATGGCCGAGACACCCTTGGGTGTCTCGGCTATTATTTTGGTCATAACTTCCTCATATGATATCCAAATGACCTCATCCAAGATTCATTGGAAAGCTGACAAAGAGATATATAACTTTCTTGTTTTGAGATTCTTCAGATTCTAATCGAATCATGGTCAAAACAGCTCTACAAAGTCCAAGACACCTTTGGGTGTCTCGGCCAAGTCCGAGACACCCTTGAGTGTCTCGGCTATTATTTTGGTCATAACTTCCTCATATGATATCCAACTAACCTGATCCAAGATTCATTGGAAAGCTGACAAAGAGATCTACAACTTTCATGTTTTGAGTTTCTTCAGATTCTAATCGAATCATGGTTAAAACAGCTTCATAATGTCCGAGATACCTTGGGGTGTCTCGGCTTTAGCCGAGACACCTCGGGGTGTCTCAACTCGTGTTGAGACTTCTTTTGACTTCTTCGTCCGTTTTTGTCGTAATTTCTTCATTCGTACTTCGATTTGAGTGATTCAAAGTGCGCTGGAAAGCCGGCGAGGAGATCTACAAGCTCTGATGATTAGATCATCTGTAGAATAAATGAGACACGAGGGGCGTTGCGCCTTTTGTAAGCATCGCGGAGCCCCCGATCAGTCCGTATCTTCGTTATTCCGAAATTCTGTTGCTTCACATAGTTCGTCGATTCACTTCAAGCATTCGTCGACGTTGATTAAGCTTCCGTGACTTTGATAGTGATGTTCATCGTCTTCTCTTAGCTTCGAGCCGTTCATGAAGACCTATAGGTAATTTTTAACGCCTACAGATACCCCCTCCAAAGTGTTCTAGCCTCGGTTCTTTTATAGAAGAGGCTGGAATACTTTGGATGTGATTGGTCCAACCTTCAGTCGGCATAAAGGACCTGTAGTTAGCTTCAATTCTTGACTCATTTGATTTTTAGTCTATTCGATGCTTTGACGAATAGCTGAAGTTCTTTCGGCGCTGCGTTTATCGTCTGGCCGTCGTCGGAATCTCGAATCTAAGCGGATGAGTTGATTTTGACTCTCGTCGTTGAGTTGACTTAGAATTGATTATCCTTGTCATGTTGTGTTGAATCAGGGTTTCAATCTACCGTACGTTGACTTTTTGTTGCAACGCGTTGATTGGCGTTGACCTAGGGTTACACGTTGACCGGCGCCGCCCTTAGGGTTTTGAACGTCGAACGATGACTTTTTGGTCGCAACGCGTTGATTGGCGTTGACATAGGTTTCGGATCGCCATTAACACAGTTTATACTCGTGCGTTTGCCGGAGTATACACAGTTTAAGCTCTTAAGGTATTGGAGCATGGCGGTTCTAAGTGTCGGGGCTGTAGGACCAATTGTTAAAGCTGATTAATCTGTATGTATGGATCTCATCCTGAAGTTGTTGGATGCTCAAGTCACGAGACCAACTAATGGAGCTGGTACGTCAATGACTCGCATTTATAGAATTTTTGGCAAATTCTCAACCATCAACGGGTTTGATGAGCCTTTACCGACTACCGTTTAAGTCGGGCTAGCATGCAGATTGTTTAAATCCGTTCCGCATGTGACGTTAAGCTAAAAGAGTTAACCCTTTTAGTGCTACGATATTGAATACGTAGACTTCGTCTTTCTATTGTGAAAAGACTAAATAGCGACGTGTATCAGACGTTGACTTAGGATTTTTGGCAAATCCTCAGCTTTCAACGGATTTGACGTGCTCTTACCGATTACCGTTTGAATCGGGCTTACATGCGGATTGTTTAAATCCGTTCCGCATGTGACGTTGTGCTAAAGGAATGAATTCCCTTAGACTTGATGCTACGATATCGAATACGTAGACTTTGTCTTTGTCACGGGAATAGACTACCCGGCAACACGTGTTAGGCGCTGACTCATCCTTACTTAGGATTCAGGATAAAAGTCCCCAGACTGGAATTCTGGTGTCTTCTTCAATCGATAAAAGACTAAACCGGCAACGCGTGTTAGGCGTTGACTTATCCCTTCTTAGGATTCGGAATAAAATTCCCCGTGCATGTGCAGCACGGATTATGGTGTTATTAATAACAACCTGCCACAATGTCGAAT
>BQKN01064968.1:58990-81554 GCA_022839385.1 Asparagus kiusianus | reverse complement strand
CGCTTCCAACTTATCGACTCTCATCAATAGAGCGATAGGTCCTCAAACTCACCACATAACATAGCACTTTGAAGATTTATAAATTTCTTCTTATGCTTAAAACAAGAGTATAAAGACAATCTATCCAAAGCAGAATTTCATTGTTCCATGTCAGAGAATGATATGCAAGAGAAACGATGAAAAAACCAAAACAGCTACACTTTTATTCAAAAGGAAAACCAAGCAACTTGAAATAAAAGTTGTTCCTACCAAAAGAGCGATACAAAGATAGATTCGTCAATTCATCAAACTAAATGAAGCAATCTGAGACTTAATATCAGAAAGCTTCTCTTCATGATCTGTTCGCACCAGAATCTCAGCCCACTTCCGAAGCTCGTCCTCGCTAGACAGCATGGTAGCCACCTCCTTCTTGGCCTCCTCTAGAGCACCAGCTTTGGCACGGTAATTCACCAGGGAAGCAGTGCTTTTGAGGTTGAGCTCAGTGACAATAGCTTCTTCTCGTTTGAATTGAGCCTTCATCCTAGTTAACTCCACTTCAGCAGTGGCAATCTTCTCTCGCAAAGTCTCTAAAGAAGTATTCGAAAGAGTCAGCTCAGCTTGTTTCTGAGCATGTAGCTGTTGCAGTTGTTCCACCTCAACCTCTTCCTCAGCTATATGATGTCGAGCGGCTTCATACTTATTGAGTTCTTCAGCTCGAATGTCCTCAAAAGTAGATGCAATCTGTGCTTGGATATCAGCGCGACCCAGAGCCTCTAAGAATCTGATTTGTCCCTCTAGACGTAAGATGGCTTCGGAGCAACGTTGAACAACATCAACGTCACCTACGAACTTGAGGTTGTTCAAACTATTCGTGAGCATAGGCTTGTAGGTATCAAAAGTATCTCGTCCAGCCAGTACGACCTCAATTACTTTCCTGGTGAGATGTCCCAAATAATCAAGAGAAATCTTGGGAAAATCCGGTACATCTGTGGGGCTCGAAACAGCAATAGGAGACGGTGCAGAAACTTCTGAAGACGTGAAGCCAAATAAAAGATCCGCAGGCGATTTCGGTGTAGTAGCTTGAGAAGGAACACCGATATCCAGGTGAGATGGACTCGATTGCAGAGCTATCAATTCCCCCGCTTTAGATGATGTTGGCACGTCTACAACTTCGGTAGAGGCTAAAGAAATTGTCAACAAAGTCGTCGACGGGAGAATCATCGTTGAGGGCTCTGAGTGAGAGGGCTCTGACATCTGAGTCGGTGGTAGCGCAAGCAGTTGTGTTGAAGGAGGGGTAACAGTACTCGCCTCATGTACCATAGGATCTGTACGGGAAAGTTATTTAAGTATACAATAAAAAAATTGGTCGTGAATCAGAGCAAACAATACTTACCCGCGAGAGGTAAAGGGATGTAGGACGATGCTTTATCTGAGGAAGAGGGTGGTCGAATATCCCATTCACCGAGATCATCGTTATCTTCACTTGAATTGTCATCATTCTCATCACTCCCACTTCGGTCGCCGCCACCATCCGTGTCGTCCGCACCGTCGCTATGATCTGTAGGCTCCTCTTCAGTCACAGGAGCGAATGATGGTGGATCTTCAGCGAGAGCAGGTTTCGATATGATGCCAGTGGTAGGGCTAGGCTGTACATCTGCTGCAGATGGTAATAGCACAAAAGCAGAAGGAGACTTATCTACCGCCGAGTCCTCTTGACTAGCCACCGTAGGCTCCGGGACCGGAGGTCTATCTTCTTCAACAGCATGAGCAGTAGAGGCAGTATCACGAAGCGTGTCTTCAGGGACAACTTCCATACCTCCAGCAAATGATTCATCGCCACGTTCGTCTTCATGCAACGAATGGGCGGAAGAGGCAGGACCTTCTAAAGCAGGACCAACGTTGGGAAGACCAGGCTGAGGCGAGAGTTGCATAGCAGCCGACTCTTGCTCTTCCTCTTCAGCATGCCATGCTTTCTGAGCATCTGACATAAGCTTAGAAACAGGGGGTTCGAGTGCTAACTTCCGACGAGTTCGTTTGTCGTATTTGGCCGCTTCAGCCGCATCCATTGCTCTCTTTCCAAGAGCACTTTTACTTCGAGTCAGAACTCTTGAAGGCTCCACCGCATGAGTATCCGTCAACCTGATCTCTTCCTGAACTTCTTTCGGTGGTTGCTGCTGTTCAGCTTCTGGTAATTGCTGTCGCTCATCCTCTGTGATCGCCTTTTTGTATGTCAAGTATTCGCTAGCCCCCCGGGCACGGAACCGTTTAGCACTCCTCTTGGCAGCATACCATCTACGGATGGCTCTCAAACAAGAGGTGTTCATGTTGTAAGCCGGAACCTGGGAGGCAGCCTGGTACCACGTGCAGAAACTTAAAGAGGTACGAATATTAGGCGTCTTATACGGTAGTCGAAACTTCGCGCCTGTGCATCCTGCTACCGAGTAGTACCAAGCTCTCGCTCCTTCATATACATTTCATGTATACGCAAGGGCAGGGTTTGGGTTCCCGACGTAGATTTGATCATAGTCAAATTGCCGAGAAAAGCGATAAGGCTAATAGGGTTCAATAAAACACTTTCTCCCTTGCCGAAAAATGAGATAACCTGGGTAGATATTTATAAGCCACCAAAAAGCACCTCTACTAAGTGTGGTAAAAGCATTTCGTCCTGGGGTATCTTGATGGAGTTCTCCATACGCACCACCTTCAAAAGCGGGGAACTTGCAAGCGATCTCATAATTATGTTCTCGCCTGAAGATTTCACGGAACTTCACTTGGTACCAACCGATCCATTCGGCAGTTTCTAATTGTTGAACAAGAGGCGCTGAGGGGTCATCGGATTCAGGAGTCGATATTATCGAAGGACAGTGCAAAACGAACCAAGATACCAAGTAAATATATGGCATTGGTACTCGAGGGGTCGGAGTTTGGATGACAGTCTTCCCATCCGAGTCCAATTTCTTGACGGCAATGAACTCAGAAGATAATTCCCGCAAGCCGCTCTGCAAGCAGCACACCATGGCTGAAAGGAGGTTCAAGGGCCGCCCATGAGCTAGAAGTACAGCAGGGTATAATACCTCTACCGTAATAGCATCCACCGGCCTGGTAGGTACTACACATCTCTTCAACCAAAGAGTAAGAAAACCTGCGAACAGAGCCATGTCGGAAATTGGGACTTCTGCTTGATAATGAAAGCTCTCAAATGTGGTAAATGCTGGGAAGACATCCTCTTTTACTTCACAAGTATAGTGAGAGGTCGCATCATTGATGCGTTCATTGATTTCTTCGAGAGTACTGGCGGCTAAACGAGTCACCTTTGCCTCTTTATCCCCCCACATTTCGGAAAAGATATTCAGCCCATTGGCCCTGTTTCACGCCGCCGGCTCTTTTCCCGGTAGTTTGTGCACATATCTGAAAATGGCACATTAGTTCCCAGTAAGTGTCATAGAGATCGGGAGCAGTGTTTTTCAAATTCTCCAACTCCCTGCTTCCAGGAACAAACTCCTCATAAGGCAATTCTCCGAAAGACAAGCCGGAAATCTCAAACATCTCGTGAAGAGTAAAGCCTAATTCACCAACTGGGGTGAAAAAGGTGCCGGTGTGAGGATTGTAGAACTCCAACATAGCAAAGAGCCCGCTATAATTGGGAGTAATTCCATATTGAGTAGCCGTTATTGGAACCCGCAACTCAGAAATTCTTAAAGGTTCTTCTAGCTCCTCCAGAACAAAATTTATCATCCGGACCCACCAGTCCGACTCACTGGAATGAACCCATGTGGGAGCCCTGAAATCTTGAGCAGGGAACTCTCCCTAGACCGAGATAAATTTCCTAATGAAAACCACCGCCAACTTAGTGGACTCTCCGACGGGATGTTCTTTTTTGAATGAGCCTGGCTTCAAAGCCATAAAATTATTAAAACCAGCAGAATGAGTGCCCCAATAAGTGATGTGCCCAGTAGCAACACCTCCTTGGTCCTGAACAAGTTCCCAATTCATCGACCGTGGGATGGATGCACACTGATAGTAAGAGATTGGCCACATCCGCTCTAAATTGGGGAGGAAAAGACGACGGTCGTTGACAACCCTCAACCATTTGTAATTCCCCTCGGACATCCGTTTGGGATCCATTTTGACAGAATCCCTAAAGAGGAAGGGTGGTTTCTTTAAAATCTCGCGCTCTGCAGTTTCAAACTTAGCATCCGTAACCAAAGACCTGAGAGTCTCAGGGAAGGCTTGGGTAATAAGCTTCGCTCGTTCTTGGTTTGTGTTCTGAAAAACTGAGCACTCAAAGCGAAAACTAAAGACTGCATTTTTCTCCACGCCTCCCGCATGACCAAAATAATGCTTGAAAGAAAGGGGCTCGTTAGAATAGCACGCTGCAGATAGGAAAAATCAGTCAACTGGGTGGAAGGGTCTAATACAAGAATACAAACTCAAGACCTGCGTTCGGATGTTTAAACACAGGGTCTCAACCCGCATCCAAATTCCTTTTGAACGCGAGATCAAGACCTGCGTCCAGATCCTCAAACGCAGGATTTCAACCTGCATCCAAATTCCTTTTGAACGCAAGGTCAAGACTTGCGTCCAAATCTTCAAACGCAGGGTTTTAACCCGCATCCAAGTTTTTTTTTAAACGCAAGGTCTGAACCTGCGTTGAAATTTTATGAACGATGGAGTTAACCATGCATTTTCTCAAATGGGATAAACACTGAGGATCATCCCTCGAGTTTAATGGTGGGATACAGACCACCGATCAAGGGTCGAAGATGAGAAATTGGTCAAAACAACCTATGTTGGTTCAATCTTACCGCTAGCTGAAGAGATTGGAAGCTGCGATGCAGCAGTTCGAACATCACCGGAAGTTTTAGCCGGGAGAGAACCTTGAGCCGGAGCAGCCTTCGGTTTAGAAGTGGTTTTCTTCTTGAGACCCATTCTAACGGCGATGAAGAAGGTGTAGAATGGATTGACGGAAGACCTGGGGTGAATCTTTTCTCCCGTTGAAATGGCGGAGAAGATGAACAGGAGCTCTGTTTGGAAAAGGGAAAAAGCCGAATGACCTTTTGATTTGACCTTAGTGGTCTATTTATATACAGCTGTAACTATCAGATCAGCGTGGGATTTTAGGCAAAAATCCCACCCGAAGCGAGATTTTCGTAATTTTAAAAAGGGGGTTACAACTCCCGAACGCACCCCTTGCATTCAGACGATTTGGACGCACGATTTAAGCATGCGTTCTGACAATCATCCTCAGCCTGGCATGCAGCTACTCTTCTTAGAGTACACAATATTTCAACCAAAAGGCTATCCTCTTGATTAAGCTGGAGATAAGGCCCTGTAGCTCCTTCGATCTCTGATAATAAATTTGTCTTAAGCCAGGGAATGCCGAATCTCCCTGGGGATGATGAACTTAGATAAACAAACTCCAAGTCACCGCTGGTGAATTAAACAAGAACGTTGATGCTCTACCCAATCTGCAATGAGGTGCATTTAGTCAACAAGTTTTTGGAATCCAAAGTGTTTCGGAAATTCGTCCCAGTCAACCGCGAACTTTCGAAAACTTTGGAGGGGGTTCTGTAGGCTGTCTAAAATTTACAATAAGATAGCTGACTCTCCATCAAACACTGATGCTGAAAGTTACAATCTGACGACTTCCAGAAAGTCATAATTTAGAGAATTCCAGGTAGATCGATGAAGGTTACAATCAGACGATCTTCACGACAACAACATGGCTGAAATTACATTAGCAACTATTAGAGATGCTGATGAGCAGTGTAATGATTTTAGAAAAGCAGGAAGATCTAGAGAGCTGTGGGTAAATATTCGTCATGCTGAGAAGCACACGATCAAGCTATCTTAGTGAAGATTGTGACCTACAGTTGATAGAGTGTTATTGAGACACCTCAATTATCACAAATGGCCTGAATAAGACCTTCTTGGTTGGTCATTGGTGTCATCCATATATAAAAACAGAAAAGACATGCACAGCTCAAATGCAGCTCCATCGCTGTCCAATCGCTGCCCAACGCAGCTCGTCAACTGCTTCCAAATGCAGCTCCATCGCTGCCCAACACAGCTCGTCAACTGTTACCAAACGCAGTTCCATCGCTGCCCAACGCAGCTCGTCAACTACTACCAAACGCAGCTCCATCACTGCCCAACGCAGCTCTCAAACCGCTGCCAAACGCAGCTCCATCACTGCCCAACGCAGCTCACCAACTACTGCCGAACGCAGCTCATCATCGCTGCCCAACGCAGCTCGTCAACTGCTGCCAAACGCAGCTCCATCACTGCCCAACGCAGCTCACCAACTGCTGCCGAACGCAGCTCATCATCGCTGCCCAACGCAGCTCGTCAACAGCTGCTAAACGCAGCTCCATCACTACCCAACGTAGCTCTCAAACCGCTGCCAAACGCAGCTCCATCACTACCCAACACAGCTCACCAACTGCTGCCGAACGTAGCTCATCATCGCTGCCCAACGCAGCTCGTCAACTGCTGCCGAACGCAGCTCATTAACGCTGCCCAACGCAGCTCGTCAACCGCTATCGAACGCAGCTCGTCATCGACTGTCAAACGTAGCTCCACCGCTGCCAAACACAGCTCCATCGCTGCCAAACACAGCTCCATCGCTGCACAACGCAGCTCGTCACAGCAGTTCTGACTCGTTCAAACGTGATCGTAACAACTTCGAAGCTGTTCTCTACCCACGATACAGGGAGTGGTTTACGTGGGTTGTTACACCCGATTAATGGGGTAACTAATCCCCCACTTAGGCGCGGATTATGGGGGCGGTTACACCCCTAATCCCTCTATAAATATCAACAAACTCAACAGAGTTAGGGATCAGATTTGGGAGGATCGGATCTTGGAAGGCTTAGATCGGATCTTCAAGAGAGAATCTAAGGAATTGAGTTTGAGGATCAGTTCTTTATACAGTCTGGAGAATCAACATCCATTGAGGAATCCAGATATTATATATTTGGCTAATTAACCGAATCATTTTTGGTTCAAACAACTCTTGTTATCAGAGTTTGTTACTCGTTCTGAGCTACAATACTCGACAAGAGTTATCAGTTACAAAAAATCAGTTGTTCCAGCAAGTTGAGACGTTTGGATCATCAACGAGAAGTAAATTCGACGCGAGCACTCGAAGGAAGCATCTCATCGCCACCGTGAAGAACCCAGTTTTAAACAAAGGAGAAAATCACATTTATTTTCTTCTCTTTTGTACCCCGGAATTCAAATTGTAATCGAGAGTTGAGAGAGTTGTAAACATTCTTTTTCTAAGCAGTTAGAAAGAATAAATCAAATACAATTCTTTTTACTATTCTTCTTGTTACAAAAATTTCCAACAAACACCAGTCCATAACTTTAACAACCAATCAATAGCCTTAATTATAACAGTAATTTTAAAAGGATACCATCCAACATTATATATTATTATCTGCTAATATAAAACGTTACTAATAAATACATTTGTTTAGCAACTATATAGGCTCGTTACAAGTTTGACGATTGTGACCCTCCATGTAGAATCGATAGCACTTAACAGGATGGGTGTTTAGCGATCTGTTGTTTATTCGTCTAGTATATTATCTTCCATACCTTTTTTTAGTGAGGGAAGTCTTTAACAATCGGTCTTCTGGTGGTATTAATCATTTCTCGTAATCTGGGATAGGAAAGATGATTGGTGCATAACTTGCTCTGAAAGCTTCAACAGTCATAAACCAATCATAATATTGATAAATATCTCATCTCATCCAAGTAATTGCAGTGTACACATGTTTGCAAGGAATGTGGGTGATATCCTAAGACCTGCATGAACATGCCTGATTTTTAAAATCTGCATGGCAAGTTTTATTAGATTCGACCTTCATCTGTCGAGTGTTTAATGGCCAAGTAGCTACCATGATGATTATTATCGCTCAACACTATCTCCACTTCTGGACATAAGTATCCAGATCAATTCGCTACCATAAGCCTTCTTTCATGCATGCTCTCCATGATTTGCTTTCGTACCATCTCCACTAAATATAGGATTCATAACATTCGTGCCTTTCTTATCTGACCGTTGAAGGACTCAACAATGTTTGAAGTAACATGACCATACCTGCAACATTAGAAGTAACCTTAACAACCAAAAATAAACTTAACAATGAAAGGGTAAACTTAACAATAAAACTCTAACCTTAACAACCAAAACCTAACATTATCAACAAATCTGCAGACTAACTCTAACCTTAACAACTAAAATGTAGCCTTAACAAATAACGTTTATATAAATTTATCATACCTTATACCAGTAAAATAAGCATTTGTCTATCTCTCTGGGGAGTATTCCATTGCAGTAACATAAGCCCTATGATCGATCGATGCCAATTCTTTCATGTGATCATCCCATTTAGAAATTATGTACTTATAAGCTGCAGTTTGTAACAAATCACCCAAAATCTGAGCGACATTTGCCTTGTGGCCAAAACCCTTCATATTTTTTTGAAATTCTCGACTAGATGCATAACACACCTTGAATGAAAAGCATCTGGAAAAAATTCCTCAACTGCTACCCTAATATCCTTGTTGACATTGAAAATCATTACCAGTTGATGTGGATGATTATAAGGCTTTTCCCTATTATACAGTATCGTCCACAATCCTTGTAAGAACCATTTCTAATTATCCTCATTCTCTTGGTCGCATACACAATAAGCAAGAGGAAATATTCCTTGGTTACCATCATATCCTATGGCACTAAGTAGTATACCTCTGTAGTGATCTTTAAGAAATATTCCATCTAAAAACAAGAAAGGCCTACACCCAGCTACAAACCCTTCAATATAGGCACTATAACTTATGAACAAATACCTAAACCTTCCGTCATTAGCATCAATAGCAACACGACTTCCTGGATTAGATGCATGAACTATGGCTTCATACCTGTATAAATATAACAACAAAGCAGTAATCTTAGCAACAGATTTATAATCATAACAACTAATCTTTAACCTTAATAACCAACAAGTATACTTAACAACCAACCAATAACCTTAACAACTAATATGTATGGTTAGCAACCAATACATAACCTTCACAAGTAATACATAAGGTTGGCAATAAATACTAAACATTCACAATAAAAACATAAGAATAAAAGAATGTATCATCTCAGTGAATCGTAAGCCTCATCATCGTCACCGAACAGGTCCTGTTGAGCTCTCTCTTTGCTTTTCCATGTTTTACTATAGTTAATCTTGATGCCATAATTTGAGAGCATATCGTTCTTGATATCAACTTCACAAAGATATGGTATAACCTTCAAAACAGATTGTATTTGGCCTGCAATGTACTTTCTTGACGCCCTTTAGTTGCCAGCATTAGCTCCATATTGACCGCAAGTGTGGATAGAATAGAAATTCTTTATAGACATAATCGACAAATTTCTGAGTGGGGAAGAAAACAACATCCAAGGGAAATTATGTGTGTGCTTGAATCGACAATAGACTCTTATATGTATTTGTTCATTATGGTAAAAATAATACTCAAACCTTTTCACAATTGAATAGTATTGAAGAGTTAATCTAACTTCAGCAGCACTATCAATTTTCTGACCAAATTTCACATATGATCGTGTGCTACTCAGCTGGGATCTTGGTTTGGTTGTTAATCATGTCTTCCAGTAGCATGATTGAGTCGCTAGTGGGATTATCATTAAGAATACACCCATCATTACATGTTTGGGTGAGCGTGGCAGCTGCACATCGGGAATTTTCTATCGGGATAGTCCTATAGAAGTAAAAAAATACATTAATACCTTAGCAACCAACACATTAGGCCAACAAAAAGGAAGATATACCTTATAAGGTTAACAACAAAATTATAACCACAACAACGAACTCCTAACCTTAACAACTGACACATAACCTTAACTACGAAGTCTTAACCTTAACAACGAACTCCTAACCTTAACAGTCGAAACATAATCTTAATAATGAACTCTTAACCTTAATAACGAACTAGTAACATCAATAACAAACTCATATACTTAACACAAAATGCATAACCATAGCAACCAACTTGTATACGTAACAACGAACTCATAACCTTAGCAACAAACTTAAAACTATCTCATAAAATCAGGCAAACAACACATAACCTTAACAATCAGTCTGTAACCTTAACATCCAACTTATAACCTCAGCAACCAATGCATAAGGTTAACAACTAACTCATAACCTATCAGTAAACTCATAAGGAAATTATAAGTGAAACGCTTACATATTTTTAGGAGTAGTTTGGGTGTTCTGAGATGTTAAGGATTCCCCAGTGGATGTAGCATACAAGTTTACTGTAGGCGTCAAAAATTGACTATAAGTTCCCGGATACAACTCAAGACAAAGAGGATACAATTAACCTAATCATCTGAGTCAAAGAAGATCATCCGATGCCAAAAGGAAGCAAAGGAACACGTGAAAAGACAGAATGAAGAAGCGATAGAACACGCAAATTGACAAAACACGGAATGAGACACGCATCAGTGTGTCTCACCCGCGAGACACAATAATGCGTCTCACCGGCGAGACACAACATGTGTCTCTAACTCATGTGCGAGACACAAAGTGTGTTTTGCCCAGTCAGACTCCCACGACGCGTTTTTGATAAGTTTTTAGGATTCGTGAGGTCCAGTGGCTTCCTAACTGTCTTAGGAGTATCCTTACACGCCAGAGAATCATTATTAACTGAAGATATGACCAAATCATGAGATCTTATCCACAAACACGGTATTCGAGGCCTATAAATACCCCCTTCGTGCATTTGTGAAAGGGACTGACGTACGTGCGAGAGAACTTACGATTTTCATAGCAGAGCCACGATTTTCAAAGAGAAAGACGGGATCTTGGTAAATTCTTGTGCATAAAGAGAATATTTCGAGAGATCTATGGGCTTTTATTCATTCCCTTATGATCAAACCAATGTTTTGATATAGAGAAGAGTATTTATTTCACATCGCTGAGATATTTACTTCTGTTCTAGTTTCCTCGTTGAAACAAGAACCCCGAGCCTTCTTCATGATCAACCTAGATCTTGAATCGGTGGTCCACGGATCAAAGTGTCCCCAGCACAGGCAAAGATCATATGCAAGCAGTGACCGATAAATGTTCTCTGCGTGTGTTTCTAGGAAGTCTTCTTTTTGGTTTCTTTTGTAGTGAGAAGTCTTATAAAAAGGCTCACTCCGTCGAATCTATTGTAAGTCGATAAACGATTGTAAATGGATTCTACAATGAAACTAATTTTCGACGCAAACACGCTGGCGACAACAGTGGGAGCCAATGGTCTCGCTACCGAGACCGGAGTGTCGCAACCGATAAAGATCCCGGTTAACTTAGCAGTCGAGTACGAGTTTGACCAAGAGAAGTTCGAGAAGTACCTCTTATCCTCCTCCTTAATATCTTCCTCACCCTGCAAGTACATAAAAGTCTCTTTTTCAAAGAAGGTTCGATGGTTTTCAACTCCATCGAAGGCTTTGGGTGATGGCTCTCACCCAATCGTTGCCAAGGCTTCGCCTCTCCGAAGATTAATCAAGTCGGAAGTGGTGCTCATGATAACTCCTCCCCAGTTAAGGAGTTGATCAATCAAGTTCCACCAACTCTGACGAAGAGGGTTTGACAGAGGCAATGACAACGTCTCACACGTCAGTTCACTAAGGACTTGGAGCAGATTGACGGAGTTCACTATTATGCAGACTTAGAGTCAAGGAAGCGTCAAGTGACCCAACCGCCAAAACAGAAAATTATTGACACTTCCTCCAAAACATCAACCAATGAATAAGTCTGTGTCAAAAGGACTCATTCAACTCTTGAGGAATGCATCCACAAGCGTCACGCACTTCTCGCGTACGCACGTGCTCTTGTGCAAAAAGCACAAGAATTACAAAAGGAAGAGGTCGCCAAAGAACCACCAAAACAACGTAAAATATGGGTGCCAAAGTCCAAGACTGTGCCGAAATCAAATGAGAAGACGACAGTAGCTGCCTCTAGTGGCCGAGACAGGTTGAACTGTCTCGCGGGCCGAGACACATCAAAATGTCTCGCCCAAAGCTGAGACACGCCTACCTATCTCGCCCAAATAGCTAGCTCCGCAGCTAATTCCTTGCATCCGTCGACATCCTTTCTTGCTCCGTCTTTTGTCATACCTCCGGTGATGGTGAAGCCTCATGGCAGTGTTGACCTGTTGAAATTCAAGATTACGCGTCCTCCCATCAAACCAAAGCCATCCCTTCTTGGAAAAATTCTTGTGACTTCCCGCTTAAGGGTCCGTGTTGAAGTCTAAGAGCCGATTAAGACTCCACACTCTCAAGGGGGTGGTTCCAAATGTGCGACTCCTGAGAACACCAACAAGGCTTCACATCCCCAGAAGAAGACGCGTCCATCAAAAGATGACGTTATACCTGGGGAATCACACCAAACAGTGATAAGTTGCTTCATTCATCATGTCGATGAGTTGTACTATTAGCCTGGGGGTGTAAACAAATCTCAGAAGAGAAGTATCTTAGAAATCACCTCTCACTGTCCATGTGAGAGGCTTATCTTGGCAGTATTATTAGAATGTAGCTATTCAAAGATCGCTCCACAGAGGGTCTCGATATTCCAAAGGCTTTCCACTAAAGCGTCAAAGCCCAAATCAAGACGCTTTCGTAAGAGAAGATCAGTCGTTCAAGATGACGAACTCTCAGAAGTCACCATCAATATGGCTGATAAAGGAAAGTCAAAAAAGCGTTCAACCAACACCAGTCCTAACTCTTATCTAGGAATATCCCAGCGTAAAACTCGGCTCCAACTAGTAACTATCAGACATAGGGATTACCACAGGATGCAGAAAAGAATATCCTTGGATGATGAAGCATCAGATACTTGTTTCGCAGTCGTTTCGGATGGCACGATGTCTAGCATTGGGCGAGCTTAGGAGGTGTTCACCATCACTGTGGACTAGTTGACCCAAATAATCAAAGAAGCTCTGGCCAAGCAAAAAGAAGAGCTTGGAGCTGAAATGAAGATGGAGAGGGAGTTAACCATACAACAGATAAGAGAACTACAGACTGAACAACATCAACTACCAGAGTCCAGTCAGCAAGCTAAAGCCAGTCATCACAATGACACAGTGGTTCAAGCCAATGCCGTCAACATCGATCCAGAGGTAGACGAACATTTCTTTGCTGACACTCCCCCAAAAGAAAAAAACGTTAGGGGTAGCCCTATTGACTCTTCTTAGAATTGCCCAAAGAAAGATACAAGCAAGGATAAAAGATGAAAGACCTTGAGAGCAAAATCAATGGCCTGATGTCCGCTCAAGAGGTGAAGAAGACTAGAATTATGTACCCTTATTCGAGAGAGTGGGAGTCAATCCCGTACCCGGTAAAGTTTAATCTAATTAACTTCATGTCGTTTGATAGGAGAGGTTCATCCACTCAACACTTAATCTATTTCAAGTCTCATTTGGGCATGATCTCTGGACATGAACCCTTGATGGTCCAGTCATTCGTAGGCACCCTTCGCGGGCCGTCTTCGATTGGTACCGACGTCTCAAACCAATGAGCATCAATAGCTGGGACGACATGGAAAGCCTATCCTCAGCAACTTCTTCAATGACAACACCGAATTGTTGATCAGAACTTTGCTGGATGAGAAGCAAAAAGGCGGAGAGTCAGTCGACAACATCGTCAAGCACTTCCGAAACAAGGCGATTAACAGTCGAGATCCAATCACGGAGGAGTTCATCTTATAGACTTGTCACAATAACCTTTCTCTGGATGTGCTAGAAGCTATGAGAGTGGTGCCATCCAAAACTTGGAAGGAATTGAAGGTGCGTGGAGAATAAGTTGAACGCTTTCTCAAAAGAAAGAAAACAGAGAGAAGTCAATCGACGACACCTATAACTGCTGTGAATGCCAATCAAACGTCATAATAGCAACCCCGGAGGTAATAGAGGACTCCCAATCTGAGGTCCCAGGAGGAGTATTCTTTCGAAGATGATGAAGTTCCATCCATCTTTAAGTACCTCCTCGCCAATAACAAAATCAAGCTGCCACCTATTGTGTTTCAAGAGGAAGCTAGCAAGAATTTAGACCCAAAATACTGTGCATATCACGGGAGGGTTCAACATCCCACCAATAATTGTTTTTTCCTTAAACACAGTATTCAAGTCTTGGTTGACGCCGGTATCATAACGGTAAAACAAGCCAAATGAGAACGACAAAAACTCTAATAAGTATACGAGTATAAACTGCATCTCCTTGAACCTCCAACGGATATATGAGGTTAAACTAATTCCTAAAGGCTCCAATGAGTATATGAGTATAAACTGATTCTCCCAAACTCCAATGAGTATATGAGTATGAACTGTTTCTTCATGTTCCTCCGACAGGTATACGAGGTTAAACCGCTTCCCTTATTTCCAACAACGGAAAGTTTCTAAAGAATATTACACATGCTGTTCTTAAGGATAACCCAACAACATGACTAAAAATAATGCGCTCCTCATTGGACTCAGTTTCGTCAAAAATAGTTGAGGGTCGATACGAAGTTCGAGGAGAATACAAAGTTAGGAACCAAGACCTAATTCTGTGGCAGTGTTGCTCACTAACGGGAAGTTCCTAGAGAATATTCCGCATGATATTCTTAAGGATAACAAGATATGAGAAGTTCTTGTAGAATATTACACATAGTATTCCTAAAAATAACCTGGTATGGGAAGTTTCTAGAGAGCACTACACATGGTACTCTTAAGGATAACATGAAATGAGCTAATTATGGCAGATGAAAGCCGAACATCTGAATAACTCATTAAGAATCCCCCACTGTGGTTACTTAATCAATACCAGGATGATTAAAAATCCCTCACTGTGACTCTAAATTCCTTCAAGGGCAAAGCATACCTCATCTGCTTCAACCTGCTTAAGAATAGTTACCAAAACACTTTACATTCACCGGCATCTCTCTGATAATCAGGATTCTCCTATGAAGTGAATGATAACAGAATATCTTCTTTCCGTCATCCAATCATTGGTTGGTTTCAATCGACAGGATCAATTCCATCAACTCCCTTCGTGAATTCCCGAGCACTCGTTCGTTGAGATGAGATTCAATGACTTAATCGGGTCAAGCTTCCCTCACAAAACTCGCACGGTGTAATTGTGGAGTGCTTGATAATTTACGATCCTCCACCACAAAACTCCTCACTGATCAAATTAACTGACGGTGGGTCTACCAAAATTCTTCATAGGTAAAACGCTTCAAACTCCTACTGTGTCTAAGCCTTTAACACTCCTACTGTTGAAGTCCTGACACAACACTCAAAATCACCATCTGGTGATCCATGGTGATTGTCAAACCCCCTTTGTATCAAGTCCCTGTAAACCCGACACCAAAAATCCCCACTAAGAGATTTGTACAAGTTAACATTCCTACTGTTATTTATATCTCAACTCCCACCATTTCTTGATCAAACCTTCCTACAGTTAAGACCAAAGCTAAAATCCCCTCTCAATTCCTTCCATGAATGAGAGTTTCACTGTCAAATCAATCGATCAAATTTTCCTGTAGTTAGGGTCGCCTCAAACTCCTACTTGGTCAAAACTTCCTAAAGTTAGGACTAAAACCGAAATTTTTTCTCGATAAACGAGAAATCTACCTTCAGATTGGGTAATCAAACCTTCCGACGGTGTGGGTTATCCGAATCTTTTTTATTCTCAGAGTGGAGATCCCACTCTTAGTTTCACCTTTTCAGATTTTCGAAGTGGAGATCCCACTTTGAATTTCTTTTGAAGCCGGAGATAGAAAATAATTTTCTTCCTCTCTAGCACAGGGTTCGTCTTTGTCTCAAGAGAAGACATCTAAAAACAGAATATAAAATTCTACCTCTCCACCACCGGGTTCGTCTTTGCCCCAAGAGAAGACAAGCATGAGATAGAATATAAAATTCTTTCTCTCCAGCACCGGGTTCGTCTTTGTCCCAAGAGAAGATAAGCCGGAGATAGAATATAAAATTCTTTCTCTCCAGCATCAGATTCATCTTTGCCCCAAGAGAAGACAAACAGGAGATAGAATATAAAATTCTTCCTCTCCAGCACTGGGTTTGTCTTTTTCCCAAGAGAAGACAACTAGAGATAGAATATAAAATTCTTCCTCTCTAGCACTAGGTTTGTCTTTCTCCTAAGCAGGAGATAGAATATAAAATTCTTTCTCTCCAGCACCGGGTTCGTCTTTACCCCAAGAGAAGACATAATTTTTCAACACCAAAATCCATACCTCATACGCATGTGAGACTTTATCTCGATCCCTAATTAGAGATAAGTCTGCATCTAACACGCGTTTCCGATTAGTCTTTCCTATAAAAATGGCAAGAGCCTACGTATTCAATATCATAGCATCTTGTTATTAATGACACAAAAAAATTACCTTACACCCATGGAAGACTTTATCTCGATCCCTAATTAGAGATAAGGTTATGCCTAACACGCATTGCCGGTTAGTTTTTCTCTGTAAAAAAGACAAAGTCTATGTATTTAATATCATAGCACCAAGTCTAAGAGAATTTATTATTTTAGCACAACATTATATATATAACAGACTTAGACAATCTGCATGCTAGCTCGACTCAAACGGTAGTCGGTAAAGACTCATAAAATTCATTGAGGGCTGAAGGTTTGCTAAAAATCCTATAATAAGCGGCTCGAGACGACGGATTTGCTCTCAACTTTTATAGAGTCTGCAGTGTTAGTCAAGGCCTTGGTAACCTTCTCCTCTATAACATTGCTTTAATAGTCACTAACGCACCAGCTTCATCAGTTAATCCGATGTATTCTCATCTTTCTCTTCCCAAACTTTAAGAAGTATATGAGTAGAAACTGTTCCAAAGCCTTAAGAGCTTAAACTGTGTAGACTCCAGTTAACGTATGTGTATAAACTATGTTCATGCTGTAACGGAGGTCAACACCAGTCAATGCGTCAATAATTTCGCCACAACAAGGCTGAGGATAATTTTCAGGTTAAAGAATTATTTTGGGGAGTTCAATCACAATTCAGATATAAACTCCTAACTAAGATAATCAGTTCAACGTCGACTCAACGATGAGAGTTAATTTAGGTATCAACGCTAATTTTAGTTCAAGATTTCGACGATGGTCTAGTGATAAACACGATACTAGAAGAATTTTAGACTATTCAATAAAATACTGAATAGACTGAAAGCTGAAGAAGTCAAGAATTGAAGATAGGGCCTATCTGATCCAAAATATTCCAGACTCCTCGATAAAAGATTGAGGAGACTAAAAACTTTGGAGGGGGTATCTGTAGGTATCAAAAATTCCTTATAAGTTCTTAGATACAACTCAAGACGAAGAGGATACACTTAACGTAATCATCCGAGTCAAAGAAGATTATCCGATGCCAAAAGGAAGCAAAGGAACACGCGAAAAGATGGAACGAAGAAGCGACGAAACGTGCAAATCGACGAAATACAGAACGAGACATGCATCAGTGTGTCTCACCCGCGAGACACAATAATGTGTCTCGCCGGTGAGACTAAACATGTGTCTCTCACTCATGTGCGAGACACAAAGTGTGTTTCGCCCAGTTAGACTCCCACGATGCATGTTTTGATAAGTTTTCAGGTCCAGTGGCTTCGTAACTACATTGGGAGTATCCTTACACGCTGGAGAATCGTTATTAACTGAAGATATGACTAGATCATGAGATCTTATCCACAAACACAGTATTCGAGGCCTATAAATACCCCCTTCATGCATTTGTGAAAGGGACTGACGTACGTGTGAGAGAACTTACGATTTTCAGAGCAAAGCCACGATTTTTAGAGAGAAAAGCGGGATCTTGGCGAATTCTTGCGCATAAAGAGAATATTTCGAAAGATCTGCGGGATTTTATTCATTCTCTTAAGATCAAACCGTTGTTTTGATCTTAAGAAGAGTATTTATCTCACCTCGCTGAGATATTGACTTATGTTCTAGTTTCCTCGTTGAAATAAGAACCCTGAGCCTTCTTCACGATCAACCTAGATCTTGAATCGGTGGTCCACGGATCAAAACGTCCTCGGCATAGGCAAAGATCCCACGCAAGCAGCGACCGATAAACGTTCTCTGCATGTGTTTCTCGGAAGTCTTCGTTTTTGTTTCTTTTGTAGTAAGAAGTCTTATAAAAAGGCTCACTCCATCAAATCTATTGTAAGTCAATAAACAATTGTAAATGGATTCTATAATGAAACTGATTTCCGATGCAAACATTTACGTCTGTAAATCCATTATAACGACAATACTCGAACACCAAACTCAAGTCCTCATCATTATCAATTGAAATAGTGAATTTCTTTTCCTTTTTGCATATGAATTTTAGTGAAAGAGGTTGCATTAGTATTTTAAACCTTTGTGACACTTGATATTTCAAGCTAACAATTTCTGTAGTCTCTTTGATAACTACGAAGACACTGTCACCGTCTTTGTTTCTTTTTGCATTTTTTCATCATGCAAAGAAGTGATCCATACGTCATTTTAAACAAGAGTATTTGAAAGATCGAAGAGGATTTAATGAGGAGAATTAAGTGGTCGGGGAGTAGTTGGGGTAAGCGAACGGGAAGGAGATGATTTTACTGCGGGAGGGGGAATAGATATGGTAATAATTTGGAGGGGAATGAGTTTTTTTTCCTTCCAAAACCACATTCTAATCACCAGTCAATGCTACAGTACTATTCCCGGATTTTCGCTTGATAGGGTGATGGGTTGTATGAGGGTATTTTGGGAAGATCACATTGGTTTTAAACGAAGTTTCATGTAGGGACGGGGGGTGGGGGCCAGAGGAAAATCACGAGTGTTTTTGAAGCGAAGGGGCCGTTGACAAAGTCCCGGGGGAGGGAGGGACACTCTGACTCATTTTGGGGGCTAGAAGCAATTTTCCCTTGAATTATATTCCTAATATGTTAAAACTTTCAGGTACATGTGGAGATGATTAATAATATATATTGGAAATATTTCCTCAAGGGGATTGGAAATGTATGTCTTTTTGATATATTTTATGATAATATATTAGAAAAAAAATTTAAAAAAAGTTTCTCCTTCTTTCGAGAGTAGTGATTTCGGAAGTCAACGAAAAGAAACAAAAAGGCTAAAGTCATGCCATGCCATGTCCCAAAATCCAGTCTCAAAGTTACATACCAACTAGATTCTTGCACTTGAATAGATTCGAAAGTACAAATACAACGGTTGAGAATCTTGAGATGGTCCGCTGTATGTTGGGATCCTCTCCTAATAATTAGTGCTTCTAATATCTCCTAATAAAGAAATCTTGGCTTTTGATTTATCAATCAAAGGCCAAGATCTCATTCTCCTTCCCCTCCTACTTTTCCTCATAAGGAGATCATGACATTTGATTGATAAATTAAAGGCCAAGATCTCATTAGGAAATCTTAGAAAGCCTCTCATTAGGAGAGGATCCCAATTCGTCGGCTGTTTGGTTTCCCAAGTACCAATGTCTGCCAACCGCCATCTCAATTAGGAATAACTTTTAGTGGATGGAAACTTTTATATATAAGTATTTACTATTTTTGGCGTGGTATCTTATAGCTCCCTCAAATTTCATTAATGTAATCTATTTTTATGAAATTTTCAAAACTCAGTAGAAAATATCCATCTCAGAAAACTGGGGAGCGTTTGGCAACCGTGACGTTTTTGTTTTTTTTCTACAAAAACAAAGAAACACGTTTGGCAACCGGGGCATTTTTTTGACTTGTTCTTTTACAAAATCTAAAAATTAAACACTTTTCTCAAAACACCAAAAAGGTGTTTTGAGATTCCATTTTTTCATCTAAGCCGTCGTCGCCCTCTCGCCCGTCGTTGTCGGCCCGCTGCTACCCCGTCGCTGCTGGCCGGCCACCGTCACCGCCCACCGCCCTCTGGCCCGCCGCCACCCCGCGGCCACCGCCCGCCCGTCGTCCGGCTGCCCCGGCCGCTCGCCCGTCGGCCCGCCGTCGCCACCGCCGTCGCTCCCTAGCCCGTCGCCGCCCGCGCGATAGCCGGCCGCCGGCCACCCTCCTCCTGCCTCCACCACCGCCGCCGCCGCCGCCGCCGGTCACCCTCCTTCCGCCGCCACCACCGCCACCGCCACCGCCGCTGCCCGTCGACCGTTGCCCGTCGGCATCCCGTCGGCCCGTCGCCACCCGCCGGCCACCTGCCACCCGCCGCCGCTCGCCGACCACCTGCCACCCGCCACCACCTGTCGGCTCGCCGCTGCCCGCCCGTCGGCCGGCGGCCGGCCACCCGCTGTCGCTGCTTGCCGGTCACCCGTCGCCGCCGTCGCCGCCACCATCGCCGCCCGCTGGCCACTCGCCACCCGTCGACCACCCGTCGGCCCGCCGCCGCCCGCCCGTCGGCCGACAGCCGTCCACTGGCTTCTACTCGCTGATAGCCGACGGTCGTCGTTCGCCCGCGGCCCGTTGGCCGGCTGCCGGCCACCCGCCACCCGACCGCCGCCGCCCGTCCACTGTCGCTATATAAATGGTCAAACTAGTTTGATCAAAATGGTGTTTTCAAAACCCATTTGAAAAAGAAACACCATGCCATGGTGTTTTTTCAAAAAAAAAAAACACATTGATTACCAAACACACCCGCATTATAAACCTCATATGTATGAATATAATGAGTTTACCAAAATGACTCATTAATGGAATGCATATTTTTTTTATCAAAACTTACTAAATCTCGCCTATAAAGATGACATAATCAACTTAATATATTAGTCATGAACTCCTACTGTGCTTGCAAAGATACGTAGGGGAAGCTCCAACGCGGATCTTTTCAATTTACAATAGCTTGTCATAAAGTTATTCTAAGAACCGATGGCATAATAGTCATTAAAATCAATATATTTTAGCTCTCAGCTGTCATCACTTTTAGTCATAATAAAATTTTAAGTAATACACATTTTATTATCTTTATCTTTATGTGCATTCTTAATTATTAGGATATTCTGAAGTACACCAAAAAACAAGTATAGTTGCTAGTTCATATGATCTGCATAACTTTCCCCTATTGGTACTTTATACTATTGACTTTTAGTATATACTAGTATAGTGCACGTGCGATGCACGTGTAACAACTTTCATGTGTAAGCACAGAGGAGGAAAGCAATAGTTCAAGGACCTGATAATATGAACTTTGACTGATGTTTATGAAATTTTAAGGTCAGTCACCTGTTTAACAATTTCTCAAATCTGGTTGTTGTAACTTTCAGCAATACCAATCACAACAAAGTAAATTACGAATGGAGGAAAACTTTTTCCTATTAAACTACGATACAAAGTATAATAGCATAGACATCCTGCAGAAAGCATAGATAACTGTGTACAGAAACTAAAAATGAAAATGAGATGAAGCTAGCTTATCATCTGCAGTCGAGGCCATGTGCTATTCATCATTGACGAAGAATAATACGATCTTATTAGAGCACCGATTTTGGAGCTACATCATCTTGCTCCAATAGTCCACAAGACCGTTGTCATCAAGGTTGGTCAATACGCGAAATTGAAAAATGGATGGGTTTGTCGGCGCGAAAATGATAGATTATTTCGGCAAGCTATATATGTTTTACAGGAGAGTATCGGTACTCTTTGTTATGGTGAATGAATTGTTAAGAAGGAGGCAAGGATGGGGGAGTTATATATTGTTGAATGTAGATGTTATGATACAGAGGAGATGAAGAGTGTTTTGATTTTAATGAGGAGTTAAAGAAGATTAATAGTGTCGTACGTTAGTTGAGAAGAAAAATTATTAAATGTGTCTTTTGTGCTTTAACCATTGTGTCTTCACCTTAAATTCCTCTATTGAGGAAAATCAAATGCAATCCCGTTGAAGAATCGCCCAATATAAATCCTCTAACATAAGGTTTTCAGGCTTACTTGAATAGTAAATAATTTACAGATTATTGCAGTGCTCTTTATGCTTTAGTATTTTAGGACATCCACCCTATTATGTTCAAATTATGTGAGGTGCTCGCTCCAATAGTTTTAATTTCTTACTTTCTTTCTGTCACGCCCCGCTTCCCAAAATACCCGGGAATCGGAACGAGAACAAGCCCGCGACGTATTAGATTGAGAAGAAATATACAATATCTTTTTTTTCTTTTTTTTTCTCAATCCAATACGCTAAGCGTCTGGAAATAAATACAATGCGAAGTCACAGGTCCCCGATTACAATCAGCAAGAATATAATAGACAAACTCAGAATAAAAATATCATATCACAAATAGGATAATATCCGAGACATAATAAATTAGGTCAAACGTGCCCTTATACAAAAACTATCTGAATAAAATACTGGAGAATATAAAAATACACTGATCAAAAGGAAATGAAGGTGCTACAAAACAAACTGAGAGGAAATAACTAACTACGGCTTCTTTTTCTGCTCCATCTGCTAGACACTCCTGCTGAGAATACTCGGCTCTAGCGTATCTCCAAGCTGGACCTGTTCTTCCTCTAAGTCTGATGTACACCAGAGAAAACAGGTGTACGTCAGGTGCATGGCGCACGGCAA
>BQKN01064968.1:0-41221 GCA_022839385.1 Asparagus kiusianus | reverse complement strand
ATATATATATATATATATATATATATATATATATATATATATTTAACGTATTATAGTACGAATTCAATAAACATAGTATTCACGCAAATACCTTCAGTCAAAATAAAATAGTTGTCGTAAAAAAAATTCTCAATTTTTTGAGATATACGCATATATCGTCATCACTCATACTAGGAAACCCTTACGGACTCTATACATGAATCCTAAGAAACTTTATCCTAGCTCCACGACTCGACACAAGATGATCCTAAGGATACTGGAACTAGAGCTCTGATACCAACTGTGACACTCCTGGGTTCACACAAGGCTGTAGTCCAAGATGAAACCAGGAATGTCAAACCTGCCTTGTACCACACCGTGCAATAACATGTTTCACCATCACAATTACTATCTCTCTAGTAGAGTCAATAACAGGTGTAGGTACAAAAACAAGTAAGAGATAATACAAGAATCAACTGATGAAATAATAGAGATCAAATTAATATTTCATTATCTAACATACTGAAATACAAGTAAATGTCTGAAATAAATGAACTGGAGTTCTCAACAAGTCTCAAATACATAATGTCTGACAAGAGAAAATAAGGCACACAGCCTTTACAACTTTTAGAATAAAGCTCTCAAATGTCTAAACAAAAGTCTACAGTGGAGCTCAAAAGAAAATATAACTAAATAGACGGCTGAAGCTAAAGTGCATCGCCATCAACCTACGACTCTCCGGGCTCCTGGCTCGTTACCTGAAAGGGGGGGACAATGAGCGTCAAAGCGCTAGCGAGCAACATCACAACCAACCCCAAGGGAAAGGGCTCGTTGTATACAGAAAATACAGTTATTACATAATAGTTAAAATCATTGATCCTAGCAAATAATGGGTTTTAATATTTAGGAAATTACAACACGAGCATAGGTACATCGAGCGAAATAATCCAAACAAGGAAACCCTCATGTATATACCTTGTATCTCAAATTGTAAAGCCGTAAATACCAAACCCGAAGTCTAATACATGAATAATAAACTAAAAGAAACAACTCATCTCAATACGTAATCAAAAGTCACGCCGAAACCATATAAATGTCAAAGGTCAAGATCACGTAAGTGTCGTGTTCAGCCTAGGTAGCCATCGTGTCCAAATCTCATGTAATCATATCATGTCCCGATTCAGATAAGTGTTATACTCATAGCTTAACAAATGTCCAACACATGGTCTAATATGTAGATGTCCAACACGAGGACTGAAATGGATTATAGTCCAATACAAGGACTTCAATGGATTATAGTCCAACACGAGGACTGAAAGGTAAACGCATGTCCAACACATGGACTATATATATAACTTATGCCAACGTCCATGATGCATATGAATGAAAAAGTACACATATACTAGTAACACACGTATCTCAGTGTACGGTTGTAAACTGATATCCTAATGTCACTCACATATATAGACAAATGTTCCATACTGTAGATTTAATGCCAGAAAAATCGAGGTAAACAATTCGTACACACAATATACACAACAAAACAAAATCCTGCACAAACAGTATCACGGTCGACCGCAGAGGCCACTCCGGTCGACCGTAAAAAGGAGCAGAGACATTCTACTCGACAGAACGCCCAGCGGTCGACCGCGCATAGCGCTGCAGTCGACCGCGAGACTGGCAGATGCCAAAATTCAGGTTTTTCTCTATTTTGAAATTGATCCAAACAATTTATCCCTATTTCCAAATGATATATCACATATTCTAACACATATGAATCATCATATAACAACATTCAGCATGTAAAAATCATCACTAAAAATTGTGAACATGTATACCCGTGTTTTAAACTTTATAAAACAGTAAAAATCGAAAATTTAACTCTTAATAAAATGTTTCAGATTTAGATCTCTTTAACCACAATCATTGGTGAGTATTTGAAAACTGAAATACTTGGTTTTCACATCTCATATCATACAGATCTATCTATATACGCAAAATAGTGATTTAGGCTCAAGAAAAATCATTAAAATCGTTAGAAAAGCTTGTAAAGACATGGGTGAGAGATTGGGCGAGATGTTACTCGCCTCTGAGGTGAACAAAGCTACTGGATTCACAAGAGAATGATCCCCTTTGCTGATCCGCACAAAAATCCATCGCAAATCCTTCGAACTCCTCAAAAATCACCAAAAACGAAGCTAGTGTTTGAGAGGAGAGAGATAAGGGGGGCTGAGGCTATTAGGGTTCAAAAGAGGGTTCTAAGAGCTTCAAAACGAGTATATATACCTAGGGTAACAACCGGGTTTGGTATAAACAACAACCCAAAAACAGAACTGAAACTGGCGTCTGCGCGCCCAGCGGTCGACCACCGAGCCCACTGCGGTCGACCGTATGAAATTCTGTACATAGATTGAGGTTCGGTATAAAAGCCATAACTTTCTGATACGATATCGGAATGAGGTGATCTAAGATTCGTTAGAAAGCTGTTGAAGAGACCTACAACTTTGGTCTTTTGAGTTTCTCCAAATTCTAACTGAATCGATATGTAAAACACATAAACTCTTAACTAGTCAAATTTCCAGATTTATACCTCGAGCATGATTTGTGCATTTGCTCTTATATATATACATATATACATTGAATTGATCTCAAATTAATTCCTAGCATACTTAAACATCATAATATGTTATTTATAAACATATAACATATTTATTATTATTTATCACCAAATATTCAAATTTTGGGGTTTTACACAATGCATCGTAGATAAATCCTCATTCTATCCTTCCAATAAGCAAAGTTGCTACGGTGAAAAATGGGGGTCAAGTGGTGGATTGTCCCTCAAGCATATGCACATTCAAAGAAGCCTCCATTGGATCTTTCCTCTAAGGTGGTTAAACCTGACAATGTATAGAGATCTTGCTCTGATACCAATTGTAAAACCCAGAGGGGGGTGAATAGGGTTATGAGGCAATAATTATGAAATTTAAAATATAACAATGCAATACACCACAAAATTTAAATGCTAAAATAAAATAAAGGAGATGAGTTAGGGAATAGTTAGCTAATTGTGACACGCAATATGTTCACGAGGTCCGGTCCTCTGACCTACGTCCCCGCTCCCCACTCTCGAGCAGAATTTCACTATCATAACCAGGTTTGGAAGCCAGAACTTCTTCACAACGATCTCCTCTTGAGATCTCACAACCACACAGTAGATCTCCACGAGATCAAGCTCTCCATACGTTACAAATGAAAGAAAAGAAGCTCTCTTACAACAGCCCTATGGCAAGATGAAGAAATTGCAATTGAAGCTTGGGATTTGCAAGTGTGAAAAGAAATTGAGAGAATTGAAAGTTGAAGCTCTTTTAAACATCAAAACACAAACTCAATAAATTCTCAAGGATTTCTTCACTACTGAAATGAACGGGGTAGCTGGGTATTTATAAGCATTCAAGAGATCAGCGCTAACCCCAAAGAAAAAGACAAAAACATTCAAAACCAAAAAAAATCAAGAAACAGGACAAAACTAGCCATTGGAAGCTTATCAGTCGACTGACGGGGTTCGTCAGTCGACTGATGAGCTGGCCGTTGTAAGCGGTTTGCAGCTCGTCGGTCGACTGAAGAGCTCATAAATCGACTGAATGGTTCATCAGTCGACTGATAGTTCGTCAGTCGTAAAAACAAAAAGTTTTGATGATTCTGGCCAGTTTTTTCAGTCGACTGATACATTACATCAGTCGACTGATAACATATAACTAGCCTGTTTTGATTTTTGAAAAAGAATTTCCAGGGCCTTTAAAAAATAGTAAATAAATTCTAAAAAATGTGAAACTTTGGAAAAAGTTTTTAAATATAATAACAAACTTGTTTGAAAAGAAATTTTACAAAAAAGACCTTGTGTTTGTGAAAACTCAACGTTTAGTAAAAATGTCAAAATACGAGTTTTGAAAATGCGTGAATGTGTTATCCCAAGAACTTCAAATGTAATCTATCATACTACTTGCCTACATTAAGCACTAGAGAGAAATAAAAATACAAATATCCCTCACATATAAGTACATAGCTTGAGTCTTGATAGTTGCTTCTATATTAATGAAGCTTCTCTTGTATGTTGTGCTCTTTGAAAGATTTGCTTCATCACTTTGCCTCCACCTCCTTGGATATCATCGTTGTAGCTTCTTGCTCCATCCAATCCTCCAATAAAGGTACTAACATACTTGAAAATTTATTGTAACTAGTTTTTACACACGTGCAATGCACGTGATTTAATACCATGATTAAGTATTTTTGACAGTTTGTGCTCAATTTTTTCTTTAAACTCTTACATCCCGATTATTTTTTTTATGTTTGTTTAAATATGATACACCCAATTTAAATTTTCATGTTGATATTTGTATTGAAAAAAAACAAATATAATTTAAAAATAATTTAAATTTTCATATTATTTTTGACCGATATAAAACTAAGCTTTATTTGAGAAAGTATAGCATTGCAAATTGAAAATATTAAAATAGTGTTATACAAGGAAGGTGAATATTTAAAACCAATATGGCAAAATGATTGATTTAAAGTATGTTAAAACGATGCAAAAGAGAATATGAAGTTTATTCCTAATCATTGATAGACTTTATAAAAAAAATAAATTAAAGATTAATGCTAACTCTAATATACTTTTATATGATAAAAACATCCACATAAGAATATAAAAGTACTAAAAAAAAGTCATGAAACTCCCTTCTAAAGATTCCTAATTTCACTCAAAATAATTAAACTATTCTATAAAATATTCAGAAAATATTATTTTTTATTTCTTCTATTTTATTTTTTATTGAGCTAAGATCAATCCTTCTTTAGGTTTATCATTTATCATTTCTCGGACAATTCTAGAGTATTGTCTTCATCATCTACATCAATTGTGACATTAGGCTAATTTTGTATTTTTATGCTATTATCTTTCCTGGGCTCGTTAATTTTTTATCATCTCATTTAACTTTACAAAGAAGTCAAATGTACTTATGATGTTCAACACAAACTACTCAAAATATAGACTTTGATTTTTTTTCTATTTCAATGAGAATAAATATTAATTTCATATATATAAAATTCTTTGTGTTCCTAATTTATTACTTAAATAAATTAGAAGCTATCTCTTTATTTTCCTCTAAAATGAATTCTTCTGATGTGCATCCAATAAGAATTTCTGTTATTTCAATAATATTACCTTTGTTCTATCCCTGTCATTTTCCATAAAGTTCTAAACTAAATATCTGCATTATTCATTACCAATTTCTCTTAGATTATAATATTATTTAATTTGAAGAACACGGTATGGAATTTATGAATACTTACTAATTTTTCTTATATCTTCCAAATATCTAAAATTTTAAAACTTTGCAAAGAAAAGTGTAATTGTTTGGTATTTTTCATATATATATTGTTTTTCATACAGGTACAATATTATATACATATTCTTATCTACAAATTTAAATCTAACTAAACTTTGTTAATATACAGGCATGGTATTGCACATTTAAGGCAAAGATAACTACTATTTTAAATAGGCTCGAGCCATGGTTCTATGCTTGTAAAGGCTGTGACAAGAAGGTTGATAAAGATGTTAGTAAAGAGTGTCTGAATGACAAATGCCGCAGAATCATTGATGACCCAGTACCAAGGTTAAGTAATATATCTTTTTTAATATCATTAAACATATTAAAATATAATACTAATTGTCTTTAGAAATTAACAATGAAAATACAGGTACTTAGATAAGATTCTCGTGGAAAATGGCACGGATAATGCAAGAGTAACACTCTTTGACGCAGCAAAAACTCTTATTGGATGAAAAGCAGAAACATTCATTATAGAAAAGAAAGAAGTAATTCCTAACTCTATTCAAGTAGTAAATTAGAAAATAAACAAATTCATAAGTATTAATATAATATTTGTTCTCATTACAACAGAAAAATAATCAGAGTCCATATTTCCAAAAATTTGTTTTGAACATCGGAAAAACATTCAAATTCCTGGTGAAGTTAGATGAAAAGACAAAAGATGAACGAGATGAATGCAATATAATAGCACAAGAAATTCAACTCCAGCCTAATATTACAGTCGACGTAGATGATGAAGATGCTACTCTAGAGTTGCCCAGAAAAAAGATAAAGGTGGAGAAAGATTGATCTTCATTCAATTTGAAATTTTCAAGAACAATATTATATAATCATTTTATATAACAAATTATTTTTTATTACAATTAGGAATTTTTATAAGGCATTTTCATGCAGAGTTATTAATAGTTTTGTATGCTTATATGATTGCTTACATCACATAAAATTATACTTTGATATTTAACCATTTTACTATATTTTATTATTGTCTATGGATAGCACAGCATGTGATCAATCATTTATGATATAAAGGTGGCCTCTTTAAGCAATTGGCAAAGAATTATTATTGTGATGAATTTGCTTGGGGTTGTCACAAACCTCAATATTCTTTGTTTTCAAAAAAAACTTGGCTTACTAATTATTACTTGTTGAGATTGTTGCCATGTTGAATAAGAGACTAAATTTGATCAAGATTTACTTTCATACTTTAATTAAGTTCCTGTTAGGTGTTGGTAGTGGTGATCAATTAAAAATTCTTAGAACAAAAATAATTTACAAGTTTGCAGTAAATCAAACAATTAACTTAGCTTTTTGAGTCAAAAAATATTTGAATAAACTTAAATTTTTGAAATATTTTCTACGTTACTATAACTAAAATTCATAATAACAATTACAATATCCCAGATACTTATATTCATCCAAGTTTAGCTTAAATTCCTTTACATTTATTTTTTTAATATTTAAATAAAATACTAATAAATCTTCTAATTAAATTATACATATTTGAACTCAAGATAAATCTCACTTATTTAAAGTAATGAAATAAATATAAAACAATATATAAAACAATATTTTTTAAAATGTTAGTATATTTCTTGTAACTCTAAAACTTTGAGGGTGTCTTTTGCAATTATTAAAGCTATAGATTAATTTTGAAAAAGATTAAATTTCAGCGGTCTACCAATCGACGAATTTGATGTGTGGTAGTTAAAAATTTTACAAATTTAGAGTTATTTTTATGATTTTTAAATTTTGAAGGAGTTTTTTAAAAAGTTTGAGGTTAATTTTGGCAAATTTTAATTTTTTAGGTGTCTAAGGGTAATATCTTGAATTCATCTTATTTTATTTACAAATTTTAGAATTTTAGGGTGGGTTTTTATAATTTGAATTTTTGAAGGTGTTTCTATAATTTTTGAGATATTGAGGGTGTTAATTAAAAAATTTAAATTTAAATGTCAAAAATTTTAGGTGTATCATGGTAATCTCTTGAATTCATTTGTGTTGTTTGTAAGTTTTAAAATTTTAGAATTTTAATATGCTTGTATGTAATTTAAACTTTTGAGTGTATTTCTATAATTTTTGAGACATTGAAGTGTTAACTGTAAATTTTAAATTCTTTGCAAACTGATGTTAATTTTTTTAATTTCATGTTTTTTATTTTAAGTTTTGAGACATTTGGATCAGTTTTATAATTTTGAACTTTTTAGGGTCTTTTCTGTAATTTTAAAACTTTTTATGGTTTTTTGCCATACTTCATGTATTATAATATGTTATCTACTTGTAATTTCTCTATCTTAACAAACTAATATCATTTTTATATGTTTTATATATTTTATTAATATTAGTTTTTTTTTAATTGTTAAGCTAAACATGGTTCACATAGGATTAGGATAAGATATGATTATGATTAGGATAGATTAAGATATAAATAAAATATTCAAAATAGTGTAGGGTAATATTGACAATTTAAAATTAGAATTTGATTATAGATAATGTAGTTTAAACTATAAAGGGTATATTTGTCTAAAAAAGATTTTCCGAACTCGTACTTTTAAAGGGAGTATGATCTATAATGTCACTTAACAAGCAATTAGTATCAATAATAGTGATTGTAAATCATCATTAAAACATAAAGGCTAACAAATGGTCATGGGGCGAACACACCACTATGGCAAGAAGCTTCCGCATATCACCCCGCGACTACCGCATAAAGCACGAATATGATCAGAGAAGAAGATAACGGCTTTATGAAGGTTTATGCTCTTTTTTCTCATCAACCCATTATGAAAACCCTATATCCATATAAAGGGCTTCGAGATAAAATCATACAATTATTAGGATTATTATAAATATCTTATCTCTATGATAAGACATTATTCACCCACTCATTTGGGTGTTTATCTCATAAATAACCAACAGGTTATATGCTAGATATCATTCCTGTTTCATCTATGAATTATGAGTTTGTTTCTTCTCAAATATACAACATTCACTACATAATTAAAATTTACATCAGAAACAGGAGACCTTTAGTTTGACAAAGAAACAAGAACGAAGAACCTCAACAAATATGTGAAATCGAAACAAGCACTCCAATAAATATGTGAAATATCATGATAATAAAGACAGGACAGGACCAGGGCTATTCAGCTTCGCATCAATATGTGAAAATATCATGATAATGAAGCGACTATGTTGAAACTATCACTAAGTGATACCCATGGACTAGCTGAAATTTTCGGACTTCAAAGTTTTACTGTGTTTTGTTCACGATCACTGCATGCATCAGTCTTCCAAATTACAAGTCTTGGTTTTGTACAATACTTTTCTAGATTTCGGAGTTCATGTCTCATTTCGTGTTCGTCTCGGGATAAAAGTTCCATGGAACCCATAGGGGACTCTCTGTGGCAGTGTTATTTTGACAACAGGGTCGCTCCCGAACCTTTTGGTGTCAATTATGTGAACCTGCAAAGGATAAACATTGTTATGAGTTATGAAATAGTGTTTTCATTTTTCGGCTCATATCTTGAAATTGGATGTTATTGTATTAACTTTTAAGAATAATGTGGTGATTAACTCGTGAAAAATGTTATTTCTTGGAAAGAAACTCCTCCAGATTGACCTTTAGTATCTTTATGTCCACATTCATCATCGACATAAATAATATGATGAGGCAAAAGTGTCTAGGTAAACAATGGCCTTTATGCCATTTGTACACAATGAAGAAAATTCTGTAAATATATCATTTATGTTTTGAGAAAAAACATATAAAGCTGCCTGTCAAAAGCAAAAGTATATATTATGAAATTGTGTGCAAGTTAGTATAATGAAAATGAATCCAAACTTTGAAAGGTCCACGGAGCTGCAACAAATTCTTGTCTCCAAAACTAACCTGAGATGTATTCAGGTCTTCATCATGAACAAAAAAGACAATCCAACCATCATCTTCCTCTTGACTGCCCCTTTTAGATATAAATGTTCCTCCTGAACAGAACTTATTATCACCAAGATGATGCTGCTCTACCTTAATGCCACCATCAGTGTTCTTTTGTGCTTCTACCTGTAACATTAAAAATCAAAACTTTTATCTCTAAATTAAATTATATTCTGAGGTGAACTGAAAATTTTAACACCTCGGAAATCCCATTAGATTGTTCTTCAAAGTAGAACTTTGCTAGGCCTCTGTATTTGAGCTTCGCTACAACAAAGAAGAACCAATGTCATGACTATTCATATAACTGGAAAACAAAACTTAAAAACATCATTATATGTTTTCTTACCGCAAATAGAGCTTGCTATAGAGTCCACAACTTGTGCATACCCATACTTATTATGTTGACCACTAAAACTGTCATTCATCATAGGAAATTCCAAAGCGAATTCACATCCTGTTAAATATCTCTCCATGGCATTTCCTGTTTTCATGTTTAGCCTCCATTCATAAACACGAGAAAAGAAGAGTCCTTCGTTGAGACCCTCGGAACTAGACTCTTTGTTTTTTGAGATAGGTTTGAATCCTTCAGAGAACCACTGGAATTTATCATGGCCGTGATCTGGTCCTGGAATTACTGATTCTAGTGACCGGAATCCCCTTACAATAACCTTCATCACAAGAATTCATTGTTGAATAAATTTAATTGGATTTTTTTTTGAATAGTGAATACAAGAATACTGATAAATCATAATATGTTGCTTGATTTTCACAATACCATTGGCATTTGCTAAAAGATGCATTAATATTGCATAATCAAGAGCACATACTCAATAGAGGTTACAAGTTGTAAATATTTCAAGTGAATAGTGAGATGAATACCTCACAATAGCTAAAAAATATTAGGCAATAAATCATCCATACACTGTTTACTTCATGAGTATTACCTCATCCCCATTCTCAAAGCAGTTGATGATGTGAAAGACACAACATCGTTCTACCTCAAACCATCTGACCGAATCTGCATCTCCATAACGAGGCATCACTCCGATTCTCCCATAACTTTCTTTATCATACTTCATCAGCCTACAAGCATAAACCAAATACGAGTAAATCTTAGACCCGCCAATAAAATGTAAAGGTTATGGATACTTACGGTCCACCTTGGATTAGCCTACTTATGTCAACAGTGATTGGGAAATCGAGAATTATATTGTACCTATAACACAAAGGATATGTCAGAATCAGAGCTAATATAGAAATGTTCGGAAGTAGACTCAAGTGAAACTTACATGTTAGTGACTCCTATATCATGGCAAACGATGCTTCTTTCGAGCTTGAGATCAACCTTGTGCTTTAGTGTCCTTCCATCAGCTGAACTGGTTAAAAGTAGACATAATAAGAATAAAATGTAGACAGTGTAACAAACTCAAGCATTTAAATATGTAGAAGAACCTGAGAGGATTCCTAAAACCAGATAAGGTTTCACTGCATCGGCCCCAACAATGACGAGCTCACCAGATCCCGGGGCTTTCTGTGAATGACGTAATATTTATGCGATTTCAGTATGTATAAATTCAAGATGAAATTTTAAGTTTAGAAAAATAAATTGAAGACCTTTGGGTGTGCAATGAAAGGTCTACCCCATTCTCCATTGCGGTCCCAATTACCAAGTGTCTCAAGGCTAAAAATGTCAACCTCTTGTGGGATGTGATTTTCTGCAATTGAGTAAATCCTCCCAGAATGTTCAAAGACATTTGTATTGCTGATGTACTTGTTTATTTTGCCAAATCTCAGCTGCAATAATGACATTATGAAGATAATATCAAGTAAACATGAAGTGTAAATGAGTGGCAAACAGCTAAAACTCTCTCAGAGCCCGACTAATTTCATTTGGTAAGCTGTCATGAACACAGTTTGCCAAATTATGTGCTTTTTCCCTATCATTTCACCAAAATTTTCTTGTTTCAAATGCAGCTTAGCATATTCTGTATGTGTCCAACAAATGAATTAACATTATAAACATCTAAAGAAAAAGATAAAAACAGTGACCTGGTTGAGGAAATATGCGGCTAAGATGGCAGCAGAATCGCCCTCGATGGCAGGGAGGAAGCAGGGCTTGTTCTTTTCCTTTTCGATCCGGAACGTATCAGACTGTATGTATCGGTTCTTGTAAGACAACTTCCATTTTCCACTGTCAGCATCTCTAGCGAAACTTATAGCATGAAGCATGCCTTCACCTTCCACCCATGTTTCGCTTGATCTCCCGAACACTGATTCTGTTGATTGCAAAGCTCCAAACAACGGGTTCGATCCTGGGTTCATTTCATGAAACAAACACAAAGACTTACACCAGATAGTCCAAATTTCTACGCTGGATTATGTAGCAGAAGGAATTTTTATTATCTCGACTGCACAGTTGGTACACCAAGAATCACTAATATAGTTTCTCGTGTCAGTGAAATGGCCATAGGTACTGCCATATATTCTTTTAGCTGATACAAATCTGAACGCAAATATCCTGGTATAATGTCTATAAGTACATTTTAGTGAAATGGCCATCTACAAGCTTCCTTGTCCCTCAGTCTTGAAATCTCCACCGTCCCTTACTCTACCCACCAAGCATGATTGAGGCTACTGAAAACCTCATTAACAAACTCAAAGCTCTGACCACCATCAATCTTTCAGAGAATGGAGCTTTTATGACTGATGAGGACATCAAAGACTCCACGGATTCAAAAAGATCTTTTTTATTTTTATTTTTATTTTTATTTTTGCGTTACTGTTCTCATTGATAAAAATTTCATAATCAACAGCATCAAGAACAACATCCTCTTTGCGTGGGGTTTGGAAGCTCAGGTTGTCATCTCTGAAGCACTCCCCCACAGTAGGACTTGCCTATTTCAAAAGTGAAAGATGTTTTACAAACAAACCTAAGGGCCTGTTTTGCAAATCTATCCAAACTGGGCAAGCCTAGTTTTATTTTTTAACTAGGTTAAAATTGAACTAGCCAGAACTGAACCAATCCCTACGTAATTCAATTCTAGCCTAGTTGAAAGTCTCCAAAATGAACTAAAAACAGGTGCACCAGTTCTAGCCTAGTTTTTTTCCTATAACAAAAAGATACTAAAACTAGACCAGGTTTGAACCTGGTCTAGTTTTAGAAGTTTGCCAAACAAGGCTTAAAGAGGGGACCTTGGTCCTACCAGAATTATCTCATCTTAACTTATCTAGGGGAAAGAACAAGAGGGTGGAAGATTATGTTTTCAAATCCTCTCCTTTATGGATTCAATTCCATAACCATGCTCATCCAGCCCTACAGTTGGCCGCAAACATGGGTCTCTCATAGGAAAATCCTAGAAGATAGGAGATCTGTCTCCCTCGCTACCATGGTGGAGATTCCTTCAAGTCAAATTGAAAGCCCATGTTCCAAGTAGGTTCACTGGTGCTCGACCTAACCAGGGCTTGGTCAGAGATGTGTGTGTGTATATACATACTTAATCATCTTTAAGTATGTGGTTAAGCCCAGACCATGAATTATGGAAAAATAGAACTCTTAGACTTAATCATCTTTAAGTATGACGTTAAGCCCAAATACATAGAAACATCAACTGCGGGAACCCTACTTCTGTGTAGGTGATCCCTTGAAGGAAGTTCAAAGGATAGAAACAAGCCGGACAGATGTATCCATTAGAGAGCACTTATATTATACATGTGAAACATGATTTCACATCGGAGCTAGGCACTCCAAAACCTCATCCTAAGGCAGAGATGCTCCATCAAGAGATTGGTTTGGGGTGAGTCATAGAACTCTTAATGGATACGTTAGTGTAATAGCCATTTAAGGGCTATTTTCGAGAGATAACCGTCCCCACACTATCTCCTATTTTAATGGTCACTTAATCCATAATTAAGGGGGTTATTAACTCTTTTTTTAGCCTATAAAAGGATGGAAGATCATTCGTTTTTAGCATCATAAGGATCATCGTAAGAATCAAAGGAGATCTACAGATCTAGATACACACATAGACAGATTTCGTTGAGTAGAAGTGCCTAGAAAAGACTGAGCTATCTTTCACACCACTAAACTTTCATCAACAATAAAAAAAATTCGTCATCTTAATCGGTACGTCAATGGAAAATTGATACTTCACCGGTACACAGAAAAGAATCCCAGGAAATATAATTTTTTCTTTATTCATTACATTCTTTTTATTATAATTTGTGACAATTATAATTTTAAAAGACCCAAAATAATATGGCGACTCTGCTGGGGACTTCTTTCTCCTCCGACGAGAAAATTATGTCAGACACCGACACTAAGACCCTCAGATCTTTTGCTAAATTGCTAGTCATTGAATTTGACCAAGCAAAGTTCGAAGAATTCATGTCTGCGAACCACACTTCACCCAGGACGACTGTTTGTAGTTCTTGTATGATTCGCCACAGTGTGACTCTCGGGTCTAAATCAAACCTTGCGTGTGTAAAGGCAACCTTTGTTGAAAATAATTTGATCTTAGCTAAAAGCCAAACTAACTTTGCCAAGAATGAAGAAACCTCAACCCTCGCCTCAAGTGAAGGTCAATATCTTGTTTTATCTGTTGATTTGGGACATCAATCCATAACTCCTTCAGGAGTTTGATTTAAAAACATATCATGATACTTGCTATGCTTCCTCGGTAGAAGCTAAGGATGGGGGAAATACCTCACCAAAATTCCTGCAAGGGAATAATATCATCAATGATGAATCCGCTGCACAAAAGCGTAGCCAACGTCGCCATAAGTGATGTTCGCGTTTCAAGGCCAAAAGTGGTGAAGTTGACTCTCAGCCTAGAATTAATGGTGATCTAAGAGAATTCTTATCTCTGAAGAGAGCTTGCCAATGTCTGAATTGTGTGACCCTTAGAGAAGTAGTTTCGACAGTTCGAAAGAATTACCAATGTAAAGCTACCCCTAAGAAATAATTAGTTTTCGGTGACATCAATCATGGTCCTGAACCTTCAGATGTTCGGACTAAACGATGTCGATGTACTCAAAAGGATAAAATGCAAGAATTCACTGTCAACATGATGAGTGTAATTTTTGAAGATGATGACGAAAGCATAAATAGCTCTCCCGGTCCAGTGTATTCTCCTAGTATTTGATCTATATTGTCAGAAGCTGATGGTATGTATCGTCGTACTAAGCTAAGATAAAGAGAAGTGATCCCTTTCGACTACTTTTCTCCCCAAGCGTAGATTTCGTAAACTTCACCTCAAGTGCACTAACCCATGACTATCGTCGCCAACTCTGCCATAGCATCCAATGCAACCTCTAGCTCAAGTCAAGAGTGATAATGGGATGTAGATATGACGGACCGAGAAGATCTTCTTGCTCAAATGGCAACTCAGAAGAAAGACTCAGATAGAAGGATTGAATGTTTGGAGAATATGGTTGAACAACTCTTATTGGTATCTCAATCTCAACTAAAATCTTCAAAGGGGGAAAAGCCGATTAGTGAATCCTCTCGAGAATAAGATGCAGAGCACCAAGACGGTGCAGCTTCTGAACATGCGAGATTACAAACAACAATTCCTTCAAAGCCAAGCAAGGATGCAAAGGCTCTAGAGGACATTCAAAAGCAGCTCAATATTCTTTCTCAACGAATAGAGCTAAAGAAGGTTAGAATCATCCGACCTTATCTGTCGAGTGGGAATGGTTCCCTACCCGATAAAATTTAAAAAGACACTGTTGCATACATTTGACAGTAAAGGTTCTCCAAACCTATATATTTACTATTTCCAACAACTAGGAATGTAGTAGGTAATGATACCATAAATGCATGTCTTTTCATCAATACTCTTCAAGGGGTAGCCTTTGATTAGTTCTAGAACCTATCTTAAGATTCAATAAGATCATTGGCGGATTTAGAATCAAAATTCCTCTCACACTTCCACGAGGAATAATCTGATGTTACCATATCCAAACTCCTTTTTGTGAAGCAAAATGGAAATGAGACAGTTAGAGAATACATTGAAAGATACTACAATCTGACATTGGGATGTCGAGATATGCCTTTGTCGATGTTATTTCAGACTTGTCAGCACAATTTTATGGTATGGATTGAAGCTTACATGGGTGCCGTCACTGCCCACACATGAAAGGATCTGATCAAACAAGCTGAGGTAGCAGAAAAATCAGCACAACATTTTAACAAATTCGAGCCTCAACACTAATTTCAAGGGCAACAAAGGTAAATAAGGGCAAACTTCACAACCGAAAGCTAAAGAAATTTTTGCCGTTGAAGTTCAAAATCCCAACAATAAATAGCAAAGAGAACAAAGAATTTTTAGCTAACTATTCAAAGATGAACATACATTTGTTATCTTCCATGTGCTCAACAAAGAGAACCGCTTAAAACTTCCTAAAACTCAATGCCCTGAAGAAATTAGGAAGATCGATGACCCCAACTACTACCTTTATCATAGGATGTTGGGACACCCAATAAAGAATTGCTATATCCTTAAGGATAAGATCCAGACCTTTATTGAATCAGAGATCCTCAAGTTTAAACCTGAGCAAAAGAAGGTCACTGCGAACATGGTGACTCTTCAATTTGGCTCCATGCCGGAAATTCAAGCTCAAAGTTCCTAGTGCAAGAATGGAAGTGGTGAACTATGACCGCCAGGACCGACAAAGTCAAGTTTTAGTCCCTCTTACTATAACAAGAGGTAAAATGATGTGGGTATATCCCAACCTCCTCCAAGACGAGAATTGGACTATTTAGAGGTCCAAGAATAAGCGTAAAATGAAGAATTACAATACCATCTCTGTAATTATCAAAGAAGAATCTCTACACATTATTTCACTCACTGATTCAGAGGGAGAGAAGATAGTCATGGCAGGAACAATGTCCGGTAAAGATTATCTGAGAGACTATGATCAACTAGGCCCATCCAAACAATCCAAATCGACCAAGCAAAAAGAGACTCAATTTGATAAAGCTTTGTAGCATCCTCCAAGTGATCACAAGGTCCCGTTCCGATACAATGTCATGGCCTAATTACTCATATAACCTTATTTAAACTATTACGTTTATCAAAGGAAACGAGAGAAGCCTTAAAAGAAGCTCTGAATGATAGTGAGGTGTTTCTCGCCTACTTGACTAAATCTCATCAGAATAAAGAACACAAGCAATGCTATTAGTGTCAACAGTAGACGCATTGTATCACCTTCACTCATGAAGAGATGCTCGTCAAGAATCACCATACAACCGACCACTTTACAATATTGGGTATATACGATCGGCAAAGGTCGAGAGGATTCACATCGATCTAGGCTCGACATTGAGCATAATTTCGCAGAGATTTTTGAGCTTCCTGCGTATTCCCCTTCATAAGCTCTCAAAGACTTCTACTACCATATTCGGCTTTAATTCTAGCAGTAGTCGATCTCTCGGAAAAAATTGACTCAAATGTCAAATTTGTGATTTGAAGATGGAAGTAATTTGCTATGTCATTGACATTGAAACACCTTATGACCTTCTCCTTGGACGACCATGGATCCATTCCAACAAGCTCGTTCCATCGATGCTTCATCAATGCTTCAAATATATTGACAAGCAAGGGATCTAACAAAGGGTTGATGCTGAAAAGTATGCTTTCATGGTGGTAGAGAATTACTTTACCGACTTTCTCTTTTACAATGAAAATCATACAATCGAGATTATCCTCCCTAATAATGAAGAAACTGATAATAAAGTAGATGTCGAGCTAGACCCCAGCAATGATCTCATATGGGAGATAGGTTCACTTATAATTACCTTAGAGGACTTGTGTATCGACCAGTCTATCGAAGATCATGGCGACTAAATCTCTAAAGAATAACAGTTTGTTTACAACTACTCTTTAGACTCTAAGTCTGAAAACTCAATGGTCGAAACTCTAATGTCTGGATTAGCTTTAGAACTTGTATTGCATATGCCGATAAGTGGATCATACTTGGCTTGTAATTAGCTAGGTAACTCAAAGGACGCTACCTTCATGATTCAACCGAAGAGAGATGCTCTAAAACCAATCATCTTCTAAAAAATTAAGCCACGACATTATTTATCAAGTTTGGATGAAGAAACTAAAGGAGCGCCAGAATTCTCTCGATAGCCAACAGTCTTAGCACATTATGACAAAATGGGATACAGTCTCACTGCTAAGCAAGAATTAAATTTCAATTGAGGATTAAGAGTTTATTTAATCTCTTTTATACAAAAGGAGGGGTTTTTATTATTATAATCGAACCAAACCTGACTTAGTTATATTTCTCCTAAAGCTGAATCACAAACAAGATCAGCATTGGACGACTTCTTAAGCAGTTCTTCAGATACGTCCACCTAGGATTCTAACATTAACCTTAGAATTTTACTTGATGAATTCACAGCTAACATGGTTTCATATGACCTAACTATGGATCTAGATGAATCCGAAGTATTGTCACCCTACTCCTGTTAGATAAAATCAAATAAAAGTTATGCAAAATCCGAAATAAAAGAAATAAGAAAGTCTGGCCTGATTGGGAGCAGTCGTGTAAACACTGTCCTAGAAGATTAAGAACTCGCATATCACCCTGACATAGATGATCCCCTCTCCCCTAACGGTAAAAGCCCCTGGAATCGGCTGGCCTCTGTACTCGAGCGAGAGTTCAGAGCTTCTGCTCAGATGAAGAAGATTGCCAAAAATAACACCAAATTATGAATGAAAAATCGCTTTTGAAAGCAGAGGAGAGAAGAGGAAGAAGAGACTTGTTGTGTGCTTTCCGAATGTGAATAAGGGGTGTATATATAGGGTAGAGAAATCCTTAACGGTCGTTGGATCCAAGCTCACATTCCCAAATCCCACGCACACGTTACCCTCATTCACACAGTCGTTACGCACACAAAAACGTGTAAAATAAAGCCAGAGAAAACAAAAAAACATGTGTGTGCGGTGTGGCATGGTGTGGCGTGGCGCGAGTGCCCCGCGGTGTGGCAAGGCGTGGCGTGCGCACGTGCGTATATGTGTTATGCAAAGCCCAAAACAATACAAAACCCAAAATACTACTCAAATCCCAATAAGAGGAGGATCATTATAAACCCTCTACTATTCATCTCCTTAGTCCATGTGGGACTATTCATGAAGGAAAAATTTTCTTTTCTCCCACAATATAGCCAACAGTCCCCCAAAAGGCAATATTTGACTGAAAACACAAAAATCAATAAATAAATTAATAAATCAAAAAACAGATATAGGTTGGGCAACCTTTCGTATCGTGAACTTGGGAGAGGTAGCTTTCGGCTTTGAATCTTTCCTTAATGAGTTCATTACCACCTGAGGGACATAATGGACTAGACCTTGAATTAGGCCCCTTGAACCAGGTATTAACGAAAACACACATAATACGTCTTCATCTATTGAGTAAAGCGGGTTGAGCGTTAAAGGTCATGCTTATAATAAACCGACTCATGAGAATTTCTAGGGATTAGCCCAACCTCCCCCCTCTAACCCGCGACCATCATGGTTCCTCTCATGTAGGTAAGTCCTCCAATGGTACTACAGCTGGATATCATACCCTTCGCAATACACACGTTGGACTTATTAAGAGTAAAACTCAACCTAACCAGCTGTATCATAAGAGCATCGTCACCATAGAGAAGGAGAAGTAGTTGATGCTATCATAAAGATATATGAATATCTAGATCGATGCTCCACACGCGTGTCACTAGTCCAGCTTGTTTCTACCATATTGAACCTACATTGGGACTAAGTCTCCAAATAAATGTTGGATTATCACTATCAGTGACCTCACTTATGGGCTTAACCTTATCTCCCTCGATGAATCTAGAACCACACTCCTGAATAAACCCTTAGACAAAGGATCAAAAAGATTATTTTCAAACTTTACAAAGTCTAAGATCACAACTTTACCTAGCAGGCGTTGTACATATTTATGTCTTATTTGAATATGTCTGTTCAATTTTTTATTTACATGTACTTGCTTTAGAAGCTCTATGTGGATCTAGAATCAGAATGAATGGAAATTAGAGGAGATGGTTTAGGGACCAAAGAAAGTTCAGAGTAGATCTTTTAACCATTCTGCTTCAGTGCAAGTGGTATCAAGAGCAATCAATTCAGACTTCATGGTGCTCCTAGCAATTACTGTTTGCTTACAGAATTTTTAGGATACAGCAACACCACAAAAAAAATACATATCCAGATGTAGACTTTGCACTGTTTAGAATACGTGACCTAGTTGGCGTCACTATACCCTTCTATAGTATCAGGGTATCCAGTGTAAGTCAAGCAATAATCAATTGTGCCTTTTTAAGTATTTAAATACTCTCTCTAAGGCAATCCAGTGATCTTTACTAGGATTGCTGGTATACCAGCTCAGCCTCCCTATAGCATAAGCTATATCGGGTCTAGTTCGGTTGGATATGTATAGAAGAGATCCAATCAACTGAGAATACTTTAGCTGAGAGACGGATTCACCTTCATTCTTCTTCAAAGATATAGAAGAAACATAAGATGTAGAAACAAATTTAGAGTTATGAAAACTAAATTTGATCAGCATTTTTTCAATACTATGAGAAAGACTCAAGGATATTCCTCTAGTGTCTCTAGTGATTTTTATTCCAAGTATTATGTCGGCAAGACCTAAGATTTTCATGTCAAAGTTCTTGGAAAGATAATCATTAACTTTTAAGATTAATTCAAGAGTTGTTCAAAAGATAAGGATATCATCAACATAAAGACAGATGATGACATAGTCATTGTTTGTCACTTTAGAATAAACACACTTAGCGTATTCATTCACAGTGAAACCATATTGTGCAATGACTCTGTTAAATTTTTGGTGTCATTATTTAGGAGCTTGTTTTAGACTATACAGAGATTTAATAAGTTTACAAACTTTGTTTTCTTAACCTTTGGCAATGAAGCCTTCAGGTTGATTCATATAGATTTCTTCATCTAGATCACCATTCAGAAAAGTTATCTTTACATCCATCTGATGTATGATCAGCTTATGGATAGTAGCAAAGACTAATAATATTCGGATAGTTGAGATTCAGGCTACAGGAAAATATGTATCAAAGTAATCGATGCCCTTTTTCTGAGTATAGCCTTTAGCTATTAATCTAGCTTATTTATCAATAGAACCATCAGCTCTAAGTTTCTTCTTGAATATCCACTTACAGCCAACATATTTATAACCTGGAGGTAAGTCGGTGAGTATCCAAGTATGGCTTTCCATGATAGATTTTATCTCATTATCAATGATTTTATCTCATTATCAATAACTTCCTTTCAGAAAGGAGATTCAGGTGAATCCATTACTTCCTTAAAAGAGCTTGGATCACCTTCAACAAGAAAGATAAAGAAGTCTTCTTCAAAGTCCTTTTGAATTCTACCTCTTTTACTTCTTCAATGTTCAATATCAAGAGGCTGAGAAGGACTAGAAGATGGTAGATCAGAAGAAAGAGATGATGTAGGATTTTTGAGATTTTGGATTTAAAAGGAAAGATGTTTTCAAAGTAGGTTGCATCTCTATCTTTAATGATAGTAGTGTTGGATATGTCACTGATTTCAGAGTTAATGACTAGAAATCAGTTAACATTGATATCTAGTGCATATCCAATAAAAGCAGCATCAACCGTCTTAGAATTAATTTTCCTCTTCTTAGATTCAGGAATAGCTATATTAGCCAAGCAACCTCAAACCCGGAAGAAGTTTAACTTAGGAGTTCTCCCCTTCCAATATTCATAAGGAGATATATCAGAAGATTTGTGGGGAATCCTATTGAGAATGAAGCAGACAAAAAGAAGAGCTTCACCCCAGAGATTTTTAGGTGCTCCTGAACTGAGTAAGATACAGTTCACCATGTCCATTAGGGTTCTGTTCTTTCGTTCAGCTACCCCGTTAGATTGTGTTTTATAGGGAGCAGTTACCTCTTGAATAATACTGTGTTCTTGGCAATATTCAGACATCCTCTTCTTAATCTTTTTGTCAAGTTGGTTCCCAGATTCAACTTTATATACCTTAAACATATCTAAAACTTCATCTTTAGTTTTGAAAAGATAGGTGTAACAATATCTGGAGTGATCGTCTATAAAAGTCACAAAATATCTCCTACCCCCTCGGGTGAGAAACTCGGTTTGAATCACACACATCACTATGAATTAATTCAAGGGGTTCAGAGTTTCAAGTTGTAGACTTGAAGGGTTTTTTAGTGTGTTCCCTTGAACACAAATCTCACACTTAGCTGAGGGATCATGAGAAGATTTAGGAATAATGTTCAATTTAATCATTCTCTGGAAAGTTTGGAAATTGACATGTCCAAGTCGTCCATGACAAACATCACAAGACTCAATAATTTGTGCAACAGAAGACTCAGAAATTTTATTAGAACCGGGATTGATTACATTGAACTTGAAAAGGCCATTACAAGTAAAATATTTTCCTATGAATACATTGTTCTTTATAATCACAAATTTATTAGATTCTTTTACAATCCTATTCCAGCTCAAAGGAGAAGAGATTCACTAATAAAGTTCCAACGGAGAGAATAAACATGATGAACGCTTTGCAGATTCAGAGCTTTCCCAGAGGTCATGGTGAACACTATGCATCCACTTTCCATTATTTGTTTGGTGGAGTCATTTTAAGCTTATGATTCCTCCACATGATTCCTGGTAAGTAGAAAACAAAGAGCGATCATTGTAAACATGAATATTAGCTCCGGAATCCAAGTACCAATCAGTGGAAGAAGTAAGAGAATTTATAAGATATGATGAAGAGGCTAACATGAAGGAAATTAGATTTTCTTCAATCATATTTACTTTATTGGGTCCATTTCCTTTAGGAGCAGGTTTAGCTGGTTTCTTCTTCCGATAGACAGTTAGGAGCCAGGTGGTTGGTTCTACTACAGACATAACAGAACTTTCCATTAGACTTATGGTTGGAAGAGTTAGGATTTGATTTGGAGGAAGATTTATTGAAGGATTGCTGGTTTTTCTTGAATTTCTTCTCTTTGGGTTTGAAATTCCTAGATTTAGGCTTATCATCTACCAAGTTTACTTTAGCTTTCATTTCGGTCTTGGTTTTAGAATTTTTCCTATGCTGGTCTTCAATGTGAATAGTCTTGGGGGCTTCAGTTAAGGTTAGATCTCCTTATTTGTGTTAGAGATCTCTAGCAAATCTAGACCGGGGGGAGGGAGTTTATCAATCAAACAAGAAACTTTAAAGTCATCAGTAAAGGAGTTTTCCTTTGATTGGAGGTGATGAAGGAAATCTAAGAATTCATGAATTTGTCCATTTATGGGTTTGTCATCAACCATCATGAACTAAGGAAGAGGAGGTGAAACGCAGAATTCTAGCATCATCATAGGCTTATTTAGCTTCAAGAGCATTTCATTGGTCTTTAGCACTTTTGAACTCATAGTATATGTCATAAAGGTTGTTTGCAAGTGCACTAAGAATTCTATGACAACAATGATAGTTTATTTCTTCTAATTTCATAGAGCTAGAAAAGGAGCTAGCACCAGAACCAAAAGTGGAAGGAGTTGGTTCAGGTTGAGGACCATACACAGGAGAGTTGGAGGGTTAAGATCCACTAGATGAAGACTCATGAGTGTTCATGGCAGATAGGAGACCTAGGGTGGTGAGCCAGTATCTCATCTGATTAGCCCACCATTTATAGTTAACACTAGTGAACTTCTCAGGTTTGACAATCTTGGAATGATTAGGATTAACCATAAGTCCGATTTACTAGTCTAGGTATTTTGAAATCTGATATGGGTAAAAAAAAGTTTTGTCAATATCAATCGACTAGCTACTTGTGAGATTATGACTTTAAAGGATGAGATTGATGTAAAATGAACATAACAATATTAACTAATAAATATGAAACAGTTTACACAATCATTGCAAGAATATATATATATATATATATATATATATATAATTTTTTCTCTTTGAATTAATTTCCTAACAATAACAGAAAATCAAGTAATTTATTTCAGAAAATATTTATAACAAGTAATTATTTAAGCAATAATCAGCAACAATTATTTATAACAAGTAATTATTTAAGCAATAATCAGCAACAAATCTATAGGCAAGTTTCTCCACAATCTATAGGCATGTTTCTCCACAATCTCTATGCTCTTGGTAATACAAATCTACAGACCAGTTTTTTCAAATCATCTTATTCATCATTTTGGAATACTGTCTTATCTCAGAAAGATGCTTTTTCCATAACATAAAATGGATGATAGGTTCAGGAGATCATACTAGATTTTGGGAAGATAAATGGATTGGTTTTAACAGTTTGGCAAGTGTTTTCCCTGAATCATATAAGCTAGCCCTCTCCTCTAATGCCACTGTCAGGAGCCAGGGTCTTTTTAATGCTCATGAATGGTGCTGGCATTTGTTGATGAGGAGAAGTGTTCATCCTAGTGCTCAAGCTGAAAAAATTGCTCTTTTGAATCTCATCAGTAACTTCCATATTGTTTCAACAAATTGTGATCAGCCCCAATGGTCTCTCACTCCTAACAGCTAATTCTCTGTAAGATCTCTTTACAATTTTCTTATTCGGAGAGGTGTTATATATCTTTTATACAAAGTTATTTGGAATACAATTATTCCCTCTAAAGTTCGTATTTTTCTCTGGCTTCTTTCACATAACAAACTGAATACAAAGGAAATTTTACTTTTAAAGGGCTGGAATGGAGATGCTATCTGCTCTTTTTGTGGAATTGAATCGGAATCTAGAGAACATTTGTTCTTTTCATGTCCTATAGCAATGAGAGTTTGGCAACACTTTATGTGCTACTTCTTACCTTTCTCATGGCCAACTACCTTGGATAAGCTTATGTTTATTCTAGAAGATCTAAGAGGGACAGATGGATTTTTTTGGAGAAGCATCTTTGCAACTGTCTGCTGGAGCCTATGGTGCTAGAGAAATAAAAGCATTTTTGATCAAGTTCATTTTTCTATCAAAGCTATTATTAACATGGCAATATCGGGTTTGAATGATTGGACAGGTTATGGAAAAGGAGCAGCAGCATACAAGGTTAAAGCAAAGTTGGAAGAAAAGCCAGTTCAAAGGAGCACATAGATAGGATTGTGAATGTCTCTTTTGGGTTTAACAGTATATAGAATACTTTTGTAATCTTAATTTTTGTTTTCTATTGGGTTATAGAAAGTTTAGTTTCTAATTACTATATATATGGCTGGCTTTGGTTCTCTCTTATATCTATGTCAATGGTGAATGACGGCAAGGCCCTCTCTTCACCTTCATGGATGTTTGAGAGAAGAAAGTCATATATCACTAGTATTGAGAAACTATCCTTTCTATCTTCCAATATTTGGATACAGTTCGTATCTTTTTTTTGTATCTAAACTTTTGATTAATACAAATGACAGGGTGTATCCCTTGTTTTCTCTCAAAAAAAAAAATCAGCAACAAAAATAATTACTACAAAAATTTCCCCGAGTAACAGTAACTTTTTCCTTTTTTAACGATATTATTAATTAGTAGATAATCAATTATTTTTCTCTGCGAACAGTAAGTTTTTATGAACAGTAAGTTTTTATGAACAGTAAATATTTTAATGAACAGTACACCCTTATTTTAATAAGATGTTTCTTTAATATTTTTCCAGCTGAACAGTAATGAATAGTAACAGAAATTAAAATTTTTTGGTGAACAGTAATTCAGGATTTTTGAATTAACAGTAATTTCGGATTAATTCTTAACAACTATATTCTTAATCTTCTAGATTATTAGATAAAATCAAATAAAAGTTATGCAAAATTCGAAATAAAAGAAATAAGAAAATCTGGCCTAATCAGGAGCAGTCGCGTAAATACTGTCCTAGAAGATTAAGGATCTGTCTATCGCTCTGGCTCAGATGATCCTCTCGACCCTAGCAGTAGAAACCCCCGGAATCGGCCGGCCTCTGTACTCAGGCGAGAGTTCAGAGCTTCTGCTCAAATGAAGAAAGTTGCCCGAAAATAACACCAAAATATGAATGGAAAATTGCTTTTGAAAGCAGAGGAGAGAAGATGAAGAAGAGACTTGTTGTGTGCTTTCCGAATGTGAATAAGGGGTGTATATATAGGGTTGAGAAATCCTTAACGGTCGCTGGATCCAAGCTCACGTTCCCAAATCCTGCGCACCCGTTATCCTAATTCACGTAGCCGTTACGCACGTGCGGTGTGATGCAGCATGGCGCATGTGCGTGTGTGTTATGCAAAGCCCAAACAATACAAAACCCAAAACACTACTCAAACCCTCTATTATTCATCTCCTGAGTCCATGCAGGATTATTCACAAAGGTAAAATTGTATTTTCTCCCACAATATCGCCAACAACTCCTAAACAGCGCCGCCCCAAAATATTGTGAAAATTAATATTGATGCTGTTGCATATCTCGATGGCTTAGCCATAGGAATTATTGCTCGTGATCTCCTTGGTTCACATATTTGCTCTTTTTATGATTTTGGCCCTCCTTCAAATGCTTTGGCTGCTGAAGCTATTGCACTTTTATCGGGTCTTAGATTGGCTATTTCTTTGGGTTGGATGGATATCGTCATCAAATCAGATTGTCTTAATTTTGTTCTTATGCTACATGGGGTTATCGCTTACCCATATTATCTTTTGGCTATTGTCAGCCATGTTCATCTTTTTGGCAAGATTCGTGCGCATAACTTAGCTCAGTTTGCTTATAGATATAAATTTACCTCGTTTTCAGATGCTAATGATAGCCCACATCACATTTGTACTCAAATTATTCTTAATGCAATACAATAGAATCGCTTAATTCCTCAAAAAAAAACATGTTGTTACTAGTACATACCGATTTTTGTGTTTTAAAAGGACATTGAACATAAATACCTTAATTTGGAAAAGAAAAAAAAGGTGGGGAATTTAATAGCGGAGTGAAATAGAATATCTATCTGTTTGCACACCTTAAATCTCAAGTTGCAAAAGTGTTAGGCCAAGTAATTTTGACAACACATCTGCCACAAAATACAAACAATAAAACAGTAGTAGTTTGCTGAATGAACGAGACAAAGAGGCGCATTCTGCATACCATTCCTTACGTAGAATCCCTCGGGGAAATCAGACGGCACCTCTCCTTCGATGCGGTCAGCATCAATTCTGACCCAGCGAGGTCCGATCTCATCAACCGGCGCAAAGTTTCTCTGGCTCGCATGCAATTTACATATTAATTAGTTTTAAATCCAACAATCATTGCTTAATGCGAACACAATCATCTCTTTCTGAATACATTTTAGATGAAATAAATGAAATTAACCAAACAACACTGAAACATGGAACCTTACGTATTTAGACCATTTTTCTACTTTACTCCATTGATCTTTCACAAAATTTTCAAAGAAATAAAAGGATTATGAACAATTGTTTATCTATCATTGACCATCTCTGAACTAATCAGACCTTGGTCACTCTTTTGACAAAGTTTGACACATCTTAGACTCTCACGCATCATATTAAGGAAAAATTAATTAAGCCTCTCTGAAATATAAATGAATATTAAACATAAATTAAAAAAAACTAAATTAAACAAAAATCATAAGTTATAGAGTATTACTAGGCTTAATCATACTCTTAAAATTTATTACGCTTTTGAATCTCTTTAAAACGCTGCAATATGAGATAGGTGGAATACATCTGTGCTTTAAATGCACTTTCAATTCTCCCTGTTTTGTTTGTTCCTTGGGTAATTATTATAAAACCTCCTTTAGTTTTGACCCTCAACTAGGCAACCCACTACTATTATCTTTTTATTACATAAACCCATCATTAAGTTATCTTGTAAAAGCATGCATCACTAGCATGCATATTTATTTTCTAACTAGGAAAAATAAATTATCATTAACTTAATTCTGTGTATAATACTATACTAGGAAAAATATTCTAACTAGAATTAGTTAAGATAATGCACATTTATGGTGGTATTTTCTCGGAAGCATTTCATCGAGTACGTATTGTGCATGACTAACAAAAGTTCATTTCCTTGAGAACTAGCTAAGATCCAACAATTTCCCAAATTACAATCTATAAAAAACAAAGGAAGCATGAACGCCTAACAATTTGTTCATAAAAGTACAAAATAAAGAAACCTAACCAACAACTACCTGTTTCTCCACAGGATATATAGCACACAAACAGAAAGTTGCATCCAAAAGGAAACCGAAATCAAGGGGTTCTAAAAGACTACCGGCTGATTTCAAAACTGCAGCAATAATTCGTCGGTCGGAATTTGAGAGAAATATTGTGCGCATGTGACTTGCACGTTCCTGTCTAAGATGGACTTATTGATTCGTATTTGTACTCATTTAGAATCTTCTAATACGAGTTCGAATATTGATTCGTATTTGATTGATAATTTATAGTTTATTAATATCAAACTTGTTTATGTTAGAAAATTAATTGTATGAGTGGACAGATATTTGAAGGAGTTTAGTGTTCCTTAATCTTCTCTGATGGTTGATTAATCAGTAGCAAACAGATTCCTGCACAGGTAACACCTGTTAGAGTGTCGGAGGAGATTTTCCTCGGTGTGCCCTGTGACGTTCAAATGAGTGATAGATTAAGCAAGCTTAAGAATACAGAATCTAGTTTTTGGATTTTATCCCGTGTACCTTGATGCAATAAGATTATCCACTATTTATAGAGGATTCCTGGGACACATTGGTAATTTGATCGAGTCGGTGCAATTGATTGGTCGGACTGCACATCACATGCGTGGGCAGTTGGTTGAATTAGCCATCTCTGCATGTAATGTGACAGTGACAGAATGGCGGAAGTGCTAGCATCGTTCGATGAGTCATTTTGATTCTAGCTCGAGATGTCATAATGACTCTGATCAAGCATTTAATGCAAATGGTTACTATGCGGTGAAGTATGGGTGCTGATTGGCCATACATTAAACGTGAATGACGTTAGTGAAGCTAATAAGCTATGTCGTCGTTCAAGACATTCCTAGTGAAGTCCGAGCAGAAGACGTCTTTTGTCTCGGACTCGGATTCCTTTAGCACATCCTGGCTTGAGAACTTCTTTCTTCTCTGACTCGAACTGCTAGAGAAATTGGCGGTGCCCACACTCGGGTCCGTCTTTTAGATTATAGGACTCCTCCAGTTAATTATAATATGTGACCAACTCATAAGAGCTCTTTAGACTTGGTAGTTCTCAAGATACAACAATAACCCCTTTCACTCAGACTCGGGAAGCCAAGTTTGAGAGAAACTGAATTGTTTCGAATTTTGCCACCTCAAGGATTCAAATTACTTTTTCGAAAATAGCTGTGATTTGACGTTTCTGACGTCAACGAAGATCATGCATTCCAGATGCTTTGGTTGTCGAGGATGACACTTTGCTTTTGAGAACCGTCAAAGGCTGTTGGGGATTCCAGTTAGGTGCTAGCACTCGACCGTGATTATAAATATCCACCCTCTCTTCTATGGTGCTCTTTCTTAGCCCCCAAAAGCTTCAAACCTGCTTGTTAGGATTTAGATCATCTTTTTTAAGATCTTTGCTCTTTTAGAACTCCGATCATCTGCTCAGACTATTCTAATAGCTACTATTGCACGATTATACACACACACATGCTTCTATAGCTCACAACTAGGATCGAATTTCTCTGCTCTGGCGGTACAAGTTGTATGTGCTCAAAGTTCACCATGGTTAATGGGTGAAGGCTTACGACATCCCAAGTGCATTCACGATGTCTATTCCACTGTCCAATCGGGCTATTCACCACCATGGGGGTGATTTGGTGCCGATGTATTAGCACCATCTTAAGTTCAATCTTTGTCTACTACTGCACCCTTTCCTTCAGCGGGTGTTCTGAGTACTTGTCATATCACCAGTGTAATTGAAGTCCAACTCTACGGCTTTTCTAGGTCACTTGACGTGTACCAAAGCTAACAAGGGCAAGGGAACACTTCTGCCTTCAGTTGGTCGGCAGTTCTTGGCTAGTGTGAAACATCCTCGTAACCAATAAGAAATGGAAAGAGAATTCTTCTTTCTTTTTAGCACCGACTCTACTGGCTTGCCCTACACGGTCAAAAATGAAGAAGGATGGCTTGAAGGCGGCGAAGCTCTCCGAAGTGGAGCAGCTAGGGCTAGAAAATATCTGAGCTCGCAAGGGATCTCACCGACGTGAGAACCTCTTTGATAATGTTTTGCTCCGAGCTACCGGCATATCCCACATGCCGATCACAGAAGAAGATCTTGCCCAAGCTACATAACTATTTAATTAAGAAAATACTTATCTAGTTCACAAAATGATTTTGTTAGTCTAAAGAATTTTATTTTTCAGATAGCATTTAATTATATAGTTAACAATTATTTCGATATAATTATAATCTTTAATTAAATCTAAAATTTAAATATTTAATTACAAAGCTAGAAGCCTGCCAAACTTGTATAGTACTTAAGTAAGATGTGTAATGAATCAAAACATAACATCATATCTATAATTAAACAATCTATAAGCAATAAAATTGTAATTAATATTTGATAAGCAAAAGAATCAAATACAAATGTGGTTAAGTTCTAATCATTTATGAAAGGAGTGATAAAAATTGTAATCATTTATGAAACAAATGATAAAAATTATTTATTTACTGTTAAACAAACCATCAGGTTGAATATAACCAAATAATTAGACGACTAACAATTGAGCATGACTCGTATGATCATGGTTGTTGAACCAGTAGGGGGTTTCCTAACATGAAGTAAAACTTGGAGGCATTTCCCGTAAGCTGTTTTTTGTGAGTTTTCAAAGAGCAATTTCCACTCTTTATATAGAGGCTTTTCCTCAACTCCTCTCCACCCCCTTAAGAACTATCCCAGATACTCTCTACATATTCTTCTAATCATTAACCTCCCCTATCTCAACCCACAAATATCTCAGTCGTTGCAATTAAGTTCGGTGATTTGGTCAAATATGGACTGAGTCAAGCTAACATCTCCCACTTGACCACGTTAACCAAGTGATATGTCTCCCACTATCTGTGAGATCATATGTTCTCCTTACTCCCACTATATGTGAGTAGTAATTCTTATTTTATTATTCATAAAATTTTACTAGGACTTATCTATTCCTAAGTTACATATTAAATGATTTCGTTGGTATTCCTTTTGTCAAAAGATCACCAATCATATCTATAGTATGGATTTAAATCACTTTATTTCATCCTTTTCTATAATATCTCGAATGTAGTGATACTAGATCTTAATGTGCTGTCCTTTGGAGCTATTCACGCCACTATTAATCAAGTCAATCGCTGATTGATTATCACAATAAATATCAATATGTCCTTCTAATAAATTGAGAATCTAAATCAAACAAAAATCATCTTATTTAGATAGTATGTATAGTTGTTATACTGCAAGCTATATTCAGCTTCTTATGTGTATCTAGCAGCATACTCTTATTTCTTGCTACTCTAAGAAATAGCTCCTCCCCTAAAGATGAACAATTATCATGTAGTAGACTTTTTTTCATCTTTATAATCTTCAAAATCAGTATTGGAGTAACTAAGGAGATCAAGCTAGTTAGCTTGATAAACCAATCTGTGAGTCAATATACCTATGATATACTTTGTAATTATTTTAATAACTTCCTAATGTGTTGGTCCCAGATTACTTTGGTATCGACTAACCATACTTACAGCATAAGCTAAATCAAATTTAATTCACAATATTGCATGCATCAAGATTCCAACTGCTTGAGCATAAGGAACATTTAATGGCTTTTTCTCCTCTCCACGACTTTGTTCTTTACACAATCTCGTTCCCTTGACCAACGGGGTTAGTGTCGGATTGAAATTCTCTATTCCAAACCTTTTAAGAACTAATCTTAAATATTTTTCCTGGTTAAACTTAATATTCAAAACTTTCTATCTCAAATTATTTAGATTCTAAGATTATATAATGCATCTCTCATGTCTTTCATCTCAAGCTTTTCGCTTAGATATACCTTGGTTTTGTTCAATATTTCTATGTCATTTCTGACGAGTAATATATCATCCACATATAATGATAATATAATAAATTTTCTCCCACTTTTTAAGACATATACATAATAATCTAATTTATTTTGAATAAAATCAAGTTTGGTGACTGCATCATGAAATTTAAGATACCATTGTCTAGAAGATTGTTCTAACCATATGTAGATTTTATTAATTTTTAAACTTTATGTTCTTGTCCTTTCACCTAAAAACATTCAGGTTATTGCATATAAACTCTCCATGGAGGAATACTGTTTTAACATCCATTTGGAATAACTCCAAATCAAAATATACAATAATAGCCAAAATTATTATGATGGATGCAAATTTAGCTATAAAAGAATATGTCTCCTGAAAGTCTATTCCTGCCTTCTGGTTATAGCCCTTGGCAACTAACTTTACTTTGAATTTATCAATAGATCCATCAATACGCTATTTTAAGCACTCATTTGCATCCTATGACTTTTGTTTTTTCGATAGATCACATAGTTCTCAGACCTTGTTCTTTTCTATAGAATCAAGTTCTTATCTCATAGCTTTTAGCCATAAATCTGATTCATATCATTTCATCGCATCAGAGAGAAACAAGATGGCTCACATGAATATAAATAGTAATTGCACATCCATGAAGGTTGTATTCTTAATTTTTGTGCCTACAACTGGTTGATGAGGTACATTATTTTTTATAGGTATTTTATCATTTTTAAGGTTGGGTTCATTCATAATATCTGGATTATTAGTGGGAACAACACTATAATAATCATCATCTATTACAGTTAGATGTTTTGTTTACTCTTAAACTTGTTCCTCTTCCTCTAGATTCTCTAAAAAAATTAGCATCTCTACTTTCAATTACCCCATTTTCTTTATTGTAGAATTTATAATCCTTTGACTTTTCTGAATACCCTATGAATCTACACTTTACTATTTTAAAATCCAACTCATCTCTTAGTTGGTATGGAATGAGAACATGGGCTATATATCCACACTTCCTAAGATAACTCAAATTAGACTTCCTCTTGTTGCATAACTCATAAGGTATAGATATAACTAACTTGGTGGAAGTTCTATTCAAACTATAGTTTACAATTAATAATGCTTCTCCCAAAATTTTTTAGAAAGACCAAAATGAGACAACATGATCTAACTACATTTAGTAATAATCTGTTCTTTCTTTCAGCAACATCATTTTGTTGTGGTGTATATGGCACTGTTGTATACCTTTTGATTCCACATTGAATACAATAACTCTCAAATTCTTTGAAGATGTATTCCCCACATCTATTAGTTCTCAATTTTTTTTCATTCTAAGTTGGTTTTAAACTTCTGTCTTATATCTCTTAAAGTATTCAAAAGCTTTTAATTTTTTAGAGATAAGATAAACATGTGCAAACTTGGAATAATCATCTATAAAAGTAATAAAATATTCTTTATTACTATGAGAGTGTATCAAACCTAAAAATTTATTGGCTCTTTCTCCACCAATAAATGGTTTCCTGGTCATTTTACTAGTTAAACAATGTTTACATGGTGGTAATTGAATATTACATAGTGCAAACAGTAAGTTCATTCTGATAATTTCTTTTATTTTTGAAACACCAACATGTTCTAGTCTAGAATATCACAATTCAGACTCAGAAATATAATAGGACAAGTAGTTCAAATTAAAAATTTTATTATAAAATTTATTATAAACTACTGGAAGAATGCATAATTCATACTCAAGTACATATTTTTTCATAGCATACATTTTATTATTTTTCCTTTAGATATCCTATTATTGTAGAACCTAACTACCAATCCTTTCTTCAAAAAGTAGGAACAGAGATCAGATTGCGCCGAATTCCTAGCAGTAGAATACATCTTTGAGGATGAGAACACTGTCCCCATGGTCTAATCTGTACGAACCAATACCTTCTACATCGAAATAGGTATTGTTCCTCATAAAAATTATTTGTTCTCGTTGTTGGGGATTTTATAGAGATTAATCTGCGGAATTAATCACTAAACGAATAACGACACCAATGAAAAATACTACAAGCAAGCAAACACCAAGATTTAATGTGGTTCGGCAAATCGTGCCTACGTCCACCGGGCAATCCAGAGAGAAATATTCCACTATGAATCAAGAGTACAATCCCTTCAAGTTACACCTGAACTTGAGGATTAAATCATAAGAGAAAGATACAGTGTTACCTCTAGGGCACCAAAACCCTAAAACCCGTCTCACTAAAAATCTCCAACTCTCATGGAGAAACCAACACCGTACCCTTAACGACGTCGTCGTTCTGAAGACAACGGCTTTTGAATCACTGCAATCGGACACCCGAGCTATCCGGAATCTGAATTTTCTTCTTTCTCTTCTTCTCTCTTTTTCTCTCTCCTCTCGGGTACTGTAGCACACGGTTACTGTAGCACCCGAAAAACTATTCTTGTATCTCAAAATTTGATCTCAGGTCTCTCTTATATAGAATTCTCCAAACCTATTCCTATTTCAAATAGATCATCCAAATCCTCTTCTATATAGAATCCTAATTCATGCAGACTTCTTATAGATAGAATTCTAATTCATGTAGACCTCCTCATGTGGGCCTTATCTTGAGCTGGACCCACAACAATCTCCCCCTCCAGCCCAAGGAGGGGATATGCTAATATTTAACTCCTCAACGGGAGTTCATGCCGGTCAATCGCCGACACAACTCGGTCTTCTCTCTAAAAACGGTCTTCGTTAAAAAATCTGCTGGATTTTTATCTGTGTGAATCTTCTGTAACTTTAGCTCCTCTTTCTCAACAGCTTCTCTAAGCCAATGATATCTCATATCGATGTGTTTTGTCCTGGAGTGGAATGTAGAATTCTTGCTCAAATCAAGAACACTTTGACTATCAATGAAGATTTGATAATTGTCCTGCTACAAGCCTAATTCATGCAGAAATCTTCTCAATCAAATCATCTCCTTACTGGCTTCTGCAGCTGCAATATATTACGCCTTGTTTGTAGATAAAGCAACACACTTCTGCAACCTGGACTGTCATGATACTGCTCCCCCTGCAAAAGTGTACAACCAACCTGAGGTAGACTTCCTGTGATCGAGATCACCTGCCATATCTGCATCTGCAAAACCATATAATACTGCCTTTGAACCTCCAAAACTCAAACACAATCTGGAACTGCCTTTCAAATATTTTAAGATCCACTTTACACCTTCCCAATGAACTTTTCCTGGATTAGAAAGAAACATGCTCACAACAGCAACTGCATGAGCTATATCTGGCCGAGTGCAAACCATGGCATACATCAAACTCCCTACAGCTGAAGAGTAAGAAATATTCTTCATCTCACTCTTTTCCTTATCTATAGTCGGGCAAAATTTCTTGCTAAGCTTCAAATGTCCTGTAAGCGGAGTACTGACTGACTTAGCATCTTTCATGTTGAATCTATCAAGTAGTCGTTCAACATATTTCTCCTGTGATAACCATAACTTCCTGACTTTCCTGTCACGAATAATATCCATACCAAGAATTTGTTGTACTGAGCCCAAATCCTTCATGTCAAAAGCTTTAATTAACTCCTTCTTCAGCCCACCGATTATCTGACTATCCTGATCAACAATCAACATATCGTCCACATAAAGCAAAAGGATAATGAAGCTAGAATCTGATATTCTTCTGAAATATACACACGAATCTGCAACTGTCCTCTGGTAGCCATGACTCAGCATGAAAGAATTAAATTTCTTGTACCACTGCCTGAGTGCCTGCTTCAAATCATAAAGACTCTTCTTCAACCTGCAAACCATGTGTTCTTTTCCCTGCACTTCAAAACCTTCCGGCTGCTCCATGTAGATCTCCTCCTCCAAATCATCATGAAGGAATGCAGTTTTCACATCAAGCTGCTCAATCTCGAGGTCTAAACTAGCTGCTAAACCTAAGATAACTCTAATGGACGTCATCTTCACAACCGGTGAAAAAATTTCATCAAAATCAATGTCCTTTTTCTGACCAAAGCCTTTTACCACTAATCTAGCTTTGTATTTATGAATCTCTTTGTAACCATTATTTTTTAACTTGAACACCCACTTGTTCTTCAAAGCTTTTCTGTCCTTTGGCAAATCCACCAACTCATAAGTATTGTTCTTTTCAAGAGACTTCATCCCTTCCTTCATAGCCTGGAACCATCTATCCTTGTCTTTATGAGTATGTGCCTCCTGAAAGCTTTCTGGCTCCCCCTCTTCTGTCAGTAAAGAATACTCTGAAAGAGGATATCTAGTGGATGGTCGATGCTCTCTAGCTGATCTCCTAAGTTGTGGCTCTACAAACTCCTATTGCTGGTGATGCTCCCCCTGCTGAGGAGCCTCCTGCTCGTGATTCTGATCACCGTCTCTCTGCTCTGGTATCTGACTGTCATCATCAACATCATCATCATGCACGTGCTCTGTATCTGTAGGATGCAACTGTACTGGAGACGAAACTGGTGTCATATCCGGAATCTCACTAGCAAAATTTTCTGACTGCTCTTCTCTCCCAAGATCTGCAATAGTCTGATCCTCCTAAAAAATCACATCTGCTCGTCTAATCATTTGTCTCTTTTCCGGATCCCATAGTTTATAGCCGAACTCATCTTCTCCATAACCAATGAAGATGCAAGGAACCGTTCTATCATCAAGCTTTTGTCTCTTCTCCTTTGGAATGTGTGCAAGCGCCTTGCAACCAAACACCTTCAAATAAGAATAAGAAATATCTTTTCCAGACCAAACTTCTCTGGAATATCAAAACCCAAAGGAACTGAAGGAGATCTGTTGATTATGTAGCATGCAGTGCGAACAGCTTTAGCCCAGAAGCTCTTAGGTAACTTCGCCATCTTCAACATGCATCTGACTTTCTCTATAATAGTCCTGTTATACCTCTCTGCAACTCCATTATGTTGCGGTGTGTCGGGCTCTGTCATCTGATGCCAAATACTACGCTTGGAGCAATAATCTCTAAACTAAATGAAAGTGTACTCTCCTCCATTATCGGTGCGCAAACACTTCAACTTCTTTCCTGTCTGCCTCTCCACCATGGAATGAAACTGCTGAAAGACTAAAAACACCTGATCCTTTGTCCTTAATAAGAAAACACATATCTTCCATGATGCATCATCAATAAATGTGACAAAATACTTATTGCCACCCAAGGACTCCACCTCAATAGGACCACAAATATCAGAATAAATCAAATCCAGAATATTATCTTTTCTTTTAGAAGTCTTACTAAAAAAAACTCTATGTTGTTTGCCAAATAAACAATAATCCCAAAAGGTGAGTGACGAACTTTTGACAAAAGGAATGAGAGACTTCTTTGCTAATATCTGCAACCCCTTCTCGCTTATGTGTCCGAGCCTCCTATGCCACAAACTGAGGGTGTCACCGTCTTGAGCCACGCTCAAAGAATCATATAAAGCCTTCGCTTGAGTCTTGTATAAATTACATGCACTTCCTCTAGCCACCACAAGAGAGCCTTTGGTGATTTTACATTTTCCTCCACCAAATTGAATTTCATATCTCATTCGGTCCAAAGCAAGACCTGAAATCAAGTTGAGCCGCAAATTGAGAACATGCCGCACATTCTTTAAGATCAATGTGCATCCGGTATCTGTCTGCAAGTGTATATCACCAAGTCCCACAATCTTCGAGTAGCTAGTATTGCCCATCTTCACATTGCTAAAGTCACCTGTTTTATACGACGTGAAAAGGTCTCGATTAGAGGTAGCATGACATGTAGCTCCTGCATCTTTATCCACTCGAAATTCTGACTTGTAACATGCATACAATCTTCTTCCTTACAAATGAGAATAACATCAGTCTCAGACAAAGTAGCCGTAGTGTTACTGTCAGCTTTTTTTCTTCTCATCTTTCTTTTCATCTTTGTTCTCAGCTTGCCCTTTCTTTAATGCCCAACAATTCTTCTTGATATGACCTGGCTTCCTACAATAAAAACAGTCTCTCCCTTTAGACTTTGATCTGCCCTTAGATGTGCCACGACCTCTGGACTGGTCCTTGTACCTGCTCCTTCCCCTGTTCTCCGTGATAAGTGCCTGTGAGTTATCTGTGCTGGTAGACTTTCTTCGAGTCTCCTCATTGAATAAACTACTAGTAACCATACTCATCGATAACACACCATCTGGAGCTGTGTTGTTGATTGTCACAACCAGTGTCTCCCAACTGTCTGACAAAGAACCCAATAGCAATAAAGCCTGTAGCTCATCATCGATAATCATCTTCATGGTAGCTAACTGATTAATCAAACTCTTGAACTCATTCAAATATCCTGCTATGTTGCTTCCTTCTTTGAATTTCAAGTTCACTAACCGCCTCATAATAAACGCCTTATTTCCTGCGGTCTTCTGCTCGTAGAGATCCCCAAGCTTCTTCCAAAGAGACTTCGCATTAGTCTCACCCGATACATGATGAAACACACTAACATCGATCCACATCCGAATATAACCGATCGCCTTTCTGTGTTGTTTCTCCCATTCTTTATCAGTCATCTTTTCTGGCTTGGCTTCATCTCCCTTAATAGGATCATGTAAATCTTTACAATACAAAATATCTTTCATCTTGGACTTCCATACTTGCCAATTAGATCCATCTAATTTCATCATTGTGCCAAAACTCTCCATCTTTTTCATCCCAAAGCACGCCTTGAACCAAGGCTCTGATACCACTTATTGGGGATTTTATGGAGATTAATCTGCGGAATTAATCACTAAACGAATAACGGTACCAATGAAAAATACTACAAGCAAGCAAACACCAAGATTTAACGTGATTCGGCAAATCGTGCCTACGTCCACGGGGCAATCCAGAGAGAAATATCCCACTATAAATCAAGAGTACAATCCCTCCAAGTTATACCTGAACTTGAGGATTAAATCACAAGAGAAAGATACAGTGTTACCTCTAGGGCACCAAAACCCTAAAACACGTCTCACCAAAAATCTCCAACTCCCGTGGAGAAACCAGCACCGTACCCTTAACGGTGTCATCGTTCTGAAGACAACGGCTTTTGAATCACTGCAATCGGACACCCGAGCTATCCGGAATCTGAATTTTCTTCTTTCTCTTCTTCTCTCTCTTTTTCTCTCTCCTCTCGGGTACTGTAGCACACGGTTACTGTAGCACCCGAAAAACTATTCTTGTATCTCAAAATTTGATCTCAGGTCTCTCTTATATAGAATTCTCCAAACCTATTCTTATTTCAAATAGATCATCCAAATCCTCTTCTATATAGAATCTTAATTCATGTAGACTTCTTATAGATAGAATTCTAATTCATGTAGACCTCCTCATGTGGGCCTTATCTTGGGCTGGACCCACAACACTCGTTTCTTCAGCTCGTTGAACTCCGTGACTCCATTCTTGTCCTTTGTGATATGTCATGTCGCACGGGAGTCGATTCACCAACTATTGATATCCGTCATTGTAGTGTTGCATTCTGTCACACCGATGAATTCTCTTTTGCTAGTTCCCCTTGTTCCAGATGCTTATAGCCTCCCTTATTCTCCTACTTTTCATCTTGTGGGCAAGCGGACCTGAAATGCCCGAACTTTTAACAATTGTAGCATGCTCTACGAGGTACTTTTTTTCTCTTGAACTGCTACGATTTCGGTCCTCGTGGTTGTTGTTTACTAGGACCAAGTTTTTATAGCTTCCAATATTATACCTCTGACAGACATAATAAATCTCCATTATGTTTAGTTCTGATTCTTTCCTTCTAGATAATAAGTTCTATTTTATCGCTAGGTACATAGGAAGATCAGCGACAAATTTAATGGCAGAGTCCATTCTTAATGTGGTGGCAGTTACAGCAAGGGCAAGGGGAAGACTATTTAATATAGTTGTCTTACATTCTTTCGGGATTTTGGTCCAAGTAATGGATAATTCCTTAACCATGATAATCATTTTATTAATATGCTCTATGGTATTGTCTCCCTCTTGCATACGACAAGAGTTATACTTATGCAAGAGGAGTTGAATGTTAACTTCAAAGACGGTGTCGTCACTAAGTGGTGTTGACCAGAGAAGTACTTGTCGAAGTCAGTTCGGGCTAAATTTGGAGATGATCTGCTGCTATCAAGTTGCAACGGATGGGATTTGCGAATAATTACTCGAACAAGTGCAGCTAGTTGAAAACGGAGGCTGAATTCTGTAAAGGGCTGAAGTAAATTTTTGCTTTGTAATGCCCTGCTGAACTTGAAAATTAATGGAGGGGCTGAAAATAATTTTCCCTTGTAGTGGAAAGGAAGGTTTTTTTTGGAAAAAACTAGTAAACAAATGAAAAGGTTCACGAGTCACGAGTCAAAAAAAGACAGAAGATTGTTGTCTTCTCTTAGGCATGGAGCTCAAAAAAATTTTGGAAAAATTCCTCAGGGACCCAAAATATGGGACCAATAGGTGGGACAAATGAGGTGTCCCCCTCCTATTGGATAATGAGTTGGCCATCATTAATGATGGCCAACTCATTATCCAATAGGAGGGGGAATGATGGCCAACTCATTATCCAATAGGAGGGGGACACCTCACTTGTTATTTTGATCTATGACAGTTTGATGGGACTTGACACGAAGGCTAGAGAAGAAACTTTCTTGCTTTGAAATCTGTACGTATTTGCTAGGAGTTTCTGGATAAACAGGAAAAAGAAAAAGACTCTTTATGGTAGTGTTTGTTTCAATGCGTAAAAGAAAAGAACAAGGATCTTCAAACTGCTCTCATACCAGTATAGTATCAAGATACAGAGAGAAGAAGAAGATGAAGTTTTAAGGGGGCTCCCGTGAGCTTTTTTTTTCTTTCAGAGAGCAATTTCCCCTTTTTATATAGAGGCTTTTCTTCAACTCGTCTCCACCCCTTTAAGAACTGCCCCAGATATTCTCTCCATATTCTTCGAACCATTAACCCCGCTATCTCAATCCACAAATATCTCCGCTGTTGAGACTAAGTTTGGGTGATTTGATCAAATATGGATCGAGTCAAGCTAACAGAGAGATAGGGAGAAATTTATGTTAACAAAATCCTTAATGTTTATTCTAACTTTGTACCCCCTTCGTAATATTTGTTAGTTACATTTTAGTACAATTCAAGGAATTTCCCTGCTTCCTACTTTCACAGCAAAATTGGTGCAACCAAACAATGATCACGTACGCAGCTCTAAATTTGTAGCCGTAAGTAAATACCTGAGAAGGGAGCAATGGCTGAGCAGTAAATTTGAACGTAGAATCCACCAACAAATCTAGCAATCTCTGAGACGCATTCTTGATCCCTTTAGAAATATCAAGTCTCAAAGAAACCTGCTTCAGTTCTCTCAGCAAAGGCTAACACACACACACACCAAACGAAAAAAGTAACAAAATAAAAATAAAATAAAATAAAAATCAGTGGCCAAGACTTCAATTCTTTTGGGGAGAAAAAAGGCCAAATTACCTGAAACTTCGACGAAAGCGAAGAAGTTAATTGTTGAATACTGTGAACTCCCGGAGGCCTTGTAAAGGAGCCATCAGAGCAAAGAGACCGAGAAATGGAAGTCATGAAGGTAATCTTTATTTGAAAGAGTTAAAAGGAAGCAAATTTTTTTTTGTCCTGTTTATAGTAGCTAGAGAAAAGCAAAGGAAACGAAGATTCCAAAAGAGGATGCTCTGAGATTGTGGAAGGAAAACGACAATTTCTTCAAGGTGAGATGAGTTAAAAAGGAATATTCGGTTTTGGAGGCGGACGTGTCCGCGCGCGCTCAGTTGCTGTCGCGTTGGAAGCTTGCTTCTGTTCATTATTTGGGAAACGAAAATGTTTTTTAACTCGCGGCCACCTAACTCACGGACAGCTCGCAAG
>BQKN01064966.1:958470-969401 GCA_022839385.1 Asparagus kiusianus | reverse complement strand
CTCTCTCTCTCTCTCTCTCTCTCTCTCTCTCTCTCTCTCTCTCTCTCTTCAATCTTGTAGGGGCACATTCAGTTGTAGTGGATGTAGTTGCAATTTTTCTCTTTTCAAATTTATGAGCCCTCGACTCGATAACATGCTTTCTAAAATTATCCGGGTCTTTAATTAAATCTTGAACTGCACTCCTTCGCAAAGATCCCAGACCCTTGTAGAAGCTAAGGATGGATGGTAGGGATTCTGCTCCTACGCGAAGGCTTAATTTTCCCACAAGCTCATAAAACCAAATCTATGAGAAAATGAAAATTTTAGCTCAACAATAAACATGACTAAATGACATTCATATATGCAATGGAATGACATAAAAATTTAGTAAAGGTTAACTTACCACCAAAACCGAGATAAAACCCCCCATATAACCACCTCTAGATTGATTTCCCTCAAACCTCTTAGTGATGGTTTTCTTAGCATTATCCATCTCAGAACGCAACACATTGTATACTAATTCAGCCTAATTATACTCCTTAAGAGTGCCCAATTTCTTAGCATATCTAAATGCAAACAATTGATAACTCATACTAGCTTGAGGGCATAATATGAAGCCTATAATGAAAGCCACGGGCATTTGTGGTAAAAGAGGATCTCTAGGCTCGGCCATCTACTTGATAAGTTCACTCATCCTATTTCTTCTAGCACACACAATCTTCTTCTTACCCTCAACACTTTTCTTCTTACCTCTTCTAGTCCTGTGCTTCATATCTTCTTCAATTTTAGCCTTAGTACTATTTGAAAGCACAAGCATGTAGATTGTATCGTGGTCACTTCTATGAAACTGCGTGTCCACTATAGATCCTTCCATCGGAAGACTCGTAATTCTCCCAACTTCTTCAACACCAAAGGAGGTCCATTTTCCTCCAATTTTGAAAATACTTTTTTCAATATTAAATACTCCCAACAAACAATCCACTATAACTAGTTACATTGGAAGATCTGGAACATCTAAATACCCATAAAATGGAGTATCTTAGAGGGCAGTTCATTGATCTTCTAACAAATTAGCAGAAATTTGATTTTGAACAAGTTCCCGGAAGTACCCAACGTTTGATGGAATTCATAGTAAAGCCATGAGATCGAATTTTCTGCAACCATAAAATATAAAGCAACTTTAGTTGACTATCAATATTATACATAATTCCTTCATTAAAACAAATTTCAAAGCCTATGATTTCAAAATTGTAACACACAATCTCAATTCTCGAATATCCAACAACATTTTTTTCATTTCCTTTTTTTCGGTAATATTTTTATATCAAATGTTAACAAATATAGCTTTTGTATCAAATGTTAACATATGTACAATAACAAACTTTAGTATCAAATGTTAACATATGTACAATAACAGACTTTTGTATCAAATGTTAAAATCTAGCATCTGGGGTCTTGAGGATCACGTTGATGTCCCAAAATTGTGACTGAATATATTGCATAAAAAACAACTATATGAAAAAAATTATGAATTTCTAAAAAAACATAAGAAAACCAATATCATTCCTCAGTCATAAAGTCATAAATTCAAAACAATATAAATGCTTCAACTAAGCTAAAATTATTGAGTTTAAGAGCTAATAATTATCCATAAAGTTAATACCCAAATATCAAAACCAACAATGAAAAAGATCGACGACAACCCAGTCAATGCTCCTGCTAATCAGTACCTCATACGACGAGTTCGATGGTAATGATGACTAGGATGGGTGACAGCATCGACTGTGAGATGCGTCAGCGACAAGGGGACAGCGAGATCGACGACGAGATCGAACTTAGAGGTCGACGACAATGATCTGGGATGAAAACGCAACAGCGATTTTGATGGAAATTTGTCTGGAGACGGGCGACAGTGGCTGCAGGCGACGGTCTGAGATGGTCAACCTAAGAGGTCGACGATGGCGGGATCGAACTAAGAGGTCGACGGGAAGATCGAACTAAGAGGTCAATGGCGAGATCGAACTAAGAAGTCGATGGCGAGATCTGGGATGGAAACGAGGCGACGAAGTAGGTCACGACGGCTAGAGACGGGCGACAGAGGTAAGGGGCTTTTGTTTTTTTAATTTAGGGCTAAGGTGAAAAGTGGATTTTGAGGAGAGATACCGGTTTATATGGGGAAAGAGATATTTTAGGGTTTTTACCTTGATTCTATATAAATACAAGTGATGAAAGTAGGGGTGCCAAATCGTATCCGTATCCGAGAAAGTATCCGTAACTGTATTCGTTAGGATACGAATATGGTTACTTAAATCTATTACCGATAGGATATGGTTGCGGATATGGTTTTGTAGTGAAATATCTGTATCCATATCCGAAAATATCCAAATACATATTGGTAATACTCTTACGATAGTTTCAATTTTTAGATTATGGATTTGTGGTTAATTTTGATGATCAAGATGTCTAATCTTAGCTTTTCAATCATAATGAACATATTAACGAACTCTTTTTGTATCACATGACTATATTTTTCTGAATACTACCTAGTTTTCTCATGTCCTTTTTATATCTGCATGCATATCCGTTTATATATCCGCATCTATATCCGTAACCGTATCCGAATTTGGCGGATATGGATATGAATTTTTCTTACCGACATATATCTGTATCCGTATCCGAGATGAGTAAGCGGATATGGATATGGTAAGTACCATATCCGAGCCGTATCCGCTCCGTTAACACCCCTAGCTGAAAGTGTTATATTTTGGAGATTGGGTTTAAAGATAAATACAAAAAGAGAGTTGGGTTTAGAGATACAAATAATAATGGGTGGGTTTAAAGATAAAGTGGAATAACAAATGGGCCCAAAAATAAAAACTCCTTTTTTTATTGTGAACTAGTAAAAACAGGGCACGTGCCAGTTTCATCCAAGACGGTTCATTCTTGACATTGCGACTTGATCAAGAAATTTGTTAGTGCAACTTGAGCTTTTTTTGGTAGGCAATGCAAAATCAAGCTTGTACTTTTTGCTTAAACATGCCACCTATTGATGTTCGGAAAAGTTCCATCTTCAATTCATGAGTTTTGGAAGTTGGGTGGAAAAAGTCAAGAAGTTTATGAGATTATATGAGGCAGTTTGTAGTTTTGATGGTCGAGTGAAAAATTTTCAGGGACCAAGTGGGAGCAACAAGGACAAATTACAAAAAACAAACTGTTTAGAAACTTATTTGCCAAAAATGACCTATTTCGACAATATTTGTCAAATTCGATCCAGTTTCAGCCAGTTGGCTAAAACTGGGTGGAATTTGGTGAAAAAACTTAAAAAATTCATGGGATTTGAAGTCCCATAAAAATTAAGCCCTATATAACCAACTTGATTAGGATCACCAAAACTTAACGGGACTTGAAGTCCCGTGAAGCTTATAACTTCACGAGACTTCAAGTCCCATGAAGTTTCAGGCTGAAATTCCGCTCTCTGGAATTTTAGCCTAAAACTTCACGAGAATTGAAGTCCCCCGTGGACTTGCAGGTTTAAAAAAACATGCACATAATGTGTGCATATTTTTTATATACATGGAAAAAAATTCCAACAATATACACACATATTTTCACCTCATTCACAACAATATATATGAAATTTCTGCCTCATTCACAACAACATAAATGAATCAAACAATACACACGAAAATTACATATATACTAAATACAACAATATTTATAAAATTCAGCCATGAATTAAACAATACACATAAAAATCACATATATAGATAATAATCGATCCAAAAAAGTAACAAATTTGAACAATCTAACCATATCGTTCTTAAAATTCATAAAAGTAACAAATTTGAACAAAAGAAATCCACATACATCCCAAAAGTCCCCCTCTCCTTCCTCTCCTCTCTTACCCCTTCCCCTCACTCCCCCCAACCCCTCCCCCACTGTACATGCTAATGAGCCTCAATGATCTGAGTATCTGGTTCTGTATGAGGCTAAGAAGTGCCAGCTCTATCAGCATGCGCCGTGCTATGAGAAGTGCCGGCTCCATCGTCACATGCCGCCCTTTGACCTGTACAACGTCATCGCGTGTACACTTAACTAAATTGGTGTGACCTATCCTCACGGCCTTCAAACTCGTTGACATGATTTTTATAGAATACGTTTGCTATTCTCTGTCTGATCCAATTGAAGATCCCTAATACCGTTGAATTGTGACTGTCATTGATATGCTCATTTATATCAGCCTCAATTTCATCAAAAGTATTGATCTACGAGTTAATCAATATATACACAGCTTAGCAAAGATTATCTTAATAAAAAAAGAATTGACGTTTTTATTCAGTTTGATTGTTCAAATTTATTACTTTTGTGGATCGATTATTGTTTATATATGTGATTTTCGTGTGTATTGTTTGATTCATGGTTAAATTTTATGAATATTGTTGTAATTCAGTATATATGTGATTTTTGTGTGTATTGTTTGATTCATGTATATTATTGTGAATGAGGTGGAAATATGTGTGTTGGGAAATTTTTTTCATGTGTATAAAAAGGATGCACACATTCTGTGCATGTTTTTTTAAACCTGCAACTCCACGGGACTTAGAAGTTCCATGAAGTTAAAAGCTTCATGGGACTTCAAGTCCCGTGAAGTTTTGGCGATCCTAATCAAGTTGGTTATAGGGGGCTTAAACTTCACGAGACTTCAAGTCCCGTGAAGTTTTTTAACTTTTTTCGCCAAATCCGACCCAGTTTCAGCCAATTGGCTGAAACTAGGTCGAATTTGGCAAATAATTTCGAAATTGGTCGTTTTTTAAAAATAAGTATTTGTAAGACACTTTGGAATAATCAAAGATTAATAAAAAAGAAATATCATCATTTTAATAACGATAATGATTATAGTGAGTATTAACACTTAGCTCCTAATCATTCAGAATATATGGTATATACACGGGGTTTCTTGTTTGGATTTTTTGCCCGATGTACTAGTTCCGTTTAATTAGGGATTAAGTGGGAGTATTTACATTTCAGATGTTAAGTGTAAATCTTTGCTTATGTGATTCATATCTAGAGATTAATGGTACAAGATATGTATATGAGGGTTTCCTTGTCTCGATTATCCCCTTAACGTGCTTTTCTTGCATTATTAATCTCTAAGATACAATTGCAGAATTTCAAGGATGAAATTATTCTGGGGGGGGGGTGTGAATGTAAAACCTCGTAATTTTGAAAATATTATGATAAATAGTGATAAATGATTTTTAATATAATTGATACTATTTTGAGATGAATGAGTATGGTTGTAATCGATTTGAGATCGATTAAATACGTATATGTGAATATAATAGAGCAAACATGCACATGTGTACAAAAACCAGTTGGCAAAATTTGCCACTGATCGGTCGACTGATTCCCTACTATCGGTTGACCGATAAGTGCTTTCAGATGACTGGTATTATGAATGTAGAAGATATTATAAATAAGATAATGGAAGATATTATAAATACGATATTATGAATGTCTTTACTTTCTGTATTGCTTTATTTTATTCTTAGGTTGGGATCAATGATTAGCGATTCATAATTTGAGACATATGGTATATACATGAGAGTTTCCTTATTTGGATTATTTCACTTGACATACCAGTCTCGTGTTGTGGGTTTCTAATTATTAATTTCATTTAGATTGTTTGTCTCTAGTTTGGTGTTAATATTTAGGCATCTATAATTTGAGACGTATGGTATATACATGAGGGTTTTCTTGTTTGAATTATTTCACTCGACGTACTACGTCTCGTATTGTATGTGTCTAAATATTAATTCTATTAGATACGGGAAAAATGATCTAGGTAGACTATGTTTAATAGGTAGAGCCTCCACTTCATCTAGCAGCCCTTCCCCTGGGGGCGGATGGAGGTGATCTTGCTATAGTGCTCTGATACTCTTATTGTTGTTCTTTTTATTTTAAAACTTCTTTTCAGGGAGCTCAAAATTTCGGAGAGCCGCAGGATGATGTAGTTCTTGCATAGTCACTTTTGCATGAATTATCAGTAGAGACTCCACAGTAGATTTATGTTTCCATTCAGTTATTTGAGTTGTATTTCATTTTGTAAAGACTATGAGCCTTAGTTACATTTTTAGTTGATTCATGTCGAGATATTTTACATTATTTCAAAGATCAGGTGTTTACAGTTTTATTCATTTGAGACATGGTTTCATTTATGAGTTTTATCCTTCTATACCATGTCTATTGTTTTTTTTGCCTGTTTTGTACCTACACTTCTTTTTTATTCCACTAGAGGATATTATTATGATTGGTGAAATATATTATTGTACAATGTAAGTGCATAACAGGTTTGACATCTCTGGATTCACCTTGGACTGCAGCCATGTGTGAAAACAGGGGCGTCACAGTTGGTATCAGAGCTCTAGTTCCAGCATCCTTAGGATCTTTCATGTGTTGAGTCGTGGAGCTAGGATAGAGTTTCTTAGAATTCATATATAGAGTCTGCTAGGATTCCTAGAATGAGTGAGGACGTTATATACGTATATTCTAAAATTTACAAAATTTTGTATGACTACCTTACTTTGATTGAGAAGTAATTGCGTGAATGATATATGATACGATTTTCCTACTGTTATATGTTATGTTATGTATGTTTGTGAAGCTCTCCTCTTGGTATTATAAATATCGGGACGAGGACGTGGTCGAGGTAAATCTCGTACCTGGAGAGCTGGGCAAGTACAGCCTGAGTCACAGTAGGCTCCACAGTATTTGATCGACTTGGTAACGCCGATTGTAGAGGTAGAGACTAGCAACTCTCGAGAAGTGAGTAACAAGCCAGATTACACTTTCTGAAGTTCCACCACCAGTCATACATATTAAAGAGGCAATACCGATGATTACACCATCACCACAACCATCTGTTAATAGAGACACAGACCAGGAAGCTTGGCTCTGTAAGAATGAGAAAGACATCAGAAGATGAGAGCACTAGAGTTTCAGGGCACATCAGATTCATTTGCAGCCTATAAGTGGAATGAATATGTGGGTATTATTTTTAGATATGCTTAACATCGACTCAGTACATAAGCAGAGATTAGTTATATTTAGCTTAAAGGACGACATCGAAGGATAGCACCGATTTCAGTTACGTCAGAGTAGCAAATGTCAATTTCATGGAAGGATTTCATCTACTATTTCGATAAGCAGCTAGAACTAACCCGATTGGGGCAGGGGGACATACTAAGAGTTAATTTTGGAAGCATGATTGTTCGGAGATAGGACAAGGACAAGAAACCTTTTGCAAGACCGGGAGGATCCTAGCAACAGAGTAAGGATTTTTATCACCACCAGCAGAACATTGGTCATGGTCAGCAGTCGTAGGGCCACGGTTACGACCAGTAGCAGAGAATTGAGGCATCACCTACCATTCCGAGGACTAATGGGCTAGTCAGCTAGATGCACGCTATCCAGGAGATACCTGAGGGATATATAGTCTTATAGATTCCACCGCCAATAGCACAATAGTCGCTAGCCACCGACAGAGTTTATGCAGTCGTACCGTGTGATCATGGTACGAGGGAAGCTTTCTTAGTGATTATTCCTTTCCAACTCGGATCTTGTTCAATTCAGGAGCTTCATATTCTTTTATCTCCATACTTTCATGGATAGGTTTCAGCTAGTTGCACATCCCTTAGACTTTCCGTTATCCGTCTCTACTCTTTTAGGGAAGGTATCCCTATTGAGAGTATCTGTAGGAGATGTATCATCAGTCTAGATGAGTCCGAGTTTATTTTTGGATCTGATAGTTTTTCAGATGTTAGAGTTTGACGTTATTCTCAGTATGGATTGACTATCATCCTACCATGTTAGTATCAACTATTTTTCTAAAATAGTAAGCTTGCAAGCATCCGATGGGTCTGAGTTGATAGTAACGATCTCACAGGGTAACCAGTTTGCGAAGTCATTTCTGACATATATCGAGGAGGTGGTGCTGAGGGATCAGAGTGCTAATTTATATGAGACTAGAGTTGTCTCAGATTATCAGGATGTTTTTCGGGACATACCTGGGTTACCTCATGTGAGAGAGGTTGAGTTCTATATTAAGTTACAGTCGGGCACAACACCGATATCCCGAGCACCATATCGTATGGCACCTGCTGAGATGATGGAGCTATAACTTAGCTAGATGAGTTGTTATCTTAGGTCTTTATTCACCGGAGTCATTGTCCGTGGGGAACGATGGTTCCCTTCGTGAAGGAGGATGGTAGTATGCGCCTTTGTATAGATTATAATCAGTTAAACAATGTCACTATCCGGAATCAGTATCTACTACCGAGGATTAACAACTTGTTCGACCAGCTGCATAGAGCGCAACATTTCTCAAAGATTGATCTTCATTCTGACTATCATCAGTTACGGATTCGGGAGATGGATATTCCCAAAACCATCTTTTTGGCTCGATATGGATCCTTCGAGTTTCTTATCATGCCATTTGGGCTGATCTATGGACCCGATGTATTCATGGATTTGATGAACTAAGTTTTTCGTCCATATTTGGATAAATTCATGATCATATTCATCGATGATATTCTTGTCTATCCGAGATCAGAAACAACATGAGCAGCATCTTCAATTGGCATTATAGATCTTACTGGAACATCAGTTATGTGCCAAGTTCAGCAAATGCGAATTTTGGCTTTCTAAAGTCAGATATTTAGGCTATGTCATTAGCAAGGAGGGTATTGCAATAGACCTAGCAAAGGTGGAGGCAGTACTTAATTTGGAGCATCCGAAGATAGCTTCAGAGATCCGTAGTTTTTTAGGTTTAGTAGGCTATTACAAAAAGTTTATTCATGATTTCTCAAAGATTGCGACGCCACTTATACACCAGCATGGAGTGTCAGGAAGCCTTTGAGACTCTAAAAGCTAAGTTGACTACAACACCGATATTAATTATTCCGAATAGTGATATGACCTTCGTAGTCTATACAAATTAATGTGTCGTTATTGGGTCTAGGAGGTGCTTTGATACAGACCCAGAGAGTAGTGGCATACATATCATAACAGCTGATAAAATGAGCATTATTATCCCACGCACGACTTGAAGCTTGCAGTAGTGGTCTTTGCACTAAAGACATGGAGACATTATCTGTATGGAGTGCAATTCAAGCTTTTCACGGATCATCAGAGTTTGAAGTATCTTTTCTCTTAGAAAGAGCTAAATCAGAGACATCGACGATGGGTTGAGTTTATCAAAGAGTACGAGTTTGCGATTCAGTATCACCCGAGGCTAATGTTGTAGCAGATGTATTGAGTAGGAAGCATCATCATCGGATTGCAGCTTTAAGGTGCTCGTTATATCGAGATCTTCATACTCTTAGCCAATTTTATTTTAGATCGGAGATCGGTAGAGGCAACACATTTTTGGGAGATTTGTCTAAGTAGCTATCTTAGAGTAATAAAAGTGGTTAGAGCTCAAGTAGATGACTCTTGGATTCAAACTCGAAAGGAGGAGATCTCCAAAGAGCCAAAGGCTGGTTGGACCGTTAGAGCAGATGGAGGACTTCGAATGAAGGGTTAGTTAGTGATGCCAAGTGATCCGTAGTTAAAGAAGGACTTATTTGACGAGGCGCATCGTACCAGGTACACAGTGCATCCAGGCACAACTAAATATACAAGGACCTGAAGAGACACTTTTGGTAGAGCGACATATGTAGGGATATTGCAGAGTATGTGGCTAGATATTTTACCTGTCAGTAAGTGAAGGCAGAACATCAGAGACCGGTAGGAACCCTACAGCCTTTACCCATTCCAGAGTGGAAGTGGATAGATATTTCTATGGATTTTATTATAGGATTTTTCGAGGTCGATGAAGGGAAACGATTCAGTTTGGGTAATAGTTGATCGGTTGATAAAGTCAGCATATTTCATTCCGTTGAAGACAACGTACACGACAGAGACATATGCGAGGATATTCATCTAGGAGATAATGAGATTACATGGAGTTCCAGAGACAATTATATCAGACCGAGGCTCGGTTTTCACTTTGCACTTTTGGAGGAGCTTCTAAAACTCTTTCGGTAGCCAGTTGTCGTATTCTAGTGGTTTCTACCCACTGAAAGATGGACAAATGGAGAGCATCAACTAAATGTTTGAGGATATGTTGCGGGCTTGTGTTATAGATTTCCAGGGTAGCTGGGAGAACCACATCCCATTGATTGAATTTGCTTATAACAACAGTTACCAAGTGATAATTGGTATGACACCATATGAGGCATTATGCGGGGGGTCTTGTAGATTGCCTATTTGCTGGGCAGAACCAGAGGATAGCCTATTATTTAGACCAGAGTTAGTGAGACAGACTATAGAAAAAGTAGCAATAATTTGGGAGCGCATTTCGCAGCGCAGAGTCGTCAGAAGAGTTATACAGATCAGAGAAGACGATCATTAGGGTTCCAGCTTGAGGACTATGTATTATTGAAAATATCACCAATGAAGGAAATTTAGTGTTTTGGTAGATGGGAAAAAGCTTGCTTCGAGGTATATCGGTCCGTTTAGGATAGTGGAATGCATTGGAATCGTTTCAGATCGGCTACATCTTCCAGCATCGATGTTGAGTATGCATGATGTCTTCCATGTTTCGATGCTTAAGAAGCATCTATGTGACGAGGAGCAGCAGCGAGTGTTAGACATGCCAGAGGTCAACATTCTTGATGATATGACTATTATAAAAATTTATGTGTGTATTCTTGCCAAGGAGGACAAGAGACTTAGAAACAAAATGATTCCTTTAGTTAAAGTTCAATAGAACCGAAAAGGAGCTGATGAAGTTTCTTGGAACGCGATGAGGATATGCATCGCGATGACTTATACCTATTTGAGCAAGTAAATTGTTTGGATATGATTCACCTATGTTTATAATTATCTATATGCTCATATCTATACTTAAC
>BQKN01064966.1:909430-953470 GCA_022839385.1 Asparagus kiusianus | reverse complement strand
GGTTTATGTCAAAACATCAAAATTCAAGTATCTCATATTTTCATGTTTTGGACTATTTTGTAAAATGATGATATTTTCATTTGGGAGGTCCTTTCTAATAACCAGTCGCTGTAGCATGTTTATTATCATGTCTACAATCATTCCCCAAAGTTTTACATTTTTTGGAATTTATTTGATATTTTTAAACAGTGTTTTAAATCAGCATACCAGTTTTCTGCTGTGTCAGTTTTCGGTCGACCGCATCGGTCGACCGCTCATCTGATCTTTCATCAGTGTGCGACAGAGAGTTTGTCGGTCGACCGGTCCGGTCGACCGAAAGCTCCATCGGTCGACCGACGAGATTTCCGGTCGACCGACAAAAGAGCCGTTGGCTCCTAACGGCTATTTCTGAGCTGATTTCTCTGGGGCTGTTTTGTCATTTTGGTTTGGGGTTTTTCGCTGAGATTTCTAGTGGGTATATATACCCCATTGCTGATATCTTTTCAGGTTAATCAAGAAGTTTTTTAAGAAGTGTTTTAAACAAGGGTTTGGGTTTTTACTGTTTGTTTAAGATTGGGTTTCTGTTTACAACGGAGGGAGTTTTCACTGCAGATTGAGGGATTCATTCTCAATCCTCTTCATCCTCTTCTTTGTGTTTATAGAGAAGTTTTCTAACTCTTTTCTCTAGCAATTTCATTATTGATTTTCACATTCTAATTATTGCTAGTTTGCTATTTGAGTTAGATTTTATTTTACTTATTGTTACACACACCCACATTGAGCTTATTGTACCTTTCATACATAGTATAGTTGGGTGGTGAGAGATTGTAACCTTGAGTTGTGCTTAATTGAGTTCTCATCTTGTTAGAGAGAACAATCATTTGTTATATTGTTCTTTATTGTAAGATCGCTTTGTAATACACTTGTACACCGAGTGAGGAGTGTGTGGTGAGAGTCGGGGATCGTTCCAAGAGGAGTGGCGTCGGTTGACGAGCCTAGGGAGAGGTTGTAACCAAGCACTTGAGGGAGACACGGCTAGGTCCAACACTTGTGAGGGTGTAGAGTGTGATTGCAAGAGTGTTGATTGTAAAGTTTTCGGTTAGCTAGAAAACCGAGTGTGAGTTGTAAACGTTATTCGGGTGAACGTAGAAAACCCGGTTGTGATAGTGGAGTATCTCCTCGAGGTGAGGAGCGGGGACGTAGGTCGTGGGGACCGAACCTCGTAAACATATCCTTTGTTTGTGATTGCATTGGCGCACTTGTTTTCATGTTCATATCTTACATCGCCATTGTGTATTGCTTGTTGATCATCTTGCCCTATCACATTTGTAGTTAATTTGTTTACCCCTTGTGTTAGTTTTTATATCCTTGCATATATCATATTGTATATCTCTTTGCTAGGATATTTCTCGTTGATCATATTGCTTATCCTAGCTCATATATCTTGTTGTATTTCATACTTACTAGGATAGCTTGTTAATTAATTTTAATTGGCATTTAATTGGATTAGATTAGCATAAGACCCTAATCACCCCCCCCCTTTAGGGTCTAACAACTAATAAGCCATGTACACTGTTAGGATACCTACCGGGTAGTCTATCCTGCATGATGATGCGAAGAATTAGAATTTTGCAAGGATTTTCATTGAGACGATTGTTGATAGTCTGAGTTTTTGGTGGATACCAGCTATGTATATGACTCATTGCAGAGATATATGGCCGAGGCACTTTGCCCCTGAAAGTACACAGGGTTATATACTGATATTTATCTTATCTTCTCAGTGATAATGGAAGATATTATAAATACGATATTATGAATATCTTTACTTTCTATATTGCTTTATTTTATTCTTAGGTTGGGATCAATGATTAGCGATTCACAATTTGAGACATATAGTATATACATGATGGTTTCCTTGTTTGGATTATTTCGCTCGATATACCAGTCTCGTATTGTAGGGTTCTAATTATTGATTTCATTTAAATTGTTTGTCTTTAGTTCGGTGTTATTGTTTAGGCATCTACAATTTGAGACGTATGGTATATACATGAGGTTTCCTTGTTTGGATTATTTCGCTCGACGTACTACGTCTCGTCTTGTAGGTGTCTAAATATTAACTCCATTAGATATGGGAAAAATAATCTAGGTAGACTATGCTTAATAGGTAGGGCATCCACTTCATCTAGCAGCCCTTCCCCTGGGGGCGGATGGAGATGATCTTGCTGTAGCGCTCTGACGTTCTTGTTGTTGTTATTTTTGTTTTAAATTTTTTTTAGCCAGCTCAAAGTTTCGGAGAACCGTAGGATGACGGAGTTCTTTCATAATCACCGTCGCATGAATTATCAGTAGAGGCTCCACAGTAGATTTATGTTTCCATTTAGTTATTTGAGTTGTATTTCATTTTGTAAAGGCTATGAGCCTTAGTTACATTTCCAATTGATTCATGTCGAGATATTTTACATTATTTCAGAGTTCAGGTGTTTACAGTTTTATTCATTTGAGACATGGTTTCATTTATGAGATTTATCCTTCTATACCATGCCTATTGTAATTATTTACCTTATTTTTCATGTTTTGTACCTACACTTCTTTTTGATTCCACTAGAGGATATTACTGTGATTGGTGAATTGTGTTATTGCACAGTATGGGTGCATGGCAGGTTTGACATCTATGGATTCACCTTGTACTGCAGCCCTGTGTGAAAACATGGGCGTTACAAAACAGCCACCCTCTCCCCTCAAAACCACAGTACCTATTTTGGTGAATTTTTGATAGCTTTGAGAAGAAAAATCGAGAGGAGGGCGAGACCGTGGGTTTTTTACGAAGGAGGATCATATTTCTTACATTTTTGGGGAGCTCATCATGTTTTGAGGCGAGTTTTATCTCCTCCAAACTCATCCCCTGTTTTTAAATGTTTTTATTTGGTTTTATCGGATCTTTAAAACCTAGTTTATGTATAAAAATCACTCTTTTTGAACCGTATGATATAAAGATCTAATCTTTTTGATTTAAAAAGATATAAAAATGATTTTCAATTTTGGGTTTAAGATTTGGACGTGATTTAGCATGAATTTTGATTAAAGTTAGCTGTTTTCATGACAATCTTACATAAATACACATGTTAGGGTTTTAGCTTTAATCCCAAATTTATATTTGTGATTTCATGTAATAGAATAAACCCTAATATACCTTAAACAAGTTTTAATATATGGGCTTTATTGAAAATTTTTGATTTTTAATGAATTTATGAGAATATCGGTTTTTTCTAGAAAATTGTGTTTTTATTTCTGGTCGGTCGACTGATCAAGGATGACCGGTCATGGACCACCAGTTGATCGATCAAGACACTTGTGCATGATTTATGCAAGCCATCAGTCGACCGATGGCACATGATCGGTCGATTGGTCTGGGCATTTTTATGAACCTTGTTCTTTTCTCGCATGTTTGGATTGCACATACGAAGTACGAATCGTGCGTTAATACACGTGCATATTTTACGAGAGTACACGTATTTGATTTGAGCATGCACGAGCGTTTGGAGGTATGTTCCCTATACTTTGCATTCGTCATGATAGAGAGTGATGCATATTGCATTTCATGATAGTTTGGATGCTTGAGTTGGTTAGTTGGCACTCCGCAATGAGACCGCAGAGAACTACACTCAGAGTGCATTAGTCGGTATACTGCAATGAGACCATGGTAGACTTTACTTCATGTGCATCATTGTTGACACGCCTATTTCCACAGGGCGATTGAGTAAGGTGAGTGATGCCACAGGATATTGTGAGTGTCTTACACAACATCATTATTTTCTGTTAGAGAATCATACAAATTTGCATTCATGCTCCCATGCTATTTACCCCAAGAATATGGTATAAGACTGAGGTTGTCATACACGATATATACTATGCGAGTTTCATTTACTAGACTATTACTTTTTTGACTACGCCACCTACCTGAGGGCAGTGTGAGGATTTTGACATGCTTTGTATTGAGTGAGGTTTGGAATTGTATTTCTTTTATTGTTTTATTCATAGGATTTGGAGTTGGGATTTAGTGATTCACAATTTGAGACATGGTATATACATGATGGTTTTTTTGTTTGGATTATTTTGCTCGACGTACTAATTCTCGTGTTGTGAATTTCTAAATCTCAATTTTATTTTAGTCTAGGATAGATGATTTATATATCTATATGTACTAACTTGTATTTTCCTATACCTACCCCCTCCCCCTGGGGGCGGTGGAGATATTCTCGCTAGCGCTTTGATGCTCGTTGTTTTTTCTTTTTTCAGACAGCGAGTCAGGCGTACGAAGAGTCACAGGTTGATGGAGACTTAGTTTAGGTCACAATCAGTTATTTATATTAGTAGTTTATTTGTGCTCCATAGTGGTTATGGTTTATTTTCAGACATTAGGGTTGTATTTTATTTTGGAAGGTTGTGTGCCTTAGTACTATTTCAGTTGACTCTTATATATGAAGATATTTCATCTATATTTCGGACATCGGTTGTACTTTATTTATTTTAGTTGGAACATGATTATTATTATTTTGATATCTCTTACCTTTATCATGTTCATTGCATTTTTATCTTTATTTTATTTGCTTCGTACCTACACTTGTTCATTATTTGATTCCACTAAAGAGATATGACTGTGATGGTGAAACTTGTTGATGCACAGTGTGGGTGCATGGCAGGTTTGACATTCTTAGGTTCACCTTGGATTGCAGCCTTGTGTGAAACTAGAGGCGTCACAGTTGGTATCAGAGCTCTAGTTCCAGCATCCTTAGGATCATCCTGTGTCGAGTCGTGGAGCTAGGATAGAGTTTTCTAGGATTCATGTATAGAGCCTGCGAGGAAATCTTAGATTGAGTGAGGACGTTATACATATAACTCGAAAATTACAAATTTTTTAATGAAAACTATCTTGCTTTGATTATAAAGTATTTGTGTGAATGATATGTGATACATATTGCCTATTGTTATATGTTACATTATTATGCTTGAGGTCTCAATTATTATGTCTAATAAGCTCTACTCCTAAACTTATAGATGTCAGGATGAGCTGAGCCAGAGCCCGAGCCATAGTAGGCTCCACAATATTTGATTGATATCATAGCCCTAATTTTAGCTAGACTAGCAGCACCAGAGGAGCAAATGACAAATCAAATTTCGCCGGCAACACCACCTCCTTTGGTTCCACCATCATTACCCGTGTTAGATGTGCCTATTGCAAAGGCATACCTAGGAGTTACACCAACACCAGCTATTATTAGAGCCGCAAAGCAAGAGGGAAACTCTAAAACAGAACGGTCCGGAGAACATTTACAGGACCTGAAGGACCTCAGCGGCAGTAGCAGGGTGCTCGTATGAAGGTACAATAGGGTCAGAAAGCACCAAAGCAGCACATGTTTCAAGGAAATTGTTACAATTGCCACAAGTATGGGCATCTAGCTAGAAACTGTCGCAGCGCGCCAGAAGGAGGACGACAGGACAAGGGTCAGGGATCACAGCAGGATCCGAGAGTGTCATGACAGCACAAATTTTGAGGTGCTTGTTTTCACTACCATAAGTTCACCGGTCATAGAGTCGCAAAGTGTCCTAGTACACCAACAGGAAGCCAGCAGGGCAAAGGTCAGGGTGAGCACCTGAACCAAGACCATGAGCAACAACATAGATTTGAGACACCACCATCAGTTCCGAGGATTGATGGTCAGATGCATACTATTCAGGAGTTACCTCAGAGTCAGATAGTTCTGTATACTGCAAAGCCTTCAGCACAACAGACCGCAGCTTCCGGTCGAGCTTTTGCAATGTACCATATGAGCATGATGCGAACGAGGCCATAGTGGAAGGTGCGTTCCTTATGAACTCCTTCCCAGCTCGTATCTCTTTAATTCAGGAGCTTCGCATTCCTTTTTATCTTTTATGCTTTCACGGATAGACTTCATTTAGTTACACATTCCCTAGATATTCTTTTATCAGTTTCTATTCCTTTAGAGGATGTGTCTCTATTAGAGAGTATCTGTAGGAGATGTGTCGTCAGTTTAGACGAGTCTAAGTTCATAGTTGATTTGATCATCTTGTGCATGTCCAAGTTGAATGTTATCATTGGTATGGATTGATTATCGTCCTACCATGTTAGTATCGACTGTTTTGCCAAACAGCCAGTTTGCGAGCGTCCGATGGGACTGAGTTGATTGTAGCAACCTCACAGGGCAACCAATTTGCGGAGTCATCTCTGGCATATGTCGAGGAGGTATTGCCGCTGGATCAGGGTGTAGATTTGAGTGAGACTAGAGTAGTCTCAGAGTATTAGGGCGTCCTTCAGGACATACCTGTATTACCTCTAGTGAGAGAGGTTGAATTCTGCATCTAGTTGTAGCCAGACACAACACCGATGTCCGTGCACCTTATCGTATAGCACTGTTAAGATGAGGGAGCTACAAACTAAGTTAGAGGAGCTCATTTCTCAAGGTTTACATCGAAATAACTCAATACCAAGAGGTATTATAGCAACATCAGAGTTACACTCTTTACCATAAAATCGCACGAGTACCAAAATTCTGCATATTTAACTGACTTTTGAATGATTACACAAGCCTAACAATGACGACAGTCACAGTTCCATGAGAACAAAGAATATACTGGTTATATTTCATGGACTCTTTTGCCTCAGCCGAGAGTAGCTGGAAACATGCTTGGACTAACTACACAAAAAAACATGCTTACAAGCCTTTGTAAATGAAGATCTAATGGTTGCTTTTGTATGTAACCGCTTGTTTCCAGGTTTTACCATGTTCAAATACAGATCTTTCTCCTGCATATAATATATGTAGATTTAGTGAAAAATATGGTGATATCAATTTGTATATACTAGATAGCATCAAGAATGAGGTGTCGGATGAGAATCCTATAAGCAACATCACAAGGGAGCTTAAAGAAGTTCCACATATATAGTGTATAAACTGCAAAAAGAAAATTAACCCCAAATCCAACTCCAAGTGATCTGTGTCGGCTTCTTGTGATCATAAAAAAAAGTGTCACCACTACTACAAAAGGCCTTATTAGCAATGGTTAGAACCGTTTCAAATAAGCCTATTTGTAACGGTTTCAACCGTTTCTAATACATTAGCAATGGTTAAAACCGTTGCAAATGATCCGTTGCTACTAATGCCGTTGCAATTAGCTTATAGCAACGATCAACAACCGTTGCAATAGTTCGCAACTGTTTCTATTAGAGTTTTTTTATAAAAATTTAAAAAATCCACGTCAGCAAAACTCAACCGTTACTAAAATGTATTACCAACGGAAAGCAATCGTTGCTATAAGGTTTAAATTTTTATTTCATAAAAAAAAATAATCGCGTCATTAAATTCCAACCGTTGCTAAACTGTATTAACAACGGAAAGCAACCGTTCCTATAAGATTTTTTTTTAAAAATCAATAATATATAATAGCAAAAAATATTATAGCTTATTCTATTAATTAGTCATAGCATTGATATTCACCTATTTTGCATCAGCTATTTCATCCACTTCAAACGTGACAATCATTCAAATGAAACAAATCATTACCATTGTAAAAAATGTAACTTTGATCAATTAAAAAAGAACTAAGAACTGTTTCATACAACCTGTGCGAGCAAATCCAAAAATTAATGAACAATCACAAAATTTTTAATTTAGACCATCAATTTATAAGGTTCCCAACTCTACACAGTAAAACTTCTAAGACTCAATAACAAATCTAACAAACAAAAATTATCCAAATGACATATGATAGTAAAGAAATAAACAATGACTAAGTAGTATTCAAACGATAAAGTTCAATGAGGCCGTGGCTTATCAATTTTACAATTCGTTCATTCATAATGTTTAATCCGATGACTTCTCCCACCACTCCATTGCAGCAAATTTGAGTCCCCTCAACCATTCATCACCTTGCAACCTCCATCCATATCATGCATGTGCCTGGCCAAAATAGTAGAGATTAGAGACTAAAGCTATTTATCTCATTTTCATGGAGTTCAACTAGAAACGAGAATATATATATATTTCACATGGAAAGTTTTGAACTAACGGAACAGTCTATGTTATTGGTATTTGACCATGTCTGTTGTATTATATACCGTATCCCCTACATTTTACAAATTTGCCGTCCCCCATATCCATATCTGTGTCTGCATCTGAGTTCATGTCCCTACCTAGGTGTGTGATCAATAAACTCGGTTATTAATTCAGTCAATTTTCACCGATGATCATCAGCAACACATTCCCACAATTTTTTTTAATTTTCCAATGGATGCTATTGATCCAGTCAATTATTTGCCATGATCATCAATAATATTTTTTCCACGATTAGGAGATTAAGATTTTTTCTGTCTTTTTATTAACAAAGCTATAAGACAAAAGCACAAGCTGAAAAAGCCAACTCACGGGAAAAGGTGCATGGTCAATAAAACTCAGTTACTAATCCAGTCAACTTTCTCCCATGATCAACAACATTCCCACAATTAGTATTTTCAATTTTACAATTGATGATCATCAACAAGATATTCCCATGCTTGATTTCAAAGAAGAAACTTGCAATACCTGATAGTTCATGAAAGTTTCAACTAACTCCACTGTTTGATATGACCCCAACAGAGTTGACTGATACCTAAAAAGAACAAAGGGATAGAATAAGCAAAGAAAACTTGAATTACAGTTGATTATGTTGGACATTGATAGGAGAAGCTAGCAGCAACCCAATAAGATTAAAAATAGTAACTTTGATATACTCATGCTATACTCGTATAATATAACCATAATCTCAAAATATATAGGCAACCATAGTTTTAAACACACATTAACAAGCATCATGTTGATAATCATATATCCACTTAGTGAACTTCCTTCCTCGAATGGCATTATTGCATACAAACTGTGTCTGCCTTATAAGAAGTCATATTTTCTTTTTATCATTTGTTATGAATACTTCACTATGCAAACTTGTGAGACAGAACTCATCACAATGGCTGAAAACATCATTAACTTGCAAAATAAAAATAATGTCGTAGGCCCAAATTAAATCGTCTCCCTATTCTATTTAATAAGTTGGGGGCTAGTAGCCTAGTATATTAGTCTTTTACCCAAAACCCTCCATTTGTGGAGAACAATACTTTTTCTTTTTTTGTTTTGTTTTGTTTTGTGGTGGTGGTAGTGTGTAGGTAGGTGGGTGGGGGGGGGGGGGGGGCACCCAAAATTTCATGGGTGTCATCTGATTTCCAAAGTTGACGGAAGCTTTGTGCAAAACTCCCAAAAGTTCAGAGGGCTTGTGTTATGACCCTAAAAGAAACTATACAATATGGAATTTAACTACAGTATGCTACCATAGACTGTTCCGTTGTTAATACAGGCATGATTACATCCTTTGGAAGAAATAATTTATTAGCTATTGTTAATATATTTGAACTTGTAAAATATATTCGAACTTGTAAAATTTCCCTATTTTAAACATATAATAGCAAGTTGGATATAAAAATAGAGAATATGATGTACCTGCATCCAATTATTGTGGTTGTCTGTTTAATCCAGCCATGGCTTGAAAGCTAGACACTATCCTTTGCATTTCTTGCATTTGATAATCTCTTTCTTCTTTTTCCCGTGCCTTTTCTCTTTCCGCTTCCTCAGCTCTTTTCTGTATCTCCTCGTGTAACTCTTGAATTTTCTTATTAGCAGCATATAACTCTTGGATTTTCTGGTTAGCAATATCTAGCTCTTCTTGAAGTTGGGAGTTGTTTATACTACTCTCGACGTTATAGGATGTAGAAAACTGGTGAATCATTGTCCTTCCTTTGTATCCAATACCATATCCTCTTTCATATCCCCCATGGTGCTTTCCCGCTAGCTCATCAAGAACAGTTAATAGTTTCAATTGACGAGCTTTTGTTATGGATCTACATCTTGAAGTTCAACTCTGAGCTCCTCAATCCTTTTAATAACCTTCTCCTGTACTTGATTAAATTCATTAACATACAACATATATTGTATATGATTAAGTTAAAATAAAATCACAAACAAAACTTACACAAACATCTTGAGTTTTCTTATGTGGATAGTCTCCAAGACCCATCTTTTTCTTATGGCACTTAATAAATATATCAAACTCATCATAATTTTCTGGATCTAACTCCTTCTGTAAAGCAGGAAAAAGAAACATGAATGAGCTAATTAAATATTAATAACTAGATATGTGCATCTTGACAAAATATTTAATTCTTATTGTTGTCAATTACCAATTTACGTTTAGTTCGGGCCATGGACTTTTGTCCCAAACAATGCCGAAGTTTCTTTTTTAAAACATTTTGTAAATTTCTAGCAACTTCATCCTGCAATAAGAAATGACAGAAAATAACAAATCAAATTGTTTTCTCTACATGTATTCGTTATAATATATTATGAGCAATTTTCAATTATACATATTTTGATTTACAACAAGAAACCTGAATAAAAAATAAACTAATTGATATACATTTCTAAATTTAAAACTTACCTCTTTGTTGGGATTGTCTATATAGTTCACAAAGTCTTCCCACTCCCTATGAGTGATCCTCTCAAAGTTAATCTGATCACGCTGCTGAGGAGACGCATCTTTCCATTCATTGTAATACTTTTTTTTTATTTTTGCTTTCCAAGATCTTACTTCTGACTGCACTGTATATGGACAAAAAAATCATAAAGAAAAAATCAAATATATAATCTTACCTGTAAAAGAATTGTAGTAGGCAATGAGAAGCACGTCCTTTAGAACACGATCAAGAATTTTGAGTTAGAAAATTAAGATCCCTCTGTAAAAAAAGGTAAATAAAATTAGAAATTGATAAGGAAATTTTAAACTAGATACTAAAATAAAACCATGACAAAAAAATTATATTTTGATGGTCCTAAAGATATAATCAAATTGTATGCGTTTTCTTGGAAATTTTCACTTGGCACATATTAATTCTCAAATTAATCAACATGAAATTAGAGAATTACTGATATTTTGCAATAAAAGCTCTAGTATCCACAATTTTAAGGATTATTAATTTGAAAGACCAAATAAAAAGAACATAGAATTACAACAATTAATATGAAAAAATATCCAATTTTTACAAACCCATCAAGAATAACCAACTCCTTGAAGATCCAAGTCCAAAATTCAATCTTTAAACAAGATCAAAAAAAAATCCCAAATAGCAGTTCAAAATCGTTTATGTTGACCAACAAGCACGAAAAAAATAAAAAAAGGATCTAATTCAGCAATACTACAGAGAGAAACGCAAGAAATCAAAGATTAAGAAATGTTTGTGATGAGCGATTTAGAAGTAGAAGAAGAGGCGGTCCTACGTACCTGAGCGAGTGGGAGCAGAGAAGTCGAAGGGTTTCCCTCTATTCCTAATTTCTTGAAGCGGGTTGATAGAGATTGGAGGGAAAAAATTTCCATTGATAATCGGAGGGAAAAGATTTTTTTTGATGAATTTAGAGGCGCCGAAAAAATTTCGATCGCGTGAGCTTCCCCCCCAAAATATCTCCTCTGATCCCGTTCCAGACTCTCCTGATCCTTTCCCATTTATTTCAAAGAAGTACATTATTTTATTATTAAATTAAGTCAGTTTTTAGTTGGGCCCGTTTCAAATAGAAAGTTATTATTAGACCCACTTAAATTAGGTTCTATTAGAAACAATTAACTAAAATAGTGTTGCTAATAGACCCAATTGTAGTAGTGCACGCATTGCAGATAGACCCCCTGTAGTTCTTTATTTGCACATAGACACTAGAGTGAATTTCATTTGACTCTTCTAACCAGAGAAGATTGCTTTTTTGCCAGACAGTGCTCCTTAGGGTAAGAGAGTCACAAAAAAGTTCGCTTAGGGATCTAACTGTGTGAATAGAACTACTGGGGAACTATACACAATTGAGGGATAGTACATGGGGGTCTATCAGCAATTAACCCAAAATTGTATCTATCTGCATAATAAATCTTCAAAACTTATCTGAGTAGCTTAATAAATATATGGGCATGGACTTCTCAGATAGGAGTTCAGTACATCTGCCCCAAATACTGTTGGGTACCAACTCAAACTCAAAGTCTGATACATGTTTGAAGACTAGACTCAATCCTAGTAGTTTTCTTAGAGATAAAGTTAACTTGGCAGAAAAGTTAGACTTGTGTCTTTGATTCTTTGTACAACTTCATGAGGATTAGATAGAGTTAGAGATCTATCATGATTAGGAGACTGAATCTTATCATAATTAGGAGTTTAAATCCTATTCTAATTAGAAACTTAGGCTAGAAATAAGATTTTGGTTTACATATATATATTCTTCTATTGTTGGAGGAAAAACCAATGAGAGTAGAGAGAAGGAGAGAAAATATTCTTGTAATTAGGGTCTTAGAGGGTGTAATTGGGTTCAAGGGTATTGAGAGAGAGGGTTTAACAGTCTTTGTCCGTACAAAAGATTATAATTTGTAGGTGATAGTGGATTGATTTTGATCCTATTGTTTTTCCCCGTTGAGGGTTTTCCACGTTAAATCTCATGTGATTCTATTTGTTGCGTTTGGTGGTTTTCGGGGTTTTTGCGAGATCTAAAAATCCCAACAAGTGGTATCAGGCGGGGTTCGACGGTTCATGGAGGTTTGACCAATGTGCGATTGGTGAAGGCGTCAGCAATCGAAACGCGGTGATCGACATCAAAGGAAACAAAAAAAAGTTGTGTAGCAAGAAATACTATAGCGGTGGCAGGAACATTGTTCACATGGGTGAGAGTTTGCTTACAAACTTTTAAATCAAGTTCGATGGTACAAATTAATTTGTCTTTTTGATCGAGAATTTAGAGGCGGATTTTGGTGATCCAGGAGTCGTTCTTAGATGGTGACTTCTTCGGCTCTGAAGTTCGATATTCCGCTATTCAACGGCAGGACAAATTTTGGAGTATGGCAGTGCACGGTTTAAGATATTATTGTGCAACAGGGTGTTGATCAAGCTTTAGAGGAGAAGAAACCTGAAGGATTGAAGGATGCTGAATGGAGTTAAATGCAAAAGAGGACGATTAACACAATTTCGTTTGGCACTCACCACCCGAGATTAAGTATAATGTTATACAAGAGAACACACTAAAGGGGCTGTATGAAAGGCTCGAGGGGACTTATGCGTCGAAGACGATGACCACTGATTTGTGTTTGAGGATGAAACTTTATTCGTTAAAATGGAAGAATGTACTACAATTCAAGACCACATCAATGTTTTTAATCAGCTAGTTTGCCAACTTATGAATATTGACACCAAAATGTTGTCGATACAATAAAATAAGCCAAACGCAGTGATGTCAAAACGACATTCAAAATTAAGAGTGTTGCAATATAATGAATAAAATATAATTAATATTTATTGTTCCAAAGTCCTGCCTACCGGGCATAATGTGTAACAAAACAACGACCTCCTCTACCATTAGGGCATGTTTGGTTGCCTCTTTTAGAGGGGGGATTTGGTTGAAAGCCTGTCAAAAATATCAGTTTTAGCAGGCTTTCTTGCAAAAACGTCTATTTTAAAAGAAATGTTTTTACAAGAAAATCTGTCAAAACTAACATTTTTGACGGGCTTTCCCCTTCCCTCTTATGCAAACAAACAGCCCCTTAGCCCGGCATCTCGTCGTCCTTGCACTCGGCCCAACTTGTCTCTGACCACATCCCAGCTGGCCCATTTCCTCAAAGCCCCAGAAAGAACCCCTCTTCCTTTTTCCCGCCACAAGAAACCAAAGAGGGCAAAAAATAAAAACCCTAGCTTTTCAAAAACCCCTCCAGTCGAAATCGCCCTCTCAATCCCTCGCTCGGACCCCTTCCAATTTCTCATCCCCTCTCAAAAAGCGAGGGTTTCCTCGTGCCCATTAAGCCTTTATCGGATCCATCGGTTGGAATTGAGAGAAAGGGGATGTCGCAGTTGAGTTGGAAGCATCATGCCCTAATCCAAGCCTTGCTCTCTCGCGGCCCTTTGAAGGAATCGGAGTTCCACAAAATCTTCTACGAGATCACCGGAAGAAATCCGGGTGAGCATTTTAATCTCTATCTTTCTCGGATCTGATAAAGGTTAGATTTTGATGCGGTTTTTTTGTAAACTCTGTTGCAGTTGAACATCAGCAGGCATTCAACGATTCGCTGCGGAAGATAAATAAGGAGCTGGGTTACGTGAAATTCGAACTTCGAGGGTGCAGAAATCAGTATGATGGGAAAGTATACTATGGCGTGGTTAATACCTTAGCTGACGAGCAATCGAAGCTCGGAACGAAGTATTCGGTACCACAGATTGCGTTCTACAAGGCTATTGTAAGTTTCGATTTCGTGTAAATTCTTTGTTCAGATGATAGTTTTATCATTACACGGTGGAGTTTATTGCGTGCATGTTGTTTCCTGCTGCGAAACTTTAGGATTAGAACTGTGTAGATTATTGTTTGAAGTGTTTTTTTTTTTTTTTGAGTATGGAGGCAGGGGCAAAGCTAGGGTATTTTGAGGCAGGACAAGGACTCTACCTTAAATTCCACTATTGCACATCAAAATTTGGATCTTTGCTGCATTTATCGTGATTTCGTATATTTTTAATGTAGAAACAAATCAACAGGAAGAACAATGTTTTCACAATTTTTTCAAATGCATTTTAGTTTTAAATTTCTGTGATTTATTTGGTTTTAGATTACTTTTTCATTTGAGAAAAATATAATCATGTTCTTTTTAATATCTTATTGTGGCGCTCTTTTGACTTTAACGTTATATGTGACTTACCTGAGTGATTATTTTGGCTCCGCCCTTGGATGGAGATGGACGTGACGAGCTAGCTAGAGCTTGTTCGGGGCTACTCATCCTGATCAATAGTCTTCCTCGATGCAGCGGGATAAGCAAACAATGGAGAAAATTCTTCATAGAAATTTGTGCGGATTTGGTTGTCTAAATAAATGTATCATCTCTTCCTGTCCTTATGTGGTGATCTTTAATAAAGGTTCAGGTATAAGTTAAAGTATGAAAAATTATTAATACTTGACGCATCCATATGTGGCATGTAATGTATTGATAGGATATGAGATAAGCTTGAATTTTGAGTAATATATAAAGGGGAAACAATAGACAGAATAATTACGGAACACAATATTCATTGATATTGGCATTAATGAGTGTGTACAAGCACACCTGCATGTGCACACTCAAACACACGTGCACACACACACACATAGTCAAGCACATATATGGATACTCAGATTTAATTCACGTTAGAAGCTAGACTCAAACCTTTGGATTCTGTTGGCTTTTTCCATTTTTAACTTTATCAGAGTACATCGTTCGGTTGCAGTATAATTCTAGTTTGACTGTGGGCTTAGCCCTTTTCCTTAGTATATTTAGAAAATATGTTCTCATAATGTCCTTTCATGTCTTAAAGGTAGGAGTTTATTAAAACTTACCCTATATTCTCGGAGAAAAACATTTAATCTGGAAAGTTAATTAAAGAGTTTTATTGATTCTAATTTTGTATGTCATGTTTATGCTCTTAATGTTTCCCTTACTATAATGGCAGAGTATGCTTTTTCACATATCTGGATTCTTTTCTCTGTTAACATGTTTTATCAGTTTAGTTGGTGACAAGCCTGTTTGTTCATGTTACGTGCATGTAGTACATCATTTATAATCTGCTCAGATGATGGTAAATAACTGCTGTCTGCACTATGGAGCAATAAATTAACCTGCCATAATTTTCTTCAGTGTATAAATATGAACCAGGTGAAAGATGCAAATAACCAATAATAAGTTCAATTATTTAATGGTTCTCCATGTTTCTTCATTCATTTGTAAACTCGAGAGGTATATTATGTCTCAGATGCACGAATAAAAGGATGAACAAAGTTGCGGAGTTAACATTTTATGCTGAAGCTTTTAAGTCAAATGGAGATTCTGCCTACTCAAACCAGTTTTCCATTGAAACCTGTATGATATGTAAGGGTTGCAGTGTTGTACTTGAAACATGATGATTGAAGTGGGAATTTTTTGCTTCTGTTGGTTTTTACTTCTGGATTATTTTAAAAGCGAGCGAATTTTTGTTTTGTTTTTAAACTTAACTTACTTTTAAGTTTTATTGAATATTCATGTATCTTAAACTCTTTGTGTCGCCTAGTATATAAGCTCAGAAGAGAGAACTGTTTATTGGTGTTTCTTAAACCTCTAAGTCTAGCAATAAACACTTAGGATTTATTCTTTTATCTCAAAGAAATATGTAAATCGGAAGGAATTAACTTATTCCTTCCTTGGCTTTTTATCCCTTTAGCTTTTGTGTTTCTCTAAATTTCGACAGATGTCTGAAATCTTTCTTAGGGTCTGATGCTCTAGCAGTTAAGTTGATGTCCCGTGCTACTTGTGGTCATTGTGTTGATCTTGATATGCTCTCACTTTAGAGGTACTATAAATTTTGAGGTGTCTATTTCTGGTTTCTTATATTCTCACAAAAATGAAATATTCTATTCATACATGTGCAGCCTGCATCATAATTTCTGAATGTTGCTGCACTTAGCACCCATCTTCATGTATGTGTATTTCCATTTTCGATGTAAAATATAATGCAACCTCTCAACTTCAATTTGATTCTGTAGGTGAACCGTTATGCACTATTATTCATTGATTTTCATTTCACATGTGATTGCAACATCTGTTCTGATCCTCACCATGTGATGGTTACCTTTTGTGTGCAGTAATTTGTTTTGGCTTCTTTAGTTAGAACTTGTGTTCTCTTGTATAACTATCTTGATAAATAGTTTCTTTTATCGTATTATTATGCAGTTATGCCTGGATTTTCCTTATTTCATTAGGAAGTATGTCACGGTTATTTTTTTTTTTTTACATTTTTCTTGACAATCATATTGCAGATAGAAGCAATTGTTCAGGACATAACAACGCAAGGTCACATCACAAATATTGGAGCCCTCAATTTACGGCTTGAGTATCAGGTTTGGAAGCATTTAGTTCTGCTGATTTATAATAGGTTGAAAGTTATTCCAGGGTTTTTCTTGTTACCTTGCTCATGGATTATTCCACATATTTTTTCTGAAGAAAGATGGTAGAAAGTTATTGTTCCTTATGCCTGAGGACTTGGGTTATTCGAATAGCTTCAAATTCTTTAAGGCCATGTAGTTCCTACTTAGGTAATTGGCAATCTTGTTTATGCCTGATGTATACTTTTTTTTGGGGGTAAGATTAATGTTAACCACTTCTTTCTGGCAGATGCTTATGAGAAAAAGAATCCCCCTCCGTCTCTCCCTCATAAATGATTCTGGAAAGATTTAATGATATACAGTCATTGTCAAAAGCAAGCTAATAGATTCTTTTCATAGTTTTAGGTTTTTTTAAAAATAAAATAGTTGGTTTCTTTATCTTGGTTTTCTTCAGTCAGTGCCATGTCAAATCATGTGCTGATTCGGGGTTGACACCCTTAGGTTGTTTTTGGAAGTGTGGGTTAGCTTAAGAGTATGTTTGTTTTCTCACGGAATCTTACCAAGCGCTTAAAATACCCAAGAGTTGTGATTTTGGAGCCAGTGACCCACCATCGCCTGCTGTTTGTTTGCTTTAGCACAGACAAATAGCTGTATGTCATTGCCCTGCTAAGGAAAGGTCACCGTAAGGTTGAACAAATTTCATGTTCTTTGATAGTCCTCAAGTAATTCCTTCTGTGGACCTGATAAACGAAAATGAATAGCTTAAATGGCCCCGAGCAATAGGTAATGTTGATTTGAAGCTGGAATGCATGTGCAATTTAGAGAATTAGATAGAAGAGGTTAGAGTTGAGAACAATAAATTTTGACATGCTCTGCCATGTGCATCATAGGCCAGTCTTTGCCTTGAGGTGAAGTTTAAACTTGTACCAAAGAAGTAGATGGACTTATTGACAACAGGTCCACTCTTCCAGTTTGTAGACAACGACATATAGTGCAGTGACGTGTATGGCTTGTTCCTCACGCACATGTATATTCCTTTCCCATATAAGATCCAACTGTTACATGATCGAGTTTTTATTTGTTCCCTGTGAGGTCCAAGAGCATGATTAAATTGCTAGAAGTTGTACAACCCATCAACTTGCTGCTATTTAAATGTACACTGAAGAAAGGCCTGTCAAAGCAGATGAAGGCTTATTATATTTTGAAGCCGGTTTCAATTGTGATTATGTATGCCTGAATCTTCTTTTTATGTCTGTATTTTCCTAATAGTTTGCCTTGTAATTTCTGAGTACAATTTCTCTTTTCTAACTTGTTGGATCCTTAGTGTTAGGTCTATATCTTTATGATGTTATCTTGGTTTCAGGTCCAAGGTGGGCAAGATTCACAGGGGAGTCAATCTCGCGTCCCTGCTGCATTTAAAAGTTTTTCAATATCTCAGAAGGAGAAAACTCTGAATGATCTTATACAAGATCAATGGCTGTGCTATACCTCAGATGGTAGAATTGGTCTCGGTGTTAGATCCTTCCTTGATCTTCGGAGCTGGTTCCGTACTAGTGAAATTCCTTCATGTGATGTCTGCAATGAAGCTGGTGTAAAGGTTTGCTTTCCCCTGTTAGCTTTTTCACAAAATTCTTCCCATTATCTTCTCTTTCTAAAAGTACAAACCAATTGTTGTAAAATTTATTAGAGTAGAAAAATGAAGACTTAAAATATACTAGAGTAGAAAAATGAAGACCTTTCTATTCGATTCTACAAGTGACTAATGTATGAAAACTCTTCCACCACCTAACAGAGGTAATCTTTGTTTAAAAAAGCTAGAGTCAAATATGTCAATGCCCTTGCTCATTGATAGACTTATCCTCTCATATACTCTTTCTAAGCCAACCCTGTTCCTCTCTAGCCCACCCATTCTTCCATTATCCCTATCCAAGCCATCTTCCGCACTCTTAACCTGTCTCATTTTTTTTCAGTGTTCTCAAAACTGAGCTTCCCTTTAACCCATATTTTTCTTAACCGTTACATAATCTATCATTATATGAAACCGCCTCTTGCTGTTCTAAACTAATCTATCTCTCTGTCCCATCCCCTCTCTCTATCTCTACACCCCACCCACCCACGCACCCACCACACGCTGCTCACCATCACCACAAAATCCACATATGATGCTCATTTCTGATGGCGCACCAAGCTTGCAACAAATCTTGGCCACATCATGGTGAATCAATTGCAAGAGCAAGACACTAGAGAAAACTTCTGATTCTGTTTGATCTACATCATCTTCCTATCTAACATAAAGTTGATATTTCAATCATGAAAGAGAGATTAGTGGCCATAGCTTCAGTGAATTCGAAGTGCTACATGACATCATCTTAATTTGGTGAAGGTAGGGGAAGAGATAACAAAATTAGGTCAAATAGGGATTTGAAAGAGGTTTTGATTTTAATGCATTAATGACGTGTATATTCTTTGCTTCTATCCTATATCTCTTGTCAATGTTACAGAAGGCGCTAGGCGGATTAGGCATTTGACTATTTTTAAATTATTTAATTATAATAATTAATAAAATATGTATCAAATTCATATATATTTGCCCAAAAAAGATAGCAAGCTTAGATCCACAATAAACCATGCATACTTAAATATTAAATAGCCAAAATAATAACTAATAAGGTTATAGAAAGCATTAGGCCCTAGGCGTTGGACCCGACGCATAGACCCTAGGAGGGTTTCTTTTTTTATTTTTTAATTACAATAACTGATAGTAAATATCAATGTTATAGAAAGTTTAGGTGTTGGATTTATTTCTTCATTGGTGGTTGAGGAGGTTTTGCCGAAGGTAAAAGGAGGTAGTGTAGGTGTTCATATTTAGAGGTTAAAAGAGTTTGAAGGAGGTTGGAGGACGCGGAGGCATTTAAATGGTAGTCGAGGAGGTTTTGTTGAAGGTCAGAGCATGTAAGCAGACAATGCTCTCTTAAACACTCCCAAAACCTAGGTGGGCAGTCTAGGTACCGCCCAGCCGTTAGGCGTTAGTTAGGCGGCCTAGGTACTGCCTAGGCCTAGGCGTATGCCTAGACGGACTAGACGGAGGCTTTTTAAAACAGTGTCTCTTGTTAACAACTTCAAAGTTATCTCAATGTAGGACATTTCCTTGTGGTCTTTATGATCTCTGGAAATATTTTGTATGCATTTATCGTCTCTCACTTCACATGGATACCTCAGATTCCTTTAGAACTGTCTTTCAGTGATTTTTCATCTGATTTGCTATCACCATTTATAACTTTTTAACTCTTACTGACATCTCCCACAGTATGATGCCTAGTGATTTCTTGAGGGTAATCTCCTAGGAAGGTAAGTATTTCATGGGTAATAATTAGAAAAAACAGAATGATGCCTAGTGATTTCTTGAGGGTAATCTCCTAGTTTTATTCATAGATCACTGTTCTTGTGTCAGTTTTGTGGTTGAAATGTTGGGAAAAGAATTGGCTCACTGTAAATATTTCTGGAATTATCTGAAGAAAATTTCTATTGCATCAGAAACCAATTTTGGGATGTAACTTAAGCTAAGTAGGTCACTACTTTTTCTTTTATCAATGCTGTTCCTACTTCTCATTTGTCCCTTATATCTCATGTGACTACAGGCAGAGACGTGTCCCAACATGGAATGCGCGATAAGGATGCATAGTTACTGTTTAAAGAAGAAATTTTCCCAGCGGAAGGTTCATACTACCTCTCTCTCTACACACACACACATGCATATATATCTTGTAAATTTAAGTGGGCTCAGAGCTTTGACTGCCTACTTTTTATTCCTTGGATTTTCTTTGAGATGTGTGCTAATGCGTGATGTACACCAAGGGCCAATATTGTCTTCGAGAATGTGTGCTTGATGTGTATCACACATCATCACACATATCAAAGCTAATCCAAGGGATATAAAAGTTGGTGGACAGAGCCCTTAGTCCACCTAAGCATGTAAAGAGATTTTCACGACGCACACATACATACATATGACATGGAAGTTGTCACCTCATTTATCAAAATAAGCCGCCAAGAGAAGATAGAACCGGTGATTCTGCATGCTCCGATGTGGCTGGTTGGGCGAGTCTAGCTGCCAGTCTATCTCTTGGTAGTTCATATAAGAAAATAAGCTGTTTTTTATTAATACCGCATAAGTGCTTGTGGCTAGTAAAAGATTAGGGTTTCTATCAGCTTCCTTACCAGATATCAATTCTAGGTCGCAAAAGTGTGCCCTAGCTGTAGCACGCCATGGCCCATTCCGGAATCCTATGAACGAGATGAAGGGGAGACAAATGAAAGCACACAAGACAATGGTCCTTCAAATGATCCAGTCACAAGAAAGAGGCTCAGAATAGTGAAAGCAGAAGCAGTAGATGCAGCTGCCAATGCTCCTAATGATGGTCCAAGTCAATCTGGCCCGTCTCTGAGGAAAAGGTTGAGGACTTGCAAAGCCGAAGTAGTGGATGCCACAGAGTCTCAGGTTGAAGAAACACAGGGTCTGAGGAGATCTCAGCGATCGAGGCGTTAAAGTTTATTATGTTGTTTTTTTTTCTTTTGTTGCTTATCAGGCAGACGAAAGTCCTGTTAAATTACTGATCTGCAAATATTACAAGAGTATTGCAAGTTTTTGTTCTTGTTTTGTAAATATAACCTAGATGCACCCTTAAGTGTTTAAGCTTATAACAAGTTGCCTCAGTTTGTGTGTGTTGCGTGTTTTCGGGTTGTGTTTGGTGGTGATATGATCTTTCATGCTTGCAGGGAGATTTAACAACTGTTTATGTATCTGTGGTCATAAGTTATATACTACATGCATTTGGCTGCCCCTCAATATAAAGTAGTGTGCTACCCTGTAAAGTATGGTTTTTTTTTTATCTAAGTAAAGCAATTTAACTCCAGTAAAGAATATGTCAACGCCGTGTATTCTTATTTTAAAAAGTCGTGTGAAAATTGGCGCATGAACTATTTTTTTGAGTTATAGATTTTCACTTGTATAGTGCATAAATCTTTGATATTTTCACAATGATCTCCTTAAATTATTTATTTATTTATAATTTTCAGTTTGCGGTTTGAATATGCAGTGAGCCCAATTAGTATAATAATTTTTTTTCCGTGTGGCTTATTGTTAGTGTTATTTTTATAGCCGCACTTGTTGACCTATGAAGACAAGGGTGGATGCATGTGTTCGGTGGCAATTTTATGGCCATATTTGTTGACCTATGAAGACCAGGGTGGATGCATGTGTTCGGTGGCAACTTCTTTTGACAAAAGAAAGAAAAGATGTAGCCTAGTAATGACAAATGAAGAAGGATAGTGACAGGGGAGAATTGATGGCGTGATTGGTGGCTGGATTGAAGGCTATAAAACTCCTCCCCTCTCTTCATTTAAAAAAAAACTCCAAAATCTAAGAAATCCAGCAGAGAGTGATTGAGAGAAAAAGAGAGAGAAAGCCACACAACGAAATCTGTGAGCTCTTAATATTTTGTATGAGTGTTGTATGTTGAGAAAGAAATATAGTGATACACCCTCTTGCCGTGGACGTAGATCAATTTGATCGAACCACGTAAATATTGTGTTTGTGATTGTCTCTCTGTTTTCTGGTTTTGTGTTTAATCATCCCAACAAACTGGTATCAGAGCTTCTTGGTTCTAGAACAACTTTCAACCTTCCACAATGACTTCTGTGAAGTTCTCGGTGTCGATCTTCGATGGCCAAAACAATTTCGGCCTATGGAGGATAAAGATGAAGGCTTTATTGCGACGTGAAGGCACGGTTAAAGCTATCGATGGGAAATACGCAGAAGATATGACTAGTGCCGAGATCGAAGAGATGGACGAAAAGGCTCACAGCGCCTTGCAATTGTCACTATCCGACAATGTGCTTCGTGAAGTTGCCGATGAGGAAACGGCAGCGGGGTTGTGGTCAAAGCTCGAAAGTCTCTACTTGAAGAAATCTCTTACTATGAGATTATACCTGAAGCAGCGGCTATACACACTGAAGATGAAGGAAGGTACACCCATTCAGGAACACCTTGATGAATTTAATAGAATTGTCATGGATATGAAAAACCTGGATCTTAAGCTTGATGATGAAGACCAGGCTCTCATTGTGTTGTGTTCCTTACCTGACTCTTATAAAAACTTTGTTAACTCTATGTTGTATGGAAGAGAATCCATAAGTCTTGAGGATGTGAAGGCCTCTTCGAATTCTGCTAAGTTAAGAACAAAGTTGAATGGGAGAGGTACCGATAGGCAGGCTGATGGTCTGCTAGCCAGAAGTAGATCGAAGACCAGAGAGGGTGATAAAGGGCAATCCAGAAATCGTTCAAAGTCCAGGTCAACCCAAAACAAGAAAAATGTGGAGTGTTTCTACTGTCACAAGAAAGGGCATTACAAGTCAGAATGCTATGCTCTAAAGAAGAAACACAACCAGCATGGTGAAACCTCAGATTCAGCTAATACGGCAAAGGCTGATACTGCCGTTGTTGCTGAGATGGTTCTTGCAGTATGTCCCTTGGATGGCCGTTCCGATAGAGAATGGATCTTGGATACATGTGTGTCTTTTCATATGTGTCCAAATAAAGATTGGTTCACTACTTACAGATCTATAAGTGGTGGATCAGTTTTGATGGGCAACAATGCAGTTTGCAAGACAGTTGGCATTGGTACAGTTCGCATCCGGTGTCACGATGGGATAGTGAGAACTTTATCAGATGTGAGGCACATCCCGGACTTAAAGAAAAATATGATTTCTTTGAGTTTTTTGGATTCTATTGGGTGTTCTTACACTGGCGAAGGTGGAGCTTTTAGAGTTACTAAGGGTTCATTGGTTGTGATGAAAGGTAGTAAGGTGAACAGTCTTTATGTTCTCCAAGGTAGTACGGTGATAGGCTATGCAAGTGTGTCCTCTAATGCTGATAGGGACACTACTCAGTTGTGGCACATGCGCTTAGGCCACATGAGTGAGAAGGGGATGAATATTTTGAGTAAACGTGGCTTACTTTGTGGTGACCATACATCATCACTTGATTTCTGTGAGCATTGTGTGTTTGGGAAGCAAACTCGGGTCAGCTTCTCGACTGGCTCGCATACAACGAAGGGCGCTCTTGACTACATCCATTCAGATTTGTGGGGACCTTCTCAGGTTCCATCCAAAGGTGGTGCTCTTTATTTTCTGACATTTATTGATGATTTTTCCAAGAAAGTTTGGGTTTACTTTCTCAGGCGCAAAAGCGAGGTGTTCGAAACTTTCAAGAAGTGGAAAGTACTTGTTGAGAATCAAACTGGAAAGAAGATTAAACGTCTCCGAACAAATAATGGCCTAGAGTTCTGCAGTGGTGAGTTCAATCAGTTCTGTTCAAATTCTGGGATCGTACGACATCGCATGGTCAGACACACTCCTCAGCAAAATAGGGTGGCAGAACGCATGAATAGAACATTGACGGAGAGAGCTAGGTGTATGCTCTCAAACTCTGGGTTGGATAAAGACTTCTGGGCTGAAGCTGTTAACACAGCTTGTTACTTAGTGAACCGGTCTCCTTCTACCGCCATTAAACACAAGACTCCAAACGAGGTATGGTCAGGTAAACCAAATGACTATTCAAATTTAAAGGTATTTGGATGTCCCGCTTACTATCATGTTAGAGAGGGTAAGCTTGAGCCTAGAGCTAAGAATTGCATATTCATTGGTTATGCTGAAGGCGTTAAAGGCTATCGTTTGTGGAGTCTTGAACCTGATTCTCCTAAATTCATTATTAGTAGAGATGTTACTTTTAATGAAAGATATATGCTTGATCATGGGAAGGTTTCTATTGAGTCTACAGGAAACGTAGGGAAGACCATGGATAAGGTGAAGCTTCGAGTGGAGCTCGAGGGAGAGACGTCTCAAAAGTCATCTATAAAATTTGCTCCTACAGCTGTAGAAGAGCAACATGATTCAGGCTCAGATGCTGATGATACTGAAGAACCTTATTCCATAGCCACTGGCAGAGAGAGGAGACAGATCAAACCTCCTCAAAGATATGCACATGCTGAATTAGTAGCGTATGCTCTCACGACAGCTGAAGAGATGTGTATTCAAGAGCCATCAAACTTTACTGAAGCTGTCTCATGCGGGGAATCTGGACGTTGGGCCACGGCTATGACAGAAGAACTCGAGTCACTCTACAAGAATCAGACTTGGGATTTGGTGCAATTACCTAAGGGTAAAAGGGCAATTGGATGCAAGTGGATTTTTAAGAAAAAAGAAGGGATCCCAGGGGTTGAAGATGCTAGATTCAAAGCACGATTGGTGACTAAAGGTTATAGACAAAAGGAGGGAATTGACTATGATGAAGTGTTCTCTCCGGTTGTGAAGCATACCTCCATCCGTGTATTGCTTGTCATGGTTGCTCTATTTGATCTGGAGCTTGAGCAGCTTGATGTGAAGACTGCATTTTTGCATGGCGAACTTGAGGAGACTATCTACATGTCTTAACCAGAGGGATACTTCGTAGAAGGTAAAGAAGATCAAGTTTGCAGATTGAAGAAATCTTTGTACGGCCTGAAGCAATCTCCCAGACAGTGGTACAAGAGGTTTGATAATTTTATGCTTAGTCATGGGTACTCAAGAAGTACTTATGATAGTTGTGTGTACTACATGCATCTAGGAGATGATTCTTTTATTTATCTTCTATTATATGTCGATGACATGATTATTGCTGCTAAGAACGTGTCATATATTCTTATTTTGAAGAAACAACTCAGTGATGAGTTTGAGATGAAAGATCTTGGTGCAGCAAAGAAGATCTTAGGTATGGAGATCAGGAGGGACAGAAATGCTGGAAAATTATATCTCTCACAGAAGAGTTATATTGAAAAGGTGCTTGAACGCTTTGGGATGAAGAGGGCCAAGCCCGTTACGACTCCATTGGCTCCTCACTTTAGGCTCTCGGCTTCAGATTCACCTACAATTAAGAACAAGAAGAAGGAGATGTCCCGAGTTTCATACTCTAATGCAATGGGTAGCATAATGTATGCTATGATTTGCACTCATCCAGACATTGCCCAGGCAGTCAGTGTAGTGAGCAGATACATGGCTCAACCAGGAAAGGCGCACTGGGAAGCAGTAAAGTGGATCCTACGGTATCTCAGGGGTACCTCAGATTTGGGTTTAGTTTTTGATAGCAGTACTTTGGGGACCTCAATTGTTGGTTTTGTAGATTCTGACTATGTAGGTGATCTCGATAAAAGGAGATCTTTGACTGGTTATCTTTTTACTCTTTCTGGCTCAGCTATTAGTTGGAGATCGACTCTACAGCCGATAGTTGCCTTGTCTACTACAGAGGTAGAATACATGACAGCAGCAGAAGCGGTAAAAGAGGCCATTTGGTTAAGAAATCTCGTGAGTGAGCTTGGACTACACCAGGAGGCTAGTTCAGTTGTATTTTGCGACAATCAGAGCGTAATACATCTAAGCAAAAACTCAGCACATCATGAGAGGAAAAAACATATTGATGTCAGATATCATTTCATTCGTGAGGCAACTACTGAAAGGAATATCACGATGAAGAAGATTGGTACTGCAGACAATCCAACTGACATGTTGACCAAACCCATCCCGACCTTCAAGTTCAAGCACTGCTTGAATTTGGGAGGCATTCACACTTGTTAGGTGGCCCCGCTTGGGGTATTGTTTGCAAGATGGGTAAAATTCACTAGTTATCGACGTTTGGAGAGTGGTCACATTCTCGTTTGGGTCTCGACTTGTTGTGGATTGAGTCCGTTGTTGTGAATTGTTTCACGACGTCCTGGACGCAACAAGTGAGACATTTGTTGAAGGTTGGTGTCGGCTCAGTTTTGAGAAAACTTCACCGAGGTGGAGATTGTTATTTTTATAGCCACACTTGTTGACCTATGAAGACAAGGGTGGATGCATGTGTTCGGTGGCAATTTTATGGCCACATTTGTTGACCTATGAAGACCAGGGTGGATGCATGTGTTCGGTGGCAACTTCTTTTGACAAAAGAAAGAAAAGATATAGCCTAGTAATGACAAATGAAGAAGGATGGTGACAGGGGAGAATTGATGGCGTGATTGGTGGCCGGATTGAAGGGATTGAAGGCTATAAAACTCCTCCCCTCTCTTCATTTTAAAAACACTCCAAAATCTAAGAAATCCAGCAGAGAGTGATTGAGAGAAAAAGAGAGAGAAATCCACACAACGAAATCTGTGAGCTCTCAATATTTTGTATGAGTGTTGTATGTTGAGAAAGAAATATAGTGATACACCCTCTTGCCGTGGACGTAGATCGATTTGATCGAACCACGTAAATATTGTGTTTGTGATTGTCTCTCTGTTTTCTGGTTTTGTGTTTAATCATCCCAACAGTTAGAAATTTGAATACAAATATAGAACGATTAACTAGTATATTTTTTTGGATCCTCTCAACTACAACAGTGAGACCAATTAGTATATATCTTTTTTCATGTGGCTTTTTGCTAGAAATTTGAATAGAAATATAGAATGATTAACTAGTATATTTTTTATATCCTCTCAACTACAAAATAATAATAATAATAATGGAGAGAACGCTACTTTTAATTTTAGTTGTTTATTATCTAGTGGGCGATTAGAGTACATTCTAAATCTAATACTTACGGTACCCCTATGCGCTGTCCTCATTCCTAATTTAGGCTAAAAAAGAAATCATAACCATCCACTAGAGAAATAAATGTTGTGATTAAATAGTGGTCCTTCCACTATTTTTTTAGTAGTGAAGAGAATTCGAATCCGTAAGTATACCTTTCCTATTCTACCATCTTTTTGGTCATTTATCCTTCATACGCATTCCTTCACTTTCTTCCAAATCTCCCTCCCTACCTCTTGATCAAGACCAGGCTCAGATTTCTTTTATAAAATCCTATTTAGGCAACCTAATATTCGTGGCGTGAAGAATGCCAACCAAATAGGATATTTGATTAGAACCTAGGATTTTAAGCTCATTAGTCTTATTTTTTAATTCAAACTAGTAAAATTTCCATCAAATGCATGAAAATAAACAAACTGGACATGTGTGGATTTGTTTAAAATAACGATTCACTAAATGAGGGGAAGAGGAAATGAGTTTTAATAGCAAGAATAGAGGTATAGAAAATAAGATAAAAAGTAAGGTCGAAAATGAATTAAAAGTAATAAGAGTCTCAGACAGATCAGTGAAAATTTAATTAAGAGGGATGTTGCAATTTTTTTTGTAAGTTTGAGGAGGGAATTTCCCCTGATCATTTGGACCATGGGTACTAAATTCCCGGGATTGGCTAAGAGGACACTAAGAAATTAAAATTCCTGTGGTAGGAGAGTTGAACCTGAAAGATCGGAGTATTACTCATAGACAACTTACTAATTTGGTTAGATCCTCTTGGACAAGGGATATCATGTTTTATTAACATAAAGAGTGAAAAATATGTAATTGGCTTATCCATCCATAGTTTAAAGAAATAATTAACAAGCATAAAGATTTGAAAGGTAATTTTTAAAAATAAAAGAAACCTTCTAGATACGAGTGAGAGAAATCCACATTAATTTTTACGAAAAAAATACGTTAGCTCTTAGATTTTACAGAAATTTTTTAGTTCAGATGATTCTATGCTGAATCTGAGCTAAGGGCCCGCTTGGATGGACGTAACTATTAGAAGTAAGAATTGGATCAAAGATGTAACTTTCTCAATTATGAAATAGAAAGTAGCGGAAGTAGTACTTATTTTGTTTGTTTCATATATTTTTAGAAATAGTGGAAATAATACTTCATCTTCTTTTATTTATTTGTTTGTTTGGATAGAAATTTGATATATTATTTAAGATCATCTGCCCTTGGTAAATCTATAATTTAAGTGGACCCCACTTTTTATCCACTTCCCCTCTAAATCTGAGCTTTCAAGGACGGGAAAAAAAAAATGTAGGAAGTAGGAGTGCCACCTAGACTAGACCCCACTCCCCACATCCGTATTTTATGGAAGTAGCTGAAGTACTCTTTTCGGAGAAGCAAACATAATTTTTTATTTGAAGTAGGAGAAACTCCCTCTACTTTAGTTACTTTTTTGCTACTTTCGTGCAAACAAACAGACCCTAAAACGACTCTTTTCCAAAGCCAAACTTAAAAGAGAGTGTCTTTACAAACTGAACACGAGACAGTGAGTTTGCTGGCAAACTTTAACTTGAGAGGGGGTTTTCTGCAGAATCCAAAAACGAATCCGTCTGTTTTGCAATTACTCAGATACACCTTCTATTAATTTTATATATTACAAATCACCACCTCCCCCCATCTGTGACGGAGAATTGAAATCAAGGATTTCTATTGTAACCTTGTATCGAATCGCCAATCGAAACCCTAGATCTCATCGGAGATTCCCAATTCTCTAGGGTTTTAGAGATGGAGATCCTCAACAAGGTGAGGAATTTGGACGCGTACCCAAAAATAAACGAGGATTTCTACAGCAGAACGCTCTCAGGAGGTCTCATCACCATCATCTCCACCGTCGTCATGATCTTCCTCTTCATCTCCGAGATCAGTAAGTTCTTTCCCTCTTTTAAAAACCCTAAAACAACATTTTTTAAGGGGCAATAAATCGATTCTATTGAATTTGCCTGAGTTTGTTTAATTTGGGTGATTTTGATTCTAATCTGAAGCTTAACAGTTGCCTTTCACCAATGCAGGGTTGTTTCTTTATTCAGGTCCTGAGAGCAAGCTGGTAGTGGATACGTCAAGAGGAGAAAAACTAAGAGTCAATGTGAGTATTTGACATTTTTCTTGAAATTTTGGTTCGTGTAACGAGTTGTAATTGTAGTTGCATGCAGTTGAGATACTTTGGATCTGTCTCGACTATTTTTTTGTTGCACATAATAAATTTGAACTTTAAGTCGTAGTTGCTAACTTTCTTGAGCTGCGATTATACACAATAACCAAAAAAAAAAAAAAAGAAAAAAAAGAAAAGAAAAAAAAGAACAACTAAAATCGGATCAAGAAACTTTCTGCAACTAACAATGTAAGTGATAGTAGTTATGCAAATTTAGTTGCAGCAACTGACACTTGCATTTCGATTACATTTGCAGCGAACCAAAAAGTCATGTATTTGGATGGAGGGTAGAATTGTGATTACATTTGCAGCGAACCATAAGTCCTGTGTTTGGATGGAGGGTAGGGAAGGGAAAGAGAAGAGAAATTTGAGTTTAAACTTGTTTGGGAGTTTTATTGGGAGGGTAGAGGAGGGAAATGAGGGGAAAGTTTACACTAAAATCTAACACCCCAAATTGGGGGGTAAAGGAGGGGTAGGAAAAATTGACAAGTTCCCTTTTTTTCCCTCCCCTTCCTTCCCTTCCCTTAGTGAGCTCCCAAGCACAGTCAATACCATTTTCAGCTTTGAACCTATTTGTTCTCTCTGTACTTCTACTAAAAAGTACAGACTAGCAGTCACATATGATGCTTTGTACTTATTATCCTATATGATATTTCTGTTAGCAGGCTTCAATTAGATTTCAGACAATTGTATCATACTATTTCTCAAACATTCTGATCCCTGATTTTTTTCCCTTCTTCAAATATTGTGGTCCCAAATTGAGTTTGTAATGTGTATGACAGATTAGTTCTTATTATTCGTTGCTTAGTTATGCAATTTTCATGTTTTATGCAGTTCGATGTTACCTTCCCATCACTTGCTTGTTCGCTCCTTAGTGTTGATGCTATGGATATCAGTGGTGAGCGGCATTACAATATAGTAGGTTTATACACTATTTGTGTAGTTATTATATTTTCAGCAATTACATTTTATAGGCTGTCTACAAAGTCACATATGATATATGTTGATATTCCTATTATTCTTATAACTTTTGGATTCTTTTCTTGCAGAGGCATGATATACTAAAGAAAAGATTAGATCAACATGGAAATGTGATTGCATCATTGCAAGATGGTATTGGTGCACCAAAGGTTGGTTTCTTTACTTGTAAATCTTATAGCTATTTCATAAGTTGGGGAACCCCAACTTTTTTAAATGAGCTTAAAAGCTAGCTTATATTGGATGTTACCAAACACATACATAGAGAAAAACTAGCTTATAAGCTACTTTGACCAAAAAATAAGCTCCCACAACCACTCTCATATACTAGAATTCATATATTTTCATTATAATATCATGGGTGTACTCGCTAGACTAGAATTCATAGATTTTCACAACAATCTCATTGGTATACTTGCCCCGTCATTTAAAAAGTACACCAAATTTTGTATCAAAAAGAATTTCATGGTTCCTCTTGGCCTTGGCATATTGCATTTGTTGTGTAAGGCAGCATCTCCATTTTTCTTTATACTTTAGTTGATGCTTGAAAATTAAAATACTGTACTTTCTTTCTTCTGTCAGTGTTAGTTTTCCACATTATGATGCAGAGCAGTGCTCAAGGAGATGCCATTCAATTGTTATCGTTGTGCAGAATGCATTGCCTGTGCTATTGATTTATTTCCTAAGTTTTGAATTAAGTGGATGGATAGACTCAGAAACAATTCAAGATGACAAACAAACCAAAACAAATATTCCACTATTAAACTCTTTTACACAACTAGCCCTCACATGCAATCCACTCACTAACTTCACTCACTCGTAGCACTTGTCAGTAACTCTATCACTAGACCACTTATATTTTTCTCAACTCATTTGTGCACTCTAAACTCAATAGGACTCACCATGTATTTATAGACTCCATGAACCGACTATGTGAGTCGGCAATTATACAAGCCAAACGAACACCAACTTAAAGGACCACTTATTTTACGCGGTTAGTAACCGCCTAAGAAAGTTGGCTTATTTGCCGACTTATTAGAGTCGGTGATGACTACCGACTTAGTTAAGTCGGTGTTGATCTTTAACACTCCCTCTCAACATCGACTTCCCTAGTCACGAGCCCAAGCCGACTTCTGAACTCTGCAAACTTTGAGCGACTCAATGCTTTGGTAAATATATCTGCTACTTGTTCTTATATGATTATATCATGACTAGCTCCAATATGATCTCTTATTGAAGTACTTTTTCCCTTAAGAAGTGATGATGAACTTCAATGCGCTTTGTTCGTGCATGGAAAACTAAATTATCTGCCAATTGAATTGCAGATTGATTATCACAATATAAGGTAATTGAATAGTCTATAGGTTGATGTAGATCATCAAATGCAAAAGTCACGTGCTATACTGAGTTGTCATAACTGCTGATCGATACTTCGCCTCTGTAGTTGATAATGATGTAGTTGGTTGTCTTTTGCTACACCAAGGTATAGCCACTGAACCAAGATCATAGACATACTTCATGGTAGACCTTCGAGCATCGTGATCTCCAGCATAATTAGCATCACAATAACCATAAATCTTATAATTTCCACCCTTTTTATATAGAAGATCATAGTTAAGTGTCCCTTTAACATATCTCAGAATTCTTCAAACGACTTTCAAGTGAGGTTTCTTGGGCTTCTGCATGTATCAACTTACTACTCCAATTGCAAAAGCGATGTCTGGCCTTGTTAGGGTCAGACAAATAAGACTTCCAAGTTCCAACAAGTTGACGATACATGGTAGGATCTTCTAGATGTTTCTTGTCATGCGCACATAGCTTGGTGTTTACATTTAATGGTGTTGAGACTGGCTTGTAGTTGATCATCCCGTATTTGATCAATAAATCCTTTGCGTATTTCTGTTGGTAGAGAAATAACCCTTTTTTAGTATTATCTACTTCAAGACCAAGAAATCTTGAGTTCTCCAAGCTCTTTCATCTAGCATCGAACTGAAAGGTTCTCATTTGTCCTTCAAATTTTGCCTTGTTATCCCCGGTGATGATCAAATCATCCACATAAACAAGTACTATTGCAAGTTTGATATCATTCTTCTTAGGAAACAAACTTGAATTTGCAGGAGCAATAGCAATAGAATATCCGCTTTGAACAGGAAATTCACCAATCTTCCTATACCATGTCGTCAGTGCTTGCTTGAGCCTATACAATGCCTTCTTCGACTTGCAAACAAACTCTAGCTTGTCCTTGCTTTCAGATCCTCTAGACTGCTCCATATAAATTTGTCGATCTACTTCACCATGCAAAAATGCAATTTTCACATCCGTTTGCCGTAGCTTCTAATGTTTACTGGCTGCCAAAGCTAGTAGGACTCCTACTGTTGTGATTTTTGCAACCGGAATGAAAGTCTTATCATAGTCCAAACCATACTGCTGTGAGAAACCACGAGCTACCAGTCATGTTTTATATCTCTCACCGAGCCATCTGGTCGAGTTTTCACATTGTAAGCCCATTTGTAAGAAATAAGTTTCACATCCTACGGCTTGGCCACCAAATCCCAGGTTTGATTTTGCTTTATGACTTGAGTTTCTTCCTCCATTGCCTTTTTTCCATTCATCTATTTGGTAGGCTTCTTCAAAGGTGCTAGGCTCCTTAATATCTTCCATTATAATTGCATTTGCGTACTTCAGATTCAGCTTCCTTGCCCTTGTTGATCTCCGAAGTTGTGTGAGTTCTTCAATTACGTTCTCGAGTTGACTTGGACGCTCCTCTTCCGGTGTCGGTTGATGAACATCTGTTTGCCATGAAGTTTTGGCCTTTGAGGGTTCAGGAGAACTGGACTCCTCTTTAGGATGATGCGATTTTTCTTCTTGGGTTAACTCCTCTCGCTTCTCTTGCAACTTTGCTTCCAAATCTGAAGAGTTCGGGAGCACAACCTCTTGTGGCGTCCACCAAGAAGATGCTTCATCGAACACAACATTTCTTAATGTGTGATAACTTTTAGTTGTAGGATCACAACACCTCCATTCTTTTCACTTGTCATCATACACCACAAATATACACCAGATTGCCTTTTTATCAAACTTGCCACTGTTTTAAAAAATCTCCGTCTAGTCTGCTTAGACATATGCCTAGGTCTAGATGGTACCTAGGCCGCCTAACTAGCGCCTAGCGTCTAGGCGGTATTTAGGCTACTCACCTAGATTTTACGAACGTTTAGGGGAGTATTGTCTGCATACGTGGATTGCATCCTGTATGTCTTGGTTGTGAATCTGTGATTTTATGTGTTGTAGCCTACACGTCCTCCAAACTCCATTACTATGAAGCACCGACTCTTCAAAACGGCTGGCGAGTCCGTCTCCGACGCGCGTCGGATGCGGACACGCATTCGACACGCGTCGGACACGCGGTCAACGCCGGCGACATGGGTCAACGGCGCGACTCGCCGCAGACACGGGTCGGACACAGCGATTCCATTCCCGACACGGCAAAACCCAAACCCAAAATCCAAACCCGAAACCCAAACCCGAAACCCAATTTCAAAGTTAAAGAAACAAAAAACCCTAACCCTAGCTGTCACTCGTCAGAAATTAAAACTTACCCGATCAATAGTTTGTCCTCGTCGTCAGCTCTCAGTCTCGTCCTCGTCGTCGTCGTCGATCATCCCCGTCAGCTTCGTCATCGTCGATCATCCCCGTCAGCTTCGTCGTCGTCGATCATCCAAAGGTCAGTCGTGCTCTCTCTCTCTCTCAGTCGCTCTCTCTCTCCTCCCGATCTCTCTCTCTCTTGTCTCTTTCCGACTCTCTCTCTCTCTTATCTCTTTCTCTCCCTCTCTGGTTCTCTCCTCTCTTTTATCTCCCTCTCACCGCACAAAACCCCCATCCTTCCATTTCACAAAAAACCCCCACGCACTTCACAAAAAACCCCCCACGCACTTCACACTCAACCGACAAACTACTGTTCTCTCTCTCTCTCTCTCAAAAATCGCACATAGCCCCCCGCTGATTTCAAAGAACTACTGTTCTCTCTCTCTCTCTCAAAAATCGCACATAACCCCTCACCACGATGATTTGCTGTTTTAAAATTATTACTTTTTGGTTACTGTTCTGCTATTGGAGATTAATTAGTATAGTGATCTTTGGTTACTGTCTTATTATTATTAATCTTTAGTTACTGTTATTGTTAGGTATTAATTAGGGTTTCATTTCTTCAAATCAGTTACATAACTTATAATTGTCATTGATTATACAAGCCAATGTTACATAATAATACAACATAAAAATTGATCTATTTTTCTATATGTTCATCTTTTCTTTCTTGTCTTCTTTAACATTATTGTCTTTAATTCTCCAAGAGATCATTATCATCCCGACGTCTTACTTCACACCTGCAACACACACAGACACACTTTCCATTAGTTTCTTATTTATAATCCCCACTTTACATAACAAAAAAAATATGAAAATATAATAGGAATTTAATTCAATATTGATCTATATATAATAATAATATTAAAAAATCTAGCCGTGTCGTCGTATCCTATTTTTTTGGGTTTTGCCGTATCCGTGTCGTGTCCGTGTCGCCGTGTCCGTGTCCGTGCTTCATAGCTCCATTAACCTTCAAATATGAACACCTCCACTACCTCCTCCGACCTTCAGCAAAACCTCATCGACCACCACTTAAATGAAGAAAGAAATCCGTCTAGACACTAGTCCGGTATCTAAGCTTTCTATAACATTGACATTCACTATAAATTATTGTAATTGAAAATAAAAAAGAAAACATCTTAGGCTCTAGCATTGTTATATCTAAGTATGCATGATTTATTGTGGAACTAAGATTGCTATATTTTTTAAAAATTTATATAAATTTAATATATATTTTTATTAATTATTATAATTAAATAATTTAAAAATAGTCAAACGCCTAGGCAGCCTAGGGGTCTAGGCGTTAGGCGCTCGCTCAAACGTCTAGTCTGCCTAGCGCCTTCTGTAACATTGCTGAGCTTCCCCGATCTCTGTAACTACTAACAAGGTAAAGAGTACTTCTTATTTCTTAAATATCTATTTAAGTTAGTTAACAATAATAACTTAAACTTAAGAAGTGTAAGTTAACAGTAAACTTAAGTTTAAGTTAAACTTAAGTTTAAGCTAACAGTAAACTTAAGTTTAAGTTAAACTTAAGTTTAAGCTAACAGTAAACTTAAGTTTAAGTTTAAATTTAAGTTAATATTAAGTTTTTTGTTGATGGTAAACTTAAGTTTAAGTAAACAGTAAACTTAAGTTAACAATATTTTAGTTAACAGTAAACTTAAGTTTAAGTTTATTGTTAACTTAAACTTAACAGTAACTTATAAGTTAGCAGTAATTTGAGTTGAGAATGAGTTTTTCACTGTTGAGATGAACTTATAATTTGAGTTGAGAAGTATAAATATACAAAGAGCTATTGTAATTAATAAACTAAGCAATTTAGTTAATAGTATTGGTATTTTAGTATTTATACATATTTGATTGAATATATATATTTATCTTCAAGCATCACAATTAAAAAAAATAAAAAAGAAAAAACGCCTAGAAACCGCTTAGGCACTCGCCTAGGCGACTAAGCACTGACCGCCAAGTCCGACGTCTAGAAACGCCCAGCATTTAATGTAACATTGAAACTTGCTGCATAGCTGGTCAGGAACTAAAACATAGCGTAGATAGCCAAATACACAAAAATGACTTACAATGGGCTTGATATTCCATATCTTCTGGAAAGGTGATACAAAACCCAATTTTACCTGCGATAACTTGTTGGTCACGTGTGGTGTGGTCTTCATGCACTCTGCCCAGAAGCACCCTGGTACATTCTTAGCATGCAACATGCTTCAACAAATTTCTCTCAGGTGCTTGTTCTTTCCTTTAGCTACTCTATTTTGTTGCGGAATGTATGGACACGTCAGCTACCTTTGGATCTTGTGTTCTCGAAGATAATCAATAAACTCCTTGGTGGTGTATTCTCCTCTATTATCAGATTTTCTTTCTGAGTTCGCCTTCAATTTTTTCTCGAAATTTGATTTTTCTTTTAGAAAATATACCCAAAAGTATCTCGAGAAGTTGTCGATGGAAGTCACCATGTATTACAATCCACTAATCAATGGTTGCTTCACTCGGCCAAAATATCTGAATGCACAAGCTTCAAAGGCTCCTTAGCTCTAAACTCTAACTTTTGATAAGACCGTTGATGCGCCTTACGATACTGACAACCAACACATACAGTGTCTTTCCAAACCTCCAGATAAGAAAGATTTTTCACCATTGATTTCTCCTACATAATATTCAATTTATGATAACTTACATGTCTCAATCTTGCATGCCAAAGATTAGTCGTCTCATTCTTTCGAGTCTTGTTTACGTATGCAGATTTAGCCGACATCACGTAGATAGACTCTAGATTTCTTCCTTCATAATTGGTTCCCCGACAGGCTTGAAGCTACGATATACCTTGACATCGTCCAATCCAAACGATACATATTTGTCAGATGACATCATTTGTGAGACGGTAGATATTCTTCTTCATACTTGGAGCGTGATACATGTTCTGTAACTACACTTCTGACGAGCTGGAGCGTAACGTAATCATTGACTTGCTAATGTGAGTGATTAGCAGTCTTGTGTTATTGGCGATCACTACTTTTGGTCTTCCTCGATACTCGAACATATTTACTAATTTCTCCTTATCTCCTATCATGTGGTTGGAGCAAGCAGAATCCACGATCCAATCATTGCTATATCTGACTCCTTGATCCATAACTACTGCAAATACACGGACTGATTCAGCCGTGATGGATGTGGAGGCTATTTCACTCTCCTTTTCTTTCGGAACAAAATTTTCTTCTACAATGGTCATAGATGCATGGACATTCCATTCATCTTCAATGCTCAACTGAGAGTTGCTCGAGGTTGCGGTGTTACCTTCTGCTGATCGTCTTTTATAGCAACAATCTTGTGCAAAGTGTCCTGGCATGCCGTAGTTGTAGCATACTTCTCGTTGTCGAGCTTGACGATCACCTCGCTCTTTCTTCTGCCATGCTCGAGTTTGTCGTTCTGTTCCTCTGTCGGTGTAGGGGGTCTCCTTAGCTGCTTACGAAATCCTCTTCCAGAGTGCAAGTTAGATTGTTCTCATGGTTGATTTTTGCTATTGAAGAGAGCTTCATCTTGATTTTTGATCGAAACACTGATCATTTGCTTAACCATTATTTCTTGTGCAACCAATAGATTTTCCAACTCTAAAATAGATGGTTGAACTTGCCACCCACGAATACCGGCTATGATCCAATGATACTCATGTCTCAAGCCTTGCATGATTATTCTCCTCATTCTTGCTTTAGGATTTTTTAAATCAGTGTCTAATTGAGCAATATCACGACAGAGAGTACTTACCTTCAGAAATATTCATTGATTCGCTGATGAACATACTCTTGCTTTATATTCATGGGTTGGCTCTCGAACATCTACAACTGTGCATCATTGGATCTGGAGAAGAGTGCCATAAAAGCACTCCATGCTTCTTTCGGTGTGTCGGCCTCTCGAATGTGCTCCAAATGATCTTCCTCCACCGTTGTCTTTAAAGCGAATATCGCTTTCCCAGCCTTTATCTTTCGTTTTCTCAAGGGTTCACTTGCCTCTTGTGGTGTTGTAGTCTCTGCTCCACCCACGACCTCCTAGAGGTCTTGGCCTTATAAATAGGATTGCATGTATGTGCTCCAGTAGTTGTAGTTATGCCAATTGAGTTTCTTGATTGCACCGATGATGTTCGCTACATCTGTCATCGTAACGTGATGTCATTTCTCTCAATATTCACCATGCAAGCCTGGTCCCAGACCAACCAGCTTCATAATTTCGGACTGTGCACGAACTTGAGCTCCACGAACCTGCGAACACTGCTGCACATGAACAAAATGCTAGCATGAAAAGAGCCGGTCCCGGATCGTCCACTTTAATACCACTTGTTGAATTAAGTGGATGGATAGACCTAGGAACAATTCAAGATGACAAGCAAACCAAAACAAATATTCCACTATTTTAATAGTTTTCTTTTACGCAACTAGCCCTCACATGCAATCCACTCACTAACTTCACTTCACTCACCCACACCACTCGTTACTAACTCTCTACTAGCCCACTTATATTTTTCTCAACTCATTTGTGCCCTCTAAACTCACTAGGACTCACCATGTATTTTATAGACTCCATGAACTAACTATGTGAGTCAGTAATTATACAAGCCAAAAGAACACCGTCTTAGAGGACTACTTATTTTAGGCGGTTAAGAACTGCCTAAGAAAGTTGGCTTTATCGACTTATTAGAGTCAGTGATGACTATCGACTTAGTTAAGTCGGTGTTGATCTTTAACACTTAAGTCTGTTCATTTTTCCTATATGTTTTCTCACTCTTATGCAAAGGTCTCACTTTCATACTACCTCCCAACTGTAAGGATCGTTCACCATGATCATGCAAACAACTTGGTTGAAATAACCACCAAAAATTGGTTATTCATTTCATGTTACTGTAGTCTTCTTTCATTGACATGATTGACTTGATTTGTCTACTTAGATTAATCTATATGAAGAAGGCAACTGACGTATATATGGAGTCGTAGCATGTTTTGATGGGCCATCACATTGATGTTACACAAAATATTGGATTATCCTATGTTTCATGATGTAGATAAATTAAGATGACTAGAGTATTTTGGGCTGTTAGAGAACTAAGATTATATGGATAAAGATAGACTCATGAGAGAGAATTTTCTTAAAGGTAGGGCATGTGGACACAACTATGAATAAACTTAATAATTCTATAAAAAACATTGTTTAAAAGCTAGATGAATTTTTTCTTCTTTCGGATTTGCCATCCATTTTTTAATTTACCTTTAATTTTAACATCTGAAATTTGTTTTGGACCCAAGGATATTTTAGGGAGTCCAGACCAAATTTCATCAAATACTGTTCATATGGTCATTTCCTCTTTTGCCTCTTTGGTTGTTTTTTTCTCTCTTCTAATTGTTTTCACATTTAGTAACTTCATGCTTTGGTTTTGGATTAGGGGTATCTCAAGGAGAAAGATGATCAAATTTTAGCTGAGACTGTTCAGCTGCTCTTCAACCTATTCTGCCTTATTAAATGTATTTATATTTGGCAACTTGATAATTTTATTTTGGGTTGGGGGTATTTCGGGAAAAAAGGGACTAAAATTTAGCTTATACTATCTTCACCACTTTCAGCCATTTGATTTGACAATTACCTGCAACAAAATTGGTAGAAATTTATCACTCACGACCAAATGGACTATACATAAGAAGATCATAATTTCACATGGTGAGAATGGACAAAAAATTTTCTTGATTTCTGTGCATCATAAAATTAAAGAATACTCAAATCTCTAATTTTCTTGACAGAGGAAAGAGAGAAAAATGAAGCCAAAATTTGACAAATCCAACTTGAACTTAATCAAACCCTAAAATTAAAAATATATATAAAAAAGGGAGAAATATGAGGTTCTTCATCTTACATAATACTTTTTGGACTGAAAATAGGTTCTATTGTCCTCTTTGGGCTTTGATGAAGCCTAATAACCCCTCCCTCATCCAAGGCACTCTTTCCCATTGCATGGATCATGAAGGCCTTACCCGAAGAGGGACGCCATGCCACTCTCATCCCTCCCATCCCATTGAGACGGAAAAGGTAAAAAAGAACGCAAAGAGAAAGATGAGGACTTGGCTGACAAACTTCCCAAAATGTCCTTGAATCTAAGAGGTGAGAGAGGGTGTTGGGTGATGTGATTGGAAGCATGATGGTCAAGGAGGTGATGGACTTGAGATTTGTTCGGGAGATAAAAAGGAGGTAAAAGGATAAAAGGATAAGTGGTGATGAACTTGTGATTTGTTCGGGAGATAAAAAGGAGGTAAAAGGATAAGTGCAACACTTATCCTTTTACCTCCTTTTTATCTCCCGAACAAACCCCAAGTCCATCACCTCCTTGACCACCATGCATCCAATCACATCACCCAACACCCTCCCTCATCTCTTAGATTCAAGGATATTTTGGAAAGTCTATCAGCCAAGTCCTCATCTTTCCTCATCTTTCTCTTTGCATTCTTTTGTTCCTTTTCCGTCTCAATGAGATGGGAGGGATGAGAGTGGCATGACGTCCCTCTTCGGGTAAGGCCTTTCTGTTCCATGCAAGGGAAAAAGTGCCTTAGGAGGGAGGGGTTATTTGAGTTCATCAAAGCCCAAAGAGGCAAGAGAACCTGTTTTCAGTCCAAAAAGTATTATGTAAGATGGAGAACCTCATATTTCTCTTTTTTTATATATATTTTTAATTTTAGGGTTTGATTAAGTTCAATTTGGGTTTGTCAAATTTTGGCTTCATTTTTCTCTCTCTTTCCTCTGTTAAGAAAATTAGAGATTTGAGTATTCTTTAATTTTATGATACACATAGAAATCAAGAATTTTTTTTGTCCATTCTCACCATGTGAAATTATGATCTTCTTATGCGTAGTCCATTTGGTCGTGAGTGATAAATTTCTACTATTTTTGCTAAAGGCAATTGTCAAATGAAATGGCTGAAAGTGGTGAAGATAGTATAAGCTGAATTTTAGTCCCCTTTTCCCGAAATACCCCCAACCCAAACCAAAATTATCAAGTTGTCAAATGTAAATACATTTAATATGTAAGGACAAAATAGGTTGAAAAGCAGCTGAACAGTCTCAACTGAAATTTGGTCCTCTTTTTTCCTTGAAATACCGCTAACCCAAAACCAAAGCATGAAGTTACTAAATGTGAATACAAGTAGAAGAGAAAAAAAACAACCAAATGGGCAAAAGAGGAAATGACATATGAACAATGTTTTTTTGATGAAATTTGGCCTGGACTCCCTAAAATATCCTTGGGTCCAAAACCAATTTCAGATGTTAAAATTGAAGATAAATTTAAAAATGGATGACAAATCCGAAAGAAGAAGAAAAGAAGATGATATCCAACTCCAGCAAGTTCTTTGAAATCACAAATCAATGGAAAAGCTAATTTATAAGTGAATAAAATAATAAACCCCCCCCCCCCCCCCCCCCGCCCCTGGTTTATACTTGCATCTCAACTCTCAAGAAACCCCTTAATCTAAAACGTTCAACAAAACCACCTCTCTATGATAGTTAATTAAACTGATAACTGAATTGTTAATTCTGTGGAAACTTTTATTCTTATGAAGTATGACCATGCGTTTGCACTTGGACAAGTGTCTACACTTCAGAATCTTCATATGATGATGGGGCTTTGAAACTTTCTTTATATGACATTTCTGCAATGGACCAACTTTTTGAAGACCTCGAATTCTAGGTTGTATCTAAGAGAGAAAGAAAAATAATCAAGAGTTTTTAGGAGTTGAAAGGGAGAGAGAATTAATTCTCGGATAAAGTAAAAAAAATCGATACTTTACTTTTAAAATAAAATTATGTCCAAATGCAGTCATTTGTCTCGACGCCTGAAACATTAATCTTTGTTATAGACTAACTAATGTTTTCAATAACAATCAGAGATGATTGTTCTTTTTTTTTTTGAACCTTTTAGATAAGGGGATTTCTTGAAAAACAAGGTGTAAATGAATGGGGTTTCTTGTAATTTACCCTTTATAAAATTCTATATCTTTTGGTAGTAGGAATACTAACATCCATGAGTTAACTTAGTAGTTATTCAGTAATTGGTTATAATCTAAACCAATGAAATCTCACTAATTCAATTGGAGCAGTGTCCATTTGTGCCTTGAACCCAAAATGTTTTAAGTTTCAAGTTGGATTTGTCTAGGTGTATGTGACATGGTGTATATGCAGTGTCAATGAAGCATCATAGTCCTACACATGTTGCACTTGCACATTGGTGTCGGAGCCAAAAAGAAGTGTTTTTGTAAGGACTGAGTTATGTACTGTGCAATGTAGTCTGAAGCACTAGCAAACATATTGTTGATACATGCTTTTAGGCTAGAATTTCTCTGAAATTTCAGTTCTCAGTAAGTTTTATGAATTGTGAAAGATAATATTTCTATTAGAACCAATAACTAGATTGACACAGTTCATCAAATATCTATTTGTTGTTTATTTCAAGATAGTATGTGTGGATTGGCGGATCGAGATTTGTGTCGGCCATTTATTTCTGTTGATCAACAACCATTTGTTCTTTCTGAAATGAATTTTTTTTCTTGTTTATGTTTTTTTTTTTGATTCAGTGTTTATTCAATGCATTAGTTCTTGTTCACATTTATATTTAAAAGCTTCCTTAACTTACTGCATGACTTGTTTGCTTAATTTCTTCTTGCCAGATTGAAAGGCCTTTACAGAAGCATGGGGGGAGGCTTGACCACAATGAGACCTACTGTGGCTCTTGTTATGGTGCAGAAGATGTACGTTAATTCTTTTGAAGCTTAAAATATCCATTTTATGTGATGTGATATTACTTGCTTTTTTGTCTCTGTCAGTACCAATTGTTCTGTTCCCAAAAGAAAGCATTACACATGCCATGGAACCATGTCATAAGAAACAACTTGCATTTTTCTCTTGCAGTCGGAGCATGATTGCTGTAATTCCTGTGAAGAAGTTCGTGAAGCATACCAAAAGAAACATTGGGGTCTACCAAACTTGGAAATGATTGACCAGGTATAGTTTTTCCTGCCAGCCATTATGGCTTTTAATTTTCCTTGTGGCTTGTACCTAACGAGAATCATCTCCGTCTGTGGTAGAATTTTGAAGATGGACCTGGATTTGATGTGACTGCAAGCTACTATGTTAATTAATACTTTCCATCAGTGTTAAGTTTTAATGTGATAGTGTGTTTCAGATACTAATTTGATGAAATGCCTTACAATTCTTCTAATTTAAACTAGTTGACATCAGCAAGTTCTTTTCCCCTTTAATATCATCTCTGTTGTCTGAGGTCATCTATAACCCCCATCTGGATAAAGGTTAACTGGAAAAGCACAAATGAATCTGATTAATTATTTTACCACACATTACCTATTGCTCACCAGTCATGGAAGGTAAATCATACTTTGTTCTGAGCTGAAGTTGACTTGGATTAGATTCGTAAGTATTTTAGGTTATTAATGGGGCATGTTGCGGTTTAGACTTTTGGAAGGCGGTGCTCAGCAAATAAGAAAGAAGAATCTTCCCTTCTTTTGGTCCTTTTCTCTTTTTATTTATTTATTTTCTGGATGTTGGAGGT
>BQKN01064966.1:883902-909330 GCA_022839385.1 Asparagus kiusianus | reverse complement strand
GTTGGGAGCCAAGAGTAGTAGAGAAGAAGAATCAAATCATTTCTTTGGAAGCAGCGATTTCAACTCCAACTGAACTCTAATGCCTTCAAAATCAGGGAGTCCAAACTCAACTCAAGATTGCATCACATAATCTAAAGACATAATATTGTTTTCTTCTCCATAAACATCATGATGTTTTCATTGAAGAGAATTTAGTCTTAAGACTTGCAAATTTTGAAGTAAGAAATTAACCCTTACAAGGAATTATTTTAATCATACTAAAACAAACTTTCTCAATTATTAGGATTTATAAAGATTCCTAAATCAATTAAAATTTAACTTATAATTTGCCATTTATAAGCAAGGGTACAAGAAACTTTCTAGTACAAATTAAAGCTGAAATAAAATTTAACTAATAAATTACCATTTATAAGCAAGGGTACAAGAAACTTTCTAGTACAAATTAAAGCTGAAAGAAGTTTTGGCCCTTTTCCCCCTCATCTGTTCCTTTGTGATTTGTGATTTTTCAAGTGAACGTTGCCTTACGTTGATTGTGCCTATCAAAATTAAGTGGTGACAGTCTATAGTGGGCTTGCATGATGGTTCTCATGAATATGGCTGTACTATTTTGGGAGAGATTTTAGATTCATCTTTTCATTTATGGCAAAACTAGTTCTTTATTCATGTTCTTCACAGTTCATTGGGATATATATATATATATATATATATATATATGAATATGTATGTATGTATATGCATATACATATTTACATGTTTATGTATATGATGTATGTGTGTCTGCACACACACACACGTGTATAGGGGATACTAGTTATGAGTTCTCACCTCACTTGGTAAAATGAACTCCCAAGAGATATATGTCGTGAAGCCCACGTTTTCCATTGTGGCTAGTACTGTGGGCCTCACTACTTAGTACTCTATATCTAGGTAGCTCATTGAGCAAAATGAACTATCATCTTTGTTGATGACTAAGTTCAAACAGTCAGTTGGTTTGGATCCGGGGCGGAATCGGTTCCTCTTGGGCCCTTGTCAGGATGAGGTAGAGGAGATTGATGAACCGAGGCCGTCTCCTTCGAATTTATGCCTGGTTTTTGAACTGGGGTTGCCGATCGAGTTGCACAAGCAAATAATTCGTGAGAGGACAGGGATCGGTTCCCTCGCGGTTCCTCCAACGATCAATTCAACTGCTAAGCTTGAGTGAGAAAGGGGAAGGTCAGGAACCGATGAGGTTCTTGAGGGAGTTGTGTGCATGTGTGAGGGAGATCCAGTGATCAACCGCTCTTGATCAGGCTAGTATAGTGTTATTTTCAGAGAGAGATCCTTCCCTTCTGTTGAAAAATCCCCCTAAAAAATTTCCTCAAGTTAGGGTTGTACTTTTATATATATTTGGTGTGTGAAGGGCAGTGTCGTTATTTTGATCGAGCACAGAAAGGCGGGGACGAAGTGCAAGCTGGTAGCTGAGTCATCCCCATTTCGACAGATGTCGACTGGCGACTGGGAAGTCACTTCGATATGGGAGGACGCGTCTCCGTATTTTTCGGAAAGTGATTATGTGGCTTGGCACGCTAGCAGCAGAGCTGACCTTTGAATTACAGATGTCGGTTGACAACTGGAAGAAGAGTCACTTCGGTATGAGAGAGAACGTCTTCGCATTATCCCAAAAGTAATTGATGGGGAGCAGAATGCAGGTGGCGTGACAAGTCATAGAGACTATCGAGCTAATGTCTTGATGAGACCTGGCTAGTGTGGGTTACGGTGCTGACACATAGTCAGAAGAAGAGACCTGAGGTGGTACGGTGCTGACACATAGTCAGAAGAAGAGACCTGAGGTGGGTATTATCCTTCAGATCAACTGAGGAATACCGCTCTTCGAGTCGTCCATGTAAAGTGTCGGATTGACGGTCGAGTGGGTTCTTGGTGAGTCGTATTCGAGAGAAAGTCGGCTGATCCCACCTTTCAAGACGACATGGATAACATAGATTCGACGAGTCGGCGGAATAGGTACTTCTGCTGGTCTTAGGCCGCCAAGTTAATTAGAGCCGTGCTTTTAGAAATTTGTGCATCCGTCCTTTGTCTATGCTTTGCATATATTTGGCAAATGGGAACACCATAACTATCTTATAACAGTTAAGGAATATATTATGGAGATCTATAAGGTTATAGTTATAGTAGGAATAATATATTAGGAGTATAAATTAGAGATTTGGTGATTGAGAGATATTAGGAATACAAGTAAGAAAATAATTGTGATTAGGTAGTGTTTAGTCCCACATTGACTGCATAATAAACTTCTTTTTATTGTATCCTTATATAAAAGGGATTAGTTCTAGCTTTTGAGATGTGAATGAGAATCTATAATATTTTTTTTGTTTACCATAGTATCAAAGCCACACAAACTTTAGTCTCCATAAATCCTAGATCCTCACAAACCCTAGCCCCCAGTCCCTCAACATCAAACTCCTTTCTTTTTGGTGGCCGTGAATCGGTCACGGTGACTATTCACCGTAAACAGTGCTGCAGATTCTTGTTTGTCCTGCTTTCGTTAGCCTTATTGATAATCAAGATTGCCATTATTGGTCGTAGTACTCATCCTCGATATACATGTTCTTGTCACCACCTTTGCCACCTTGATTTTCCTTCATTCACCGTCTACTCAACTTGTCGACACCACCACCAATGCCGCTTGGATTCTAGAAACCTTGACCACCATTAGCTATATGATAAAAAAGATTTTGACTGAATTAGGATTTGGTTTGGAGTTTGGTTCGGTGAAGGTTATTTTTTTCGGCTTTATTTATTTGGTTGATCCTTAAAGAGGGATAATTTGTTTGGCAGATCCCTAAAGAAGGATCAATTGATTGTTATATTCTGAAGAGGATTGTTTGTTTAGTTGATCCCTAGATAGGATCATTTGTCTAGTTGATCTATGAGGATAATGTTTTGTTTGGTTGATCCATGAAGATGATCGTTTATTTGGTGGATCCCTAGGCATGATTGTTTGCTTGGTGGGTTCCTGATGAGGATCGTTTATTTGGTAGTTGCCTAGTCGATTTGTGAAGAAGATCGAGGCATCGCATTTGGTGATTTTGGTTGAGGTTGTTCGTGTGGAAGATATTTAAATAGAAGACTAGAAGATGGAGACAACTATGATGTGAAAGGTCGCACGAAGATTTTAGCCTTTTAAGTTGTGTCACAAATTGGAGTGAGTACATCTTGTTTGAAACAAGCCGGACATGTATAATATATATGCTTCAACTTGAGGAGTGTCAAGGAATATATTGTGGAGATCTATAATGTTATATTAGGAATAATATATTAGGAGTACAAATTAGAGATTTGGTGATTGAGAGATATTTAGAATGTAACTAAGAGAATAATTGTGATTAGGTAATTGTGTGTAGTCCCACATTGACTGCACAATAAACTTCTTGTAGTATCCCTATATTGTAGCTTTCAAGATATGAGTGAATATCTACAATATTTAATTGTTTAACAATACCCTTTTTTCATAGATATATGTGATTGGGGCCCCTATGGTATGGCTCCTTTGAGATTGTTGTGCTTGTATAACCTTGTAGCATACCATTTTCGTGTATATGTTTCATGGGCAATGAGATTTTATCTTTTTGGAGGATTGTGTGTGTTCGTGTGATTTTTTTTTGTGGGGGGTGGCGGTGGGGGGGTGGGGTGGGGTGGGGTGGGGGAATTTATTTGTCATGCTTAGAAGTATGATTACCCTTTTAAGGTGTTCGATGCTTTGTAGGTGCTGATGCAGTCTACCAATACTAATCTACATTATGTTTTGTAGTTTCAGGAGGACGAGATTTCAATTTTAGGAAAAAAGATTAAATGTCTACTGCATTTTATTTCCATCTGAGTTAAGGATTTAAATTGGTGTTTCTTCTCATGTAAAGTGTGCTTCATACTTGAGCTGCTATCTGTCTTAATATGAAATGTTAGGGCAGCATTTACTGACTGTTTGCCACATGCTGCCCCAACTTATATAGATACTGCTCTCTTGAGTCTTGATTTAGCATTGAGACACAAGGTTTTTTATTTTTGATCTTTGAACCTGCCAGTTAGTCTACTAGCTTTCATGTCTAGCCAAAAAATGCCTACTTTCTATGCTATTCTTAGTGTGCAGTTGAAAAATTTTCCTTCTTAACACCAAGTCGTCTATATAACATAATGACTATATTAACTGGTATGGGTTATGTTTTCCCGCAAAGCTCCTCATCTTCTTAAGATAGCTTAGATATTCATGTTTGCTTGTAGGCTCATGCATTAAGTTCTGTGAATCTTTATATCTCGGTTTTACATTTCAATTTAGTTTATTTTAAACTACATTTTCAGTGTAAGAGGGAGGGCTACATCCAAAAGGTTAAAGATGAAGAGGGTGAAGGTTGCAATATCAATGGCTTCTTGGAAGTGAATAAAGTAGCTGGAAGTATACATTTTGCCCCTGGAAAAAGCTTCCACCAATTTAACATTCATATTTTTGACATATTTTCCTTCCAAAGAGAATATAATGTAAGTATAGTTTTTTGGTAATATTCGTCCTATTCGCTCCATTTGGATATCCATTGAGCTCCTTGAGGCATGCTTGTTCTTCTCCTTTTTCTAAAACCAGATAAGTCACAAAATAAATAAGTTATCCTTTGGCAAGGACTTTCCAGGTGTTGTAAATCCACTCGATGGGTAAGTTGGACAAATTATTAATGCTATCTGCATCAGTTGAGAATCATTAATGATACTTTCAGCATTAACTAATATTTTTGGTAAATTTCTAGTGCACAGTGGACGCAAGGCATATCATCTGGGATGTATCAGTATTTTGTCAAGGTGAACCAGATACCTGACTTGAATTGTTTAATTAATAAACCTAACAATTATCTTGTTCTAGATCCTCATTCATAAAGATGTGATATATTAATAAACCTACAAATTATCCTTTTCTAGATCCTCATTAATAAAGATGTGATTTAACTAGCTTATCTTCCATTATATTTTGAATACACCCAGTTATTTGGATTTACTTTTGGCAGATAATTTTCTTGTCCTTGAATTTTCAGTTAAAGTCCAGCATGTATATTTATAGCACGTGAGCATACAAGGATCAGAATTCGTTTACTTTTTTTTTCCCCAGGTTGTTCCTACAATCTACAATGACATAACTGGACACAAGACTCACACAAACCAGGTAAAGTGACTTGGAACAATAAATTGACTTGAAATAAAACTGATGTGGGAGCTTCATAATTTCGTCATGACCTTCTTGCAGTTTTCAGTGACAGAACACTTCAGGGAAGGAGATATCTATCCTAAACCTATTCCTGGAGTATTAATCATTTATGATTTCTCGCCAATCAAGGTGAGTCAGAACATACAGTGTTGTCATCTGTCACATTTCTAACCAGTCAGAAGGGATTGAGAGTTTTCTTTCCCATAAGATGAAGTTTATTTGTACTGCTTGGCCTTGTTTGTTCTGAAATAATTGTTAGAAAAAGGATCTTAAAGCTTTGATGCACATAAAGTAAGACAATCTTTGCCAGAAACTTTGTTGTTTGTTTCGGTGGAAGACGAGTGAATTTAGTTAACAATTTAGAGCTTTTGGAAGAAGTACCATGCAAATATTCTTTGTGGGTTATGATGCAATTGAGTCTTGTCTATTAGACTATTATGCTGAGTTTCTAACTTTCTATCCCTGAGAGAATGACCTTTCATGTTGCATTGATTTTGGTTGATTTTTTTCTAAAGGGGTCTTCTAAGAATATTGACTAGAACATGAGAATCCTGTAAGATGCCTTTGTAGTCGGGATGTTTATTTTCAGATTTCAGTAATGCATGTTAAAACTTGATTGAACTTGGTAGTGTTGACCACAAACTTTACTGGTCTTGGGGGTATATGTATGAATATGCCTGCTGGAAAAATACATGTATGGATATGCAATTTACTGAACATCACAGTCTAGAAGAAAAAGTGAGGCTGGCTATGTTTCAGCAAGATGCTTTAACACTTGTGCCTCATGTTGATGCATGTCAATGTTTTCTTTTTCACTTCGCTTAAAACATAAAGAGTCCTTGTTCAACCACATTCGTAGCATGCACATCCATATTTCTATGGGTTAACTGTGGATACACTCCTTGTGCTATGGAGGTGTAGCCACTTATATCCCTTCAACCTTTTTGTTAGCATTTACACCCCCAATCTCGGACGACAATAGTTATTGCCTCCGAGGTAGAAGGCAATTTCTTAAATTTTCTATCTAATTTGAGGGCAAAAGGTGATTTATCATCACATGGTGTATCTCAACATACCTTGGGAGCTACGTTACGTTGGTACTTCTAATCAGAAGCCATGCCCGTACGTGATGCATGCCTGTATTAAACCTACTTGGAGACTTCTTGAATATATGCATATGTTTATCCAGGTGTATACTCAATTGTACAGTGCACGTTTAATTTTATACACTCTCCGTGCACTTCTTGGAGATATATTCTACGCTTCTCATCTATTTGTTATATAAATGCAAATGAATAAACAATGTTGATCTTATGTAAATTACTAATTTTAAAACATCTATTTATTATATAACTAACTTTAAAACATATAAGTATACATAATATGCATGTATTTAATATTGTCCCTGTACCCTACCTTTTACAAATTTGCCGTGACCTGTATCCGTACCCGTGTCAGTGTCCATGCAATTTGGCTTGGGAGATAATGCTGTCTGGGGTTCGTGTAAAAAAGTTTAGGGGTATAATTGACTACACCCTCATGGTGCGGATGGCGTATCTTGTAAATAGACAACTCTATTATCTCAATTTTGATAATAATTGTGTCATATTTTAATTTCTGTCATGTCAATCTTCTATTTCAGTTTGCTTAAAAAATAAGAGCCCTCTCTTAACAACATTATTAGCATATACAACATTGTTAATGCTTTGAAGTCTTGTTACCTCCCATTTTTCTTCTAGCGTCTCTCTTTTTCCCCCTCTCAAAGTATCTAAGAGAAAACTTTTATAATGATTCTTTTCTCCGTTTTTTATCTTTATTTATCTGCATACGTCAAGCAAAATTAAACATTGAAATGCTGTGTAGGTTATCTTTACGGAAGAAAACAGATCTCTCCTGCACTTTCTGACACATATTTGCGCCATAATTGGAGGTTAGAATGCTACTCTTTAACTCTATACCAGTTTTAAATGAAAACATGCGGTTCTTAATTGTGGTTGAGCCAAGTCTAAAATAGAAAATGAAGATGAATTCATGTGATCCTTTTGGATCGAGATTACGGTGGTAGTTATTTATTTGAGCCGTTTTGATAGTTTTTCACATGCTTTACCCCTTTGTTTTCCTTTGATAGATGTAGTTTTTCTTACACGAAGTTTCTGGTTTGTTGAATTGTCAGGAGTTTTCACAGTAGCTGGAATCATTGATACTATCTTTTATCATGGCCACCAAGCAATCAAAAAGAAAATGGCACTTGGCAAGCTTGGGTGACGATAATGTTTGTGACTGGTTTTTAAATTTTGGGCCTCAGAGGGGAAACTATTGTTCGCTAGAAGATTTATAGTCTTTGTATTGAATTTGACGCTATGGAATCTGAAATCTGAAATCGGAAGGTTTTGAGGCTTGGGGAAAATCCTCGATGTTCTTCAGTGTATTGAACTATAGATTTTGAAATATGTCAGTGATACATTCTGATAAGGCAATAGATGATTAAAGTAGATGTGGCAGAAAGCTTCTCGCAAACTGTTGTCTGCTTGATTGATAGTATCAAATGGATCGCTCTGCATGAAGAGAATTCAAACTTTAAATGCAAGTGTGATTTGCAAAGGGACTCGTTTATACTATTACAATTGCAGTCTTTCACAGCCGTAATTGTCAAATAGAGTCATTTTTTGCAACTGAAATTATATCAAATTACAGATTTTGCAGTTTGTAGCTTTCTTTGCGAACCATTGTGTGAAAGACTAACAGGGGTATTTTCATCAATCCTCTGATTACAGCATTACAGCAAGTTAGTTTAGTTGCTTCTTTGTTTGCTGAAGGACAACAAAATTCTTTCACAGCAGCAAATGAAGCTTTAGATTAGAAGAAATTTTCAAAACAGTCTCAAACCAGGTTTTAATTTTAAAAACCGACCAATTTTTTTTATTACCAAAATCGACCCATTTTTTATCATGTCAGTTTAATCTCATTTCCTAATTAGTCGGGGTTGCTAACCCCGACTATTTAGGGCATAAAAAAATCAGGTTTAAGGCTTCTAATTGAGGTTTAACAACCTCCAACCCTGACTATTTAGGAATGAGATTAAGCCGACATGGTAAAAAATGGGTCGATTTTGGTAAAAAAAAAGTGGGTCGGTTTTTCAAATTAAAAACTGGTTTGAGGTTGTTTTGAAAATTTCTTCTTTAGATTATTGAGCTTACAAGCTAAATTTGAACAGTGACTTATTTTTGAGATTATGATTTTCATTTGGGTTATTTCGCTACTTGCCACCCAAATCTTCAATATTTTGATATTAGCTCCCCAAATCTTTGAAATTGATCTCAAGTTCCCCTAAATCCTCAACATTTTGATGCTAGTTGCCCAAATCTTTGAAATATTTAGTTTATTTCAACTTTTTCGGTGATTTGTCAGTTATACACGTCTCACACAAACTCAAATCTTTAGGTAGTTTTTCATTTCCTTCGTAGTTGTTTGATGCGGCATAAACATATACTAAAAATTTCAAGTGCACAATTAATCAAGTTATAGTATAAAAAGTTATCGATCCCACAAGGGAGGTGTTTGTAGGAAATTATTAAAATCAGTTCGTATGTTGTGTGCGTGATAATTAGGAGTGATGATAGATGTGATTGTGGAGAGATGGAGAGAATGAGAATGATTGTGTGTAAAAAAATGATATTGAGAGTGATAGATAAACAATAAATGAAATCACAAGGAAAGAAAGAAAAATGAAGGAAATAAAAATCAAGAAAATAAAATAAAAGGAAAAATAAAGAACGAAAAGAATGATGGTTCAATTAAAGATATGAGAAATCTAGAATTGAACCCCCCCCAAAAGAAAAGACAATTCCCTAGAGGGTTCTAGCCTCAAAGCGAATCAAAGAATATATATATAAAGAAAAATAAAACTAATCCCAAGAGGTTTATAGCCTCAAGGTGAAATCAAAGAATACGAAAATAAAGAAAAATAAAAACTAATCCCAAGAGGGTTCTAGCCTCAAAGAAAAATAAAAGAAGGGCTTTTTCTTTTCCATGCCCTATCTCATTTATAGTTAGATTCAGCCTTAATCTTCTTGGCTTCGATTTTGATTATTACGGAATAGGTTTTCTTTATAAATGAGGTTTCAATTTGTCTCTGGGACTTAAATAGTCCAAAAAAATGAATCATCTCGTCGTTTTCCCTCTTTTTCTAGAGCCCCGTGTAGTGAGTGAAACAGAATTTGTAGCTGTTCATTAGCTGCAACTGTCCTAAAAAATTCCATGTTGCTGATTGAATTCATTGCTTTTGATATTCTTTTTCATACTTGTCAGTTGAATGATTGTTGGCGTTAGTAGTTGATCGTTAGCCAAGGTATCTATTAGATTCATGTCTTTCCTGCGATCGATAATGATAGTGGACTACTAAGGAATCACGTCGACGAGAGTACGGAGGATGAGATAATTGATGATTTGGAGGTCTTCAGGTAGTTTTGATCTTAGGCACGGTGCGTTGAAACGCCTGTCCTCTTTATACTCTGATTTAGGTATCATACATGTCTCAGACAAAATAAAATGTGGGGGGGTGAAAACTAACCGAAATTGATGCTGCCAAGAGCCTGTTGAAAGCTCTCTGGTATAAGATTCCGCGATGAAGCTCTTGAGACGAAGTCAGAGCTTTAATGAATTCTTCTGCGAGTAGGGATGCAGAAGGATATTTAGCTAGAAGTTTATGATGACGACGATGCATGTTACACCTTTTGAGCTGCTAATGATTGACAGATAACCTTAAAATCTGTTTCATATCCAATGACTGCAACTTCTCCGTGCATATAGCATGAGAACTGCTAAACGTCAGTGACTTCTTTATGCTTCCTACATCGCGAAAACTACATATGTTAGCCTTGACATTGTGAAAATTACATATGTTAACCTTGACAATCATGTCATGTAGGGTGAGATGGACTGGATGCCGCTTGCCCATTTGTCGAGCTCATCGAGATTCAGCCTAACCAAAGCAATAATATTGACAATAAAATTTCATCTCGAGATATTACTGGTTGGGGGCACAGAAGAGGTTAGTAAGTTAATGTTAATGATGTTTTATTCAGGATGATTAATTCTTACTTTACTTTTGAGGTCAATGAATAGAAATTTCCATCAAACCACATGAAAGTACATTCCACCCAGGCCTACCCAGGATCAAAAGAATTCTCCAGACATGCCTGAAGGTGCAACAACCACTCAGTATAAGCGTTTACATTTTCCACAAGACCGAGACTCATCTCGCTATATTACCCTCAATCTATCAACTATATAACCCAAATACTAGGTGGTCATGATTTCTTATTTTAGTTGGCGAAAAGTATCATGGTTATCTTCTTGAAGCCCACATCAGTGTATGGAGTGTTCGATCTGGAGAGCTGGTGAGGGCGCCGTATTAATGAGGAGTACGTAACACCTCGAAGATGTGGCTAGTCCGACCTGGTTAGTTCGATCTGTAACAAGCCTTGTGAAGTTAAGAGCTAATCAAAAAATTGAGGGAGAAATCATGGTAAAACTATGTCGCTAAACATACTCTTACGAGAGCATTTTGAAGACAGTTACTTCTTGTGAAGTTTTTGATTAGTGCATTGCTTAAGTATTAATGAGGAGTACAACAAATATCAATGTTCTATATGTTGGGAATTTACGCCGAAACCCCTAAAACAGCAGAAACGCGGAATAGAGGAAATACATCAAGATTTAACGAGGTTCGGTAACTGCCTACGTCCTCGGGAGCCACACAATAAATTTCTTATTAACCAACAAGAAATTACAAAGCAAGAGCAGATCTCAAACTTGAGATCTATCAATAAATACTAATTAATACTATAGCTACAGTATTAATCACTCTCTCTCTCTCTCTCAAATATCTCTATTTAATTCTCTCTTAAATAGAGAATATTCTCCCACAATAAATTCTCTCTTTTATTTAATTTCCTTCCTCAAAATCTCGTGAGCTGAATGAGAAAGAGAGAAATCGCGAGAGGGAAGAGAGCCGCCGCCAGAAGAAAAACGCGAGAGAGAAGAAGCATACACACAGCGGCTAGGGTTTTTGGGTTCCCTTTTATAGGGGAACCCTAACCACAGGCTGGTGACAGGCTGTCGCCAGCCATGCCTGCGTACGACTTCGCCTGCGGGTGCGAACATCCAAGCTCGCCTGCGGAAGATCGATCCTCGAACTCGCCTACAAGTTGCTGGAGTTCGCCAACTCGACCTCGCCTGCTCGAGCTCGCTTGCTCGAGCTCGCCTGAGGGAGCTCCTCGCCAGACCTTCGCCTGCTTGAGAGCTCCGCCTACAGCCGTCGTCGACCTCGCCTGCGAAACTCATCTCGCCTAAGGATCTCGCCAGAAGTCGCCGACTTATTCTCGCATGCAGGTTTGGGCTTCACCCCCAATACTAACAATCTCCCACTTGGAGATCAAACCGTCATCAGCAGGCTATATCTATAAGCATCATCTCCTGTGTGGCTACGCCCTCATCATCTATGCATGAAGGCTAACTGAAGTTGCGCATAACTCTAGTTTTTAAACTGTCACTGTCTTTGTTAACATATCTGCTGGATTCTTACTTCTTGGAATCTTTTTCAGTTTCAACATGTCATCTTCCAACAAGGATCTGATGAAGTGATACCGAAGCACAATATACTTCGTTCTAGAATGAAATGCGGAATTCTTAACCAAGTGAATCGTACTCAGACTATCTCTATGCAAAACATTCTTCTCCTATTTGAATCCCAGTTCTGTTAACAAACCCTGAAGCCATATCATCTCTTTACTGACTTCAGTCACTGTAACATACTCAGCTTCTGTAGTGGACAGAGTGATAATCTTCTATATCTGTGACATCTAACTAATAGCTGTAGTTCCGACAGTGAATACATAGCCGGTGGTGCTTCTTCGGTGATCGACTTCACCTCCAAAATCTGCATCTACATACCCTTGCACTTCTACCTCTCCCTTACCAAAGTGCAAACACTTTTGTATGGTGCCTCGTAGATACCTCAGAATCCACTTGATTGCTTCCCAATGAGCTTTTTCTGAATTCAACATAAACCGGCTGATCACTCCCACTGTATGACTAATGTCTGGTCTCATATAAACCATTGCGTACATCAAACTTCCGATAGCTGAGACGTAAGGAACATTAGCCATACTCTCTTTCTCTTCTTCTAACTGAGCAGACTGATCCTTCGATAGGCGAAAATAGCTGGCCAAGGGTGTGCTCATGGCTTGGCGTCACCCATGTTGAATCTTTATAAAACACGGTTGATGTACTTCGTCTGAGATAACTGCAAGAGACCTCTCTTCTTATCTCTCGTGATTTGCATTCTAAGGATCTTCTTCACTGGACCCAAGTCCTTCATGTCAAACTCCTTTGATAGTTACTGCTTTAAACTCCTGATATCCTCCATATCTGCACCTGCAACAAACATATCATCAACATACAGTAGTAGGATGATATAACTGGACTGATATCTTTTGAAGTAGCAACAGTGGTCGGTGTTGCACTTCTGAAAACCTTCCTTGTGCATAAAACCATCAAACTTTCTGTACCACTATCTTAGGGCTTGTTTGCTTTTCTTGAGTCTGCACACCAGATTCTTCTTCTTTTCTTCTGAGAAACATTCTGGCTGGTGCATGTATATCTCTTCTTCTAGATCTCTGTGAAGAAATAATGTATTCACGTCTAACTGCTCGAGATAAAGATCCTCAATAGCTACAATACTCATCACTGTCCTGATAGTATTTAGCTTTACCACGGGAGCAAAAATATTGGTGTAGTTAATTCCTTTCTTCTGCTGGAATCCTTTGACAACTTGCTTGGCCTTATATCTTCTAGAGCTATCCTACTCCTCTTTCACCTGGTACACCCATTTGTTGTGGAGTGCCTTTTTACCCGTGGGCAACTCAGCTAGTTCCCACGTCTGGTTTGATATGAGAGACTTCATCTCATCTTTCATGGCAAGCTCTCACTTGCTCACATCTCCACCCTGACAAGCTTCAAGCTTTTAGGCTCACCTCCATCTATCAGCAACAGATAGTTCATGTATCTCCTGTTGGGCACAGGAGGCCATGAAGATCTTCTTAATATTGGAGCTGGTGCGTCGGGCTCTTGCGCACCATTTTGTCTAACATGCTCTTCTAGCTGAGGACCTTCTACATTGGGTTCTTCTGAGAGGTTACTCGGGACATCATCTGTATCTACAAATATTAACTCGCTCTCTGAGTCATCTGTCTTGTGCATGTCCTTGTACATCACCTTCTCGTTGAATATCACATCTCTACTCCTTATCACCTTCTTATTTTCGTTGTCCTAAATGCGGTAGCCAGACTCATCTTCATCATAGCCGATGAAAGTGTATTTCTTTGACTTGGGATCAAGCTTATTCCTGTCTTGACCACTAATATGCATATAAGCTACACAACCGAAAACTTTGAGATGTGAGAGTTTTACCTCCTTTCCGCACCATACCTCTTCTAGTATTCTGTACTCTGTAGGCGTATAAAACTGCCTATAGGTCCCTTAACACAGCTCGATGACGCCGATTCGACAAACCGACCATCGGGCGACGTATTCAAACACAACCGTTAGCCAGCAAACACCGAAGCCAAATGATACGCGACGAAGTGGACTAACGAGGCTACGAGGCTAACGAACCGCACGCAAACAACGGAATAAATCCATTCGCGTGTGGAATCAAGCTAACGAGTTGAGCAATCAACGAGTCATCCAACCAAGAGCGGACTCGGACGAATCACGATCGAATCAAGATCAGTTTCGGACTCGAACTCAGAAGCGGATTTACTGCCTAATCAGGAACCAGATTTACTACCAAATCAGGTCAACGAATCGAGTCCGAACACAGAACCGAAAGAACCAGAAACGACGGAAACCAACACTAAAAGAGACCCGGCCAAAACCGAGTCACCCGAAGGTGGCTCGGTGGCCGAGCCACCTCAGCCCAGATCTGTACCCAGGCACAGATCTGGGTGCCTATAAATAGGCCAAGGGTGTTCATTTGTCAAAGGTTGGATTTTTTGGAGGCGAAGCTCTGCCGGATTCGAAGCTCAGATCTAAAAAAGATTCAAGCTTTGGGACTTTGAAGAGTTGTTCATCCAGATCCGGTGCTCGGCGATCGTCAACGCCAAATAAGGTAAGAGTTCGAGAGGAACCGGATCTCAAATCGGATCTCAGATCTACGCAGGCATACTCCAGACCAAAGCTTGGTCTTTGATCCCGAGATTTGGGCGATTGTTTCCTTGGTGAAATAATCCCCCCCGGCTATTATTTTCTTCGTGAAATAATACCCGTCGTACTGCGTAGATCCGAGCGGATCTAGATCTTGCGGTGGTCCACGGATAAACCCCGGCGCAGGCGAAGAACCCATGCAAGCGAGCGACCGCAAAATAGGAGCTCGTGATTTGTTCGGTAAAAGGAGAAAGTTGTAATCTTTTTTTATTTTTCTTTGATTTTCATTGTACCGGATCTTATAAAAAGACCGGATCTTTGTAACTCAAAAAGTTGTTATTTAAGATAGCAATGGAATCAACGATGAAGAAAGACTCGATTTTCACCGCGAACAATCTGGCGACCACAGTGGGAGCCACCGATCTCGCTGCCGAGATCGATGCGTCGCAGCCGCGGATCTTAATCCCGGTCGTGGAGGAGGTCGAATACGAGTTTGACCAACAGAAGTTCGAGGAGTACCTGTCATCCTCGTCCGGATCAACCTCCCCCCGCAAGTCCAAGGAACTCTCCTCCAGGAGAAAAGTTCGTTGGTACGAAGAAGTTGAAGCTACCAACGACGACCTCACCCCAATTGACGCCAAAGTTGCGTCGGGTGAAGTTCCTCCAAATCCCAACCAGGTCAGGTCTGCTCTGGCCAACCCTTCTGCCGCGGAGGGCGTGGTGACTCTCTCGAAGAGAGCCCGCCAAAGGCAACGTCAACGCCTTGCGAAACAATTCGCAAAGGCCATGGAGTCCGTTGACGGGATCCGCTACAACGCGGATCTGAAGAACAAGAGAGGCAAACAGCCTCAACAACAGATGATCGGCGCCTCTTCCAAGCCGCCAACGATGGAATGGGTCCGTGTCAAACGGAACCGTTCAACGCTTGAGGAGCGCATCCGCAAGCGCCGCGCACTATCAGCGCAGGTACGGGCTCAAGCCGAAGAAGCCCGTAGGAAACTACAGAAGGAAGTGGCAAAGAAGCCGCCACCAACCCGCAAAGTCTGGAGACCGAAGTCTGAAGCGGCGGTTCAGACCAAGGAGCAACAACTGCAGCCGTCGAAAGTACAACTTCCGGCGAAACAATCCCAACCGCCGATGATTTCTACAATTGCTCCGGGAGATCTCGCAGGATCATCCCAGAAAAGGAAGTCGGTTTTGGAGCGCCTCGGTCCACTTCCCAAGGAACGAGGCAAAGCTCCAGTTCAGGAACGTTTGGGGCCAATGAAGAAATCCCGAACGATTCAACACGCTGGGGGTCGCCGCAACCCTTAACATGACAAAGAAATCATGGCACCCAAGCGCACTACTTTGCGCATTGAGGTTCAGGAGCCCGTTGAGAATTCACACCCACAAAGGCGTGTTTCGAGGCGCGTGACTCTTGAAAGCCCAAAGAAGGCAATTCATCCTCAGAAGGAAACGTTGTCGTCCGATAACGATGACGTTATACCTGGGAAATCGTGCCAACACACGATAGGTTGCTCCGACTTTCAAACGGACGAGCTGTACTATCGTGCCCGGGGTACGAGCAAATCCAGAAAGAGAAGCCCTCGAAGGCTCGAAACTCGGTGCCCTTGTTCAAAGCTCATTCGGGCGGTACTGTCTGAGTGCAACTGTATCCAGGTAGTCCCCGAGAGAGTTTCTGTGTTCGAAAGGCTCAGTACAGAAACGCCAAAACCAAGGTATAGACGTTTCCGGCAAAGAAGAACGATGGTCGGTGATGGAGAATTTTCGAGGGTCACCGCCAATATGACCAGCAAGGGAACATCGGCTCAGGACAATCCCGAGGCGATTCCAGAGGTGCCCCGACGTGTAACTCGTCTGCAGTCCGGAGCTATCATTCGTGCAACATATGGTAGGGTTCAGACAAGAGTACCTTCGGGAGATGAAGAATCAGATGCCGGCTCGGCAATTGTATCTGACAACACCGTGTCCAGTGAAGGACAACCCCGCGAGTCGTTCATGATAAGCGCGGAACAAGTGGCCAAGATGCTCGAAGAAGCCATGGCCAAACAACAGGAAAGCTTCAGGTTCGAAATGCAGATGGCCATGCAGAGTATGAGAGAAATGCATGAGCAACAAATCCAGGCACTGACGAACCAGCAAGGCGAGCCAAGCCGCCGTAATCAGGTTGTTCAAGAAGATGAGCATACGAATGCGGACGAAGCTCGCAATGCCAATAATCCTCCCGTCAATGCAGGGGGTGGCAATGAGGATGCTAGTCACAACACCACACTTCCACCTCAGAATCGTACTAACGAAGATACAGGTGAAAGTTTGAAGATCAAAAATCTCGAGAGCAAAATCAATACATTGATTTCTGCTCAAGAGACGAAAAAGACGGGCATTCCTTGTCCATACCCAAGAGAGTGAGAATCAATCCCATATCCGGCGAAGTTCAGTCTAATTAACTTCACGCCGTTTAATGGGATAGGTTCACCCACTCAGCATTTGATTTACTTCAAATCACACCTGGGGGTAATCTCTGGCAATGAGCCTCTGATGGTGTGGTCATTCGTTGGCACTCTTCGCGGAGCCACCTTCGATTGGTACCGCCACCTCAAGCCAGGTAGCATAAACAGCTGGGACGACATGGAGACTAAGTTCCTCACAAATTTCTTCGACGACGACACCGAGATATTGTAGGCTGTCTAAAAATCACAATAGATAGCTGATCCCCATCAAACACCGATGATGGAAGTTACAATCTGACGACTTTCAGAAGGCTACAATTTAAAGACTTTCACGTAGATCGCTGAAGATTACAATCTGACGACCTTCACGACAACTGATGAAAGCTCTAATCAACAGCCTTCACAATCAACATCGGGAGTTACAATCTGACGACTCTCACATATCAGAGAGCTAAAGCAAAGATTACAAAATGACGATCTTTGCAACGCTTCGACAGAAAGAGGCTACAAATCGACGGTCTCTTCAAACCAAGCTACGGAAGTCCTCCCCGCACACCAGCATCAAGACGCACCGCGTTCATAGCTACGAACGCAACCCAGACGCAGCTCTAATCGCTGCCAGACGCAGCTCCAACCGCTGCCAGACGCAGCTTCACTCGCTGCCAGACGCAGCTCTAATCGCTGCCAGACGCAGCTTCACTCGCTGCCAGACGCAGCTCCAACCGCTGCCTAACGCAGCTCCAACCGCCGCCTAACGTAGCTCTATACCGCTGCCGAACGCAGCCTTTAAGCGGTCAAACGCAGCTTCCAAGCTGCCAAACGCAGCTTCCAACCAGACGCTGCGTCCGAGTTTCCAGACGCTGCGTTTAAATGCAGAATTCATGCCAGAACGCGGATTTTGCGTTTGACTCGTTCAAACACGAGCTGAACGGTTTCAAAACCGTTTCCCACGATCTGAGGGGATCACAACTCCACTCAGGAGTGATTTAAGGGGCGAGTTACATCCCTTAGCCCCACTTAGGAGCGAATTAAGGAGGTGGTTACACCCCTTAATCCTCTATAAATAACTAAGAAATCAGCTTAGTTAAGGGCTGGCTTTTTGATCCTGGGGCTAGCATCTTCGGATCTTTCTCCTTAACAGCAAAGAAGAGATCCTTGGATTGTCTAACCAATTACGGTTAAGATCAAACAAACTCATTCAGAGTTCTAAAACTTGCCACGCAAGTTCTCCACAACGTCAAATCGTGAGGAGGAGATCACGTTCCAGTGAAACAAGACGTCGGATCGTCAACGAGAAGCAATCTCGACGCGAGCATTCGAGGGAGGCATCTCATCACCACCGTGAAGAACCCAGATTTAAACAAAGGGGAGAATCAAATTCATTCTCTTCTCTTTTGTATTCAGGAATTCAAATTGTAATCGAGATAAAGAGAGTTGTAACCATTCTTTTTCTAAGCAGTTAGAGAGAATAAATCAAATACAATTCTTTTCATTATTTTCTTGTTACAAATTTTCCACCAAACAGATATCTATCGGATCGTTGCTCGATGAGAAGCAGAAGGACGGGGAGTTAGTCGACACCTTCGTCAAAAGGTTCCGGAACAAGGCTATGAATTGCCGGGACCCGATCACTGAGGAGTTCATTCTCCAGACCTGTCATAACAACCTTTTGTTGGACGTGTTGGAAGCAATGGGGAGAGCACCGTCCAAAACGTGGAAGGATCTGAAGGTCCGAGGGGAGCAAGCTGAGCGATTCCTCAGGAGAAAGAAGGCGGAGAGAGGCCAACAAGCGGCGAATGCTCCAGCGTAGAATTTCAACCCGAGGGGAAAAGGTAAAGCTCATGCTAATGCAGTTGATGCTAATCAAACTTTTCAATTGCCACCTCAGCAACAGCAGCAGCGGCAACAAAGGCCTCAGAAGCAGAAATCTTCGGAGCCGAGGTTTCCCAAAGTCTACTCCTTCAAGGATGATGAAGTTCCCGGCATCTTCAAGTACTTGTTGGAGAACAACAAAATCCAGCTGCCGGCGATCGTAGATCAAGAAGGAGCCAGTAAAGTGACGGATCCAAAGTACTGCGCGTACCATAGAGCGGTCCATCACCCTACGAGGTCATGCTACCACCTCAAGGACAAGATCTAGGCGTTGATTGATGTAGGGGTCATAACCCCGAAGCCTGCTAAGAATGTGGGAGCAAACGCAGTGTCGATCAGCTTTGGATCGGTGCCTACAACATGGTTCGAGCCGAAACGCGTCACCAAAGTGGGGATGAAGACGGTGAATGATGACCCACATGGACAGCACCAAAAGGGACTTGTGCCACACACAGCCCCAAACGGCGAAATCCTCTGGGTTCATCCGGATCTCATTGAAGATGAACAGTGGGCGACTTCCTCGAAAAGAAAGGGTAAAGGCAAAGCCTACAACGCTACTTCCGCAATCTTCGAAGAGGATGGCGATGAAGCTCCAACCTTCCTGCTTTCCGAAGAAGAACCAGAAGTGTTTGCCACTAGAAGCGGAAACGAGTACCATTTCAACTATCCGTCGCCCAGTGATCAGCTAGCTGAGCAGGGGGTGACCAAACGGGGACCAGCCAAGACTCTAACAGAGCTGGGGGTGATTACAGCTCCTAAACCGGTTGAAGAGGCTCGACGATAGCCGGTGGATAAGCAGAAAGAAAAGGGACCCCAGGAGGTTCAGAATCCGAAGCAGTCTCGTTTCAATCGTCCGATTGGAAGAGATAAACCGGAAAGCTCGAAAACTCCGCGTATTTTTGATATCATGGCTCAATTAGCCAATATTCCAGCGTGGATAACGTTGTATGAGTTGCTGCGGTTGTCTAAGGAGACTAGGAAAGCCTTACGAGAAGCCTTGGCTGATTCTGAAGCATTCATCACTCGGATCAAGCCGGTATCGGAAGAGCCAGAACCGTCAGTTCAGCAATGCAATGTAGCTGCCAAGAACCTTCCCTGCATCACCTTCACCAAAGAGGATATGCAGACGAAGAATTCGAACCATGATCGGCCCCTATACTTCGTCGGGTACATTGGCTCCATCGAAGTCAACCGAATCCAAGTGGATCCGGGTTCCACTGTGAGCATTATGCCGCTTCGCCTAATGCATAGCCTTGGCATTCCAGTCAGCAAATTGGCGTCTACAGGCACGGTCATTTACGGATTCAACACCAGCGGGTCAAGGCCTTTGGGGAAGATCCGGATAAAGTGCCAAATGGGTGATCTGAAGATGGAGGTCACGTGTTACGTGATTGATGCTGAGACATCATATAACTTACTACTGGGTCGGCCTTGGATCCATAGTAATGTTATAGTTCCCTCCACCCTACATCAGTGTCTGAAGTATGTCGACACTGATGGAAGGGTCAGGACGGTCGTCGCGGACAAGCAACCATTTAAAGGGTTTGAGAATTATTTCACTGATTCTCTCCTTTATGGTAACGAATCCGATACTGAACCATCGGTCCAGGGCACGGATAGCGGAGAAGAGGCTGATTCCGAAGCCGGATTCGATTACAATGGTGGTTTTATTTTAAATGACATTGTACCCTTTGTAATCAATCTCGACGATAAACAATCGTCAGATGGCAGTTGTAACTGGCAACTTACCGATATTGAAATAAAAGATGATTTAGAGTACTCGTTGTCTCTTGATGATGCGATAAAAGGATTAGACGATAAACCTGAGCTATATACGCCGCTCCGATCATCTTATGTAACGAAGAAACACCTCCAACATTCTTTCGGAACGACCCTGATCGTTCCTGCCAAAGTAGGAGGCGAAAAAGAAGTGGTTTACGGTAAAGGAGAGAATTTTCCGTTGCCAGATCATTTCCTAAGAGAAGATGAGAATGATGACAAATCTGGTCTGCATTTATCTAAGTACAGTCCGGAAGCGCGCCAGCTCATGGAAAAACAGGGATATGATTTCACACTTGGAGAAGGTTTATACTTCGATCGAGGTTCCCGTATCCCAGTCAAAGCGGCATATGTACCAAAGGGGAAACCGGATGATTATTACCGTCACAAAAGAGGCTTAGCTACGTTTCCTCGTATGATGATGAATGTGGTTGGCAAATTATCGATCAAATTGCTAACAAGGCTAAAGATGGGTACTCGTTAGATTCCTCAGAATAGGACTCCGATACAAGTTTGGGGGAAGTATTCAAAACCCTAATGTCGAACATGACTACAGCTGATCCATCTACGATGGAGGACGACGATCAAATGCCAACGTGGGAAGACCCATGGGTTCATCACCTGAACATGCAGTATGGTGATAGGTTTGAACAGAGGGAACCCCCCACCGAAGACAAAATAGTCCAAATTAATATGGGCGATGAAACCAACCCAAAGCCCATATTCATCAGCGATAGTCTTCCCCCAGATGAAAAGGAGGAATTAATTGCTCTCATCAGGGAATATATCGACGTCTTCGCTTAGAATTACGAAGACATGCCAGGGCTCGACCCCAATGTGGCGGTGCACCGCCTCGATATCAAGTCGGATGCCAAACCTGTCAAACAACAGCAGAGACGGTTTCGTCCGCAGATTATGGAAGCCATTGAGGAAGAGGTTAAGAAATTGATCGACTCAGGATTTATCCGAGAGGAGCAACATCCAGACTGGCTGGCTAATATTATCCCAGTCATGAAGAAAAATGGTAAGATCAGGATATGCATCGACTTCAGGGACCTGAATGCAGTATGTCCAAAAGACGACTTTCCCCTCCCAATCACGGACGTCATCATTGACAATACGTGCGGATTTGAGAGGATGTCCTTCATGGATGGCTTTTCGGGGTATAACCAAATCAAGATGCACCCGGATGATGAGAAGCATACAGCGTTCAGAACGCTCCTCGGTGTCTTCTGCTACACAGTGATGCCTTTCGGTCTAAAGAATGCAGGCGCCACATCCAACGAGCGATGACGAAGATTTTCCAGAAACACCTCAGGAAAACGGTCGAGTGCTACGTTGATGATTTGGTTGTAAAAAGCCGCAACAAAGAAGATCACATCAAGGATTTGAAGACGATGTTCGATCTCATGCGCAGTCATCAATTGAAGATGAATCCCACAAAATTCTTCCTTGGAATGTCCAGCGGAAAATTCTTTGGATTCGTCGTCACCACTAAAGGTATACATATTGACCCTGACAAAGTGAAGGCGATACATGAATTGCAGCCCCCGAGGAATCTAAGGGAACTCAGAGGATTGCAAGGGCGTTTAGCTTACATCCGGCGGTTCATCTCAAATCTCTCTGGGAAGTGCCAACCGTTCTCTAAGCTAAACAAGAAAGGTGTGTCGTTTATTTGGGACGACGCCTGCCAAAAAGCGCTCGAAGATATCAAGACATATCTGACGAACCCTCCTGTTCTTGTCGCACCAAAATCAGGTAAACCGTTCTTGATTTACATCAAGGCGATGAACCATTCTATAAGTGCTTTGTTAGCACAAGACGATGATAATGGTCACGAACAGGCAGTTTATTACCTAAGTCGGACGTTGGTAGGCGCTGAGTCCCGATATCCGATGATTGAGAAAGAATATCTCGCATTGGTATTTGCAGTACAAAAGATGCGGCATTACTTGGTCGGATAAACGATTTACATTATCTCTAACGTTAATCCAGTACGGGTTTTTATGACGCAACCGGGTTCGATGAATTGGCGGTTAGCGAAGTGGGCCCTTCTCTTGTCCCAGTATGATCTGCACTTCAAACATTAGAAGTCGGTCAAAGGACAAGCGATTTGTGATCTTTTGGCGGCAAGCCCGACAACAGATACGGCAGAAGTATATGATGACTTGCCGGATGAAACCCACGAGGTTAACACCACGTCGCATCAACAAGTATGGCAATTATACTTTGATGGTGCTTCGAGAGCAGTTAATAAGGCAGTAACCCCCGGATGTCCTAAAGTCTCCTCCGGAGTTGGAGTTGTCTTAGTTTCCCCGGGGAAGCATGTGATGCCTCGGGCTTATTCATTGACCGGTCCGTGCTCCAATAACGTAGCTGAGTACAACACGCTCCTTATTGGACTCAGTTTTGCTAAGGAGCTAGGGGTTGAATATCTCGAAGCTTTTGGGGATTCTCAACTGATCGTCAATCAAGTCCGTGGAGAGTATGAAGTCAGGAACCAAGACCTGATCCCGTACCACCAGGAGGCCGTCAAAATGGCAGATTCTTTTAAAGAATTCTTTATCGAATACATCCCGCGTCTCCAGAACGCTTATACGGATGCACTGGCAGCACTAGCAGTATCACTCGCGCAGCCGCCCGAAACTGAACTGCTAGTCACAGTAAGATCGCATCAACTCTGCATACCCATATACAATATGGATATCGAAGAGGAAGATGATAGAAACATAAACTCCAAGGAGGTGAACTCAACTCAAATTGGGCCTGAGTCCCGAGATTGGTGTTTTCCTATCATTGACTACGTCCAATATGGTATTTTGCCAGAGGATGTAAAAGAAAGGGAATCGATCCGCCGAAGAGCACCAAGGTTCTTCTATAATGCCGAAACCCGTACATTATACCGTCGAGGGTATGATGATTTGCTCCTCCGATGCCTTTCGAACGAAGGAGTAGAAGAAGTTCTTAAGGAAGCACACGAAGGAGAATGCGGTGCGCATCAGCCTGGTCCCAAGCTGTATGATCGCATCAGAAGAATGGGGTATTTTTGGCCAACAATGGTACGTGACGCAATCGAATACGCATGAGGATGTCACGCCTGTCAAGTGCATGCAAATTATATGCACCAACCACCGGAGCGGTTGCACACGTCAACCACTTCCTGGCCATTCGAGACATGGGGTATGGACATCGTCGGTCCTATTTTTTCCCCTTCAGTCAAAGGTGATCGATTTATTCTCGCAATCACGGATTACTTTTCAAAGTGGGCTGAAGCAATTCCGCTTAAAGAAGTAAAGACGAACAACGTCATCAACTTCATCAAGCATCACGTCATCTACCGACACGACGTGCCGAGACGGATCATCCATGACAATGGTCCGCAATTCATAAGCAACGCCTTCGTCAGGTTCTGTGACAAATTCAAGATCCAAGATGTTTCGTCGATAGCTTATTATCCCGCTGCGAACGGATTAGCTGAGGCTTTTAACAAGACGATCATCAAGATCCTGTCAAAGCTCGTGAAGACCAATAAACGAGACTGGGACGATAAACTCGGTGAAGCACTCTGGGCTTATCGCACCACCGTACGCACACCTACGGGAGCCACCCCGTATTCGTTGGTATACGGATGTGAAGCTGTGCTGCCTTTGGAGATTCAAATCCCGTCACTTCGGATCGCTCTCGCAACAGAGATGACGACGGAAGAACAGCATCAAAAACGTCTCGAAGAACTCGAGAGGTTGGATGAAAGGCGCTTGGAAGTTCAACAACACATTGAGTTTTATCAAGCCAGAATATCTAGGGCTTTTGATAAAAAGGTCCGACAGAGAAGCTTCAAGGAAGGAGATCTGGTCCTCGCTGCCCGCCGACCGATAATCCTCAATTCCAAGAAGAAGGGTAAGTTCGAACCCAAATGGGAAGGACCGTTTGTGATAGACACAGTCTACTCAAACGGTGCATATCACCTCGTTTCTCTAGAGGGCGTCAGACAATTAATACCAATAAATAGGAAGTTCCTGAAAAAGTACTATCCCTAGTACATTCAGGATAACCCATTTATCGGGAAGTTCCTCAAAGAATATCACACTTAATATTCTAGAGGATAACCCAAAATCATTTTTTCACCACTAAAATCCCTCACTGATCAATTTCAATTGACAGTGAGTCCACCAAAATTGTCTTTCAAACCACCAAAAATTTTCCCTCTTGATTCTTTCCACGAATAAGAGGTCCACTTTCAATTCAGAGCCTTCTTTCGATAAACGAAAGAATTCCTCTCCTTTCTCTTTGGTTAAACCTTTTCATGGTTATAACCAAAGTTGAAATTCCATTGCGATAAACGAAAAACTCATCTAGATAATCGATCCTATAAAAGGTAAGCTTATTTAGATCTTCCGGATTCTCGGAGTGGAGATCCCACTTCTAGTTTCCTTCTTGCACTGGAAATAGAATATAAAATTCTTCTTTTTCAGAATCAAGGAATAGAATATAAAATTCTTCCTTCCTTGTTCGGGGAATAGAATATAAAATTCTTCCTTCCCACACCAATCCTTTTCCAAGAATTTAGGATTCATCCTAGGAAGTTTATCCCGAATCCTAAGCAGGGATAAGTCTGCGCCTAACACGCGCTGCCGGTTTAGTCTTTCTCCGCAGAAAAAGACACCAGAGTTCGATTCTAGGGTATTTTATCTTGAAACCTAAGCAGGGATAAGTCTGCGCCTAACACGTGCCGCCGGTTAGTTCTTAACCGTTAAAAAGAACACCCGCCCACATATTCAACATTGTGGCAGGTTGTTATTAATAGCACTAAAATCCATGCCTTACACGTATGGGGAATTTCATCCTGAATCCTAAGAAAGGATATGCCGACGCCTA
>BQKN01064966.1:863405-883634 GCA_022839385.1 Asparagus kiusianus | reverse complement strand
GAACGGATTTAGATAATCCGCATGCTAGCCCGACTCAAACGGTAGTCGGTAAAGGCTAATCAAATCCGTTGAAGGCTGGAGGATTGGCCAAAAATCCTAAAGTCAACGTCTCATACACGTTGCTGTTTAGTCTTTTCACAAGAGAAAGACGAAGTCTACGTATTCAATATCGTAGCACTAAAAGAGTTAACTCTTTTAGCTTAACGTCACATGCGGAACAGACTTAAACAATCCGCATGCTAGCCCGACTCAAACGGTAGTCGGTAAAGGCTTATCAAACCCGTTGATGGCTGAGAATTTGCCAAAAATTCTATAAATACGAATCATTGACGCATCAATTTTACAAATTGGCCTCGTGACTCAAGTATCTGCCACACTCCAATACCTTAAGAGCTTAAACTGTGTATACTCCAGCAGACGTATGAGTATAAACTGTGTCAAACGCCGGACAACGCGTTGTAATGAAGCCTAGACGCCGGACAACGCGTCACAAGGAAGCTCAAACGCCGGACAACGCGTTGTAAATGAAGATTCAACGTCGACGACCGATGGTTAGTTCTATGTTGAAATAACAAACTCGAGCTAAAAAGTCAGGAAATCAAGAATCGACTTCAAGTTCAAAATTCCGACAGACGGTCAGACAATAAATGCAGCACCGGAACCCTTACAGATATTCGACAAAGCACCGAATAGCCTGGAGGACTGAATGAATCAAGAACAGAAGCCATTCCAAATATCCCGTCGTAACTGATCGAAGGATGGGACAATCATATCCAAAGTATTTCAGACTCTTCTATAAAAGAACGAGGCTAAAATACTTTGGAGGGGGTATCTGTAGGCGTATAAAACTACCTATAGGTCCCTTAACACAGCTCGACGACGTCGATTCGACAAACCGACCATCGGGCGACGTATCCAAACACAACCGTTAGCCAGCAAACACCGAAGCCAAACGATACGCGACGAAGCAGACTAACGAGGCTACGAGGCTAACGAACCGCACACAAACAACGAAATAAATCCATTCGCGTGTGGAATCAAGCTAACGGGTTGAGCAATCAACGAGTCATCCAATCAAGAGCGGACTCGGACGAATCACGATCGAATCAAGATCAGTTTCGGACTCGAACTCAGAAACAGATTTACTGCCTAATCAGGAACCAGATTTACTGCCAAATCAGGTCAACGAATCGAGTCCGAACACAGAATCGAAAGAACCGAAAACGATGAAAACCAACACCAAAAGAGACCCGGCCAAAACCGAGCCACCTTGAGGTGGCTCGGTGGCCGAGCCACCTCAGCCCAGATCTGTGCCCAGGCACAGATCTGGGTGCCTATAAATAGGCTAATGGTGTTCATTTGTCAAAGGTTGGATTTTTTGGAGGCGAAGCTCTGCCGGATTCGAAGCTCAGATCTAAAAAAGATTCAAGCTTTGGGACTTTGAAGACTTGTTCATCCAGATCCGGTGCTCGGTGATCGTCAACGCCAAATAAGGCAAGAGTTCGAGAGGAACCGGATCTCAAATCGGATCTCAGATCTACGCAGGTATACTCCGGATCAAAGCTTGGTCTTTGATCCCGAGATTTGGGCGATTGTTTCCTTGGTGAAATAATCCCCCCGGCTATTATTTCCTTTGTAAAATAATACCCGTCGTACTGCATAGATCCGACCGGATCTAGATCTCGCGGTGGTCCACGGATAAACCCAGCGCAGGCGAAGAACCCACGCAAGCGAGCGACCGCAAAACAGGAGCTCGTGATTTGTTCGGTAAAAGGAGAAAGTTGTAATCTTTTTTTATTTTTCTTTGATTTTCATTGTAACCGGATCTTATAAAAAGACCGAAGCTTTGTAACTCAAAAAGTTGGTATTTAAGATAGCAATGGAATCAACGATGAAGAAAGACTCGATTTTCACCGCGAACATACTCCAATGGAACCGATGGACCTTGGTTGATCAAATAAGCTGCTGTGTTAATTGCTTCTACCCAGAAATGCTTGGGTAGTCCTGACTGTACCCGAATGCTTCTGGCTCTCTCTGTCAACGTTCGGTTCATCCGTTCAGCTACACCATTTTGCTGAGGCGTACCGGGCACGGTTCTCTCCATTCTGATCCCGTGCTCATAGCAGAACTTCTTGAATCTGATGTCTTCATACTCATCACCATTGTCGGTCCTGAGCTTTTTTATTCTCAGACTAGTCTCATTCTCGACCATAGTTTTCCATCTCCTGAAAGCTTCAAACACTTCTGACTTATGCTTCAGAAAGTAGACCCACACTTTTCGAGAGTGATCATCGGTAAAAGTCACGAAGTAATGTTTACCACCAATGGACACGGTGGTGGTTGGTCCCTAAACTTCTGAGTGAACAAGCTCTAGTTTCTCTTTCCTAGGGGTTCTGCCACTTGTCTGAAAGCTAACTCTCTTCTGTTTTCCAAGTATGTATTCTTCACACATATCCATCTCCATTGACTATAGTCCTGGGAGTTTTCCCTTTGTGTGCATGATTTTCATCCCCTTTTCACTCATATGACCGAGTCTCTGGTGCCACAGCTTTGAAGTCTCATTGCCTGCTATAACTGAGATCAAGTAACGTGCACCTACTGTCATATATATGGTATCGGTTTTCTTACCTCGGGCAATCATCATTGCACCCTTTAAGATCTTCCAATCATCTCCATTGAAGGTCATAGTGTATCCTTCGCCAGCCAACTGGCCTATCGATATTAAGTTCTTTCTCAGGTCAGGAATATGTCTGACATCTTTCAGCTCCCATACTGACCCGTCCAGCTTAATTTTTACTACACCTTTGCCCACAATAGTACACAGTTGATCATCACCAATGTATACGTATCCAAGTTTTCCAGGAACATACTTCTCGAAGAATTCTTTCTGAGAAGTAGCATGGAATGACGTTCCCGAATCTAACACCCAAGATTCCTCCTTGCTCTCCAAAGAGCATATCAATGCGTTGTCTCCTCCTGAGGTGGAAGTGACATTCACCTCTGCCTTCGCCTCCTTCTCCTTTTGTACACTCTTGCACTGATTCTTGTAATGCCAGATCTTTCCATAATTCTAACACTCGATAGCTTTCAAGCTGTTACTTGGATTCCTTGACTTGGACCTCCTGTCCTTTGATCTACCTCTGTAGTTTGATTTGCCTTGTCCGTTCCCTCTGGTTGATGTTTGTGGAAAATTCATAGTAAAAAGATAGTGAAAAAAATTTGATTTGTATTCCTTTGATCTCAATTACAATTGGATTTTCTGATTACAAAAGAGAGAAGAATGATCTAGATTCTCCCCTTTGTTTAATTCTGGGTTCTTCACGGTGGCGATGGAGTGCCTCCCTCGAATGCTCGCGTCGAGTTTGCTCTCCCTTGATGATCCATACGTCTTGATTCACTGGAACATGGTCTTCTCCTCACGATTTGACGTTGTGGAGAACTTGCGTGGCAAGTTTTAGAACTCTTGATGAGTTGGTTGATCTTAACCGTAATTGGTTAAACAAGCCAAAAATCTCTTCTTTGCTGCCAATGAGAAGGATCCAAAAGCCAGCCCTAAAGATCAAGGATCAGGATCCAGCCCCAGGATCCAAAAAGCCAGATCCGAACTAAGCTGATTTCTTAGTTATTTATAGGGGATTAAGGGGTGTAACCGCCCCCTTAATTCGCTCCTAAGTAGGGATAATAGGATGTAACCGCCCCCTTAAATCACTCCCGAGTAGAGTTGTGATCCCCTCAGATCGTGGGAAACGGTTTTGAAACCGTTTAGCTCGTGTTTGAACGGGTCAAACGCAAATCCTGCATTCTGGAATGAAATCTGCGTTTGAACGCAGTGTTTGTGAGCTGCGTTGGGAAACAGATAGAACCTGCGTTGGCAGCTGTTAGAAGCTATGTTGGCAGCGGATGGAAGCTGCGTTTGGTAGCGGATGGAAGTTGCGTTTGGCAGCGGATGGAAGCTGCGTTTGGCAGCGGATGGAAGCTGCGTTTGTAGCTTTCGGAGGCTGCGTTTGGTAGCGGATGGAAGCTGCGTTTGGCAGCGGATGGAAGCTGTGTTTACAGCTTTCGGAGACTGCGTTTGGTAGCGGATGGAAGCTGCGTTTGGCAGCGGATGGAAGCTGTGTTTGGCAGCGGATGGAAGCTGTGTTTGCAGCTTTCGGAGACTGCGTTTGGCAGCGGATGGAAGCTACGTTTGGCAGCGGATGGAAGCTGCGTTTGGCAGCGGATGGAAGCTGCGTTTGTAGCTTTCGGAGGTTGCGTTTGGCAGCGGATGGAAGCTGCATTTGTAGCTTTCGGAGGCTGCGTTCGTGGCTATGAACGCGGTGCGTCTTGATGCTGGTACGTGGGGAGGACTTCCACATCTTGATTTTGAAGAGGCTGTCGATTTGTAGTCTCTTTCTGTCGAAGCGTTGCAAAGATCGTCATTTTATAATCTTTACTTTAGCTCTCTGATATGTGAGAGTCGTCAGATTGTAACTCCCGATGTTGATTGTGAAGGTTATTGATTAGAGCTTTCATCAATTGTTGTGAAGGTTGTCAGATTGTAACCTTCATCGATCTACGTGAAAGTCTTCAAATTGTAGCCTTCTGGAAGTCGTCAGATTGTAACTTCCATCATCGGTGTTTGATGGGGATTAACTATCTATTGTGATTTTTAGTCAGCCTACAGAACCCCCTCCAAAGTTTTCAAAAGTTCGCGGTTGACTAAGACGAATTTTAGGAATACTTTGGATCTCAACTCTGATCTTGGAGCTATTGATTCCTTGTGGTAAAGGATTTGTTCTCTCCACTTGCTTCGAAGGCATCTCGGTTGAAGGGATTTGCCACGTAGGACCTGTGTGAAGGTATGCGCCATAATCCTGCTTCTGGAACGTGGGGGTGGACCCTGTATTTTGAACTTGAGATGCGGGTCTCACCCTTATATTTTGAATTTGGAACATGGGTGTGACCTCGGCATTTTGGTTTTTACAACGCGGGTTTGACAAACATGCATAAGATTTTTGGCAAACCCTCAGCCATCAACGGATTTGATAAGCCTTTACCGACTACCATTTAAGTCGGGCTAGCATGTAGATTGTCTAAGTCCGTTCCACATGTAACGTTGTGCTAAGAGAATGAACCCTCTTAGACTTGATGCTATGATTTTGAATACATAGACTTTGTCATTTTCACGGAAAAGACTAACCAGCAACGCGTGTTAGGCGTATGCTTATCTCTAATTAGGGATCGAGATAAAGTCCCCCATGCGTGTGAGGCATGGATTTTGATATCCTTTTCACGGTAAAAGACTAACCGGCAACGTGTGTTAGGCGTAGACTTATCTTTAATTAGGGATCGAGATAAAATCCCCCATGCGTGTAAGGCATAGATTTCGGTGTTATTAATAACAACCTACCACGATGTTGAATACGTGGGCTTTACCATTTTACGGGATGTGCTACCCAGCAGCATGTGTTAGATACTGACTTATCTCTATTTAGGGATTGAGATAAAGTCCCCCATGCGTGAAAGGTATGAATTTTTGGTGCTACGATGTTGAATACGTAGGCTTCGTTGTTATTTCTTCCTGTGTTACTTGAAGCACTATAAGAAAGTTAAAAGTGCCAGAGGTGTAGTATTAACTTGGCATGAATTTTCACTTAGAGTGAAATTCAGAAATTTTTCTTCACTATCCCTAGGATAATTCTAGAAAATCTTTAATCCCCTAGGGATTTTATAATGAAAACTTGCTATTCTTATTGAAAAAAGATTAACAAGTTCATTGGGGGTTTGACTGTTAGAGGTGTGATGTTAACCTAACAGTATTTTATGGGCCTATCGCTCTATTGAAGAGAGTCGATAAGTTAATTTGGTCGTCAGAGGTGTGATGTTAACTTGACGGGTAAGTAGACCTATCGCTCTATTGAGGAGAGTCGATAAGTTAGTTTTGGTCGTCAGAGGTGTGATGTTAACGTGACAGGAAGAATATTGCGATCAGGGTAATTTTAAGGACCTATCGCTCTATTGAAGAGAGCCGATAAGTTGATTTGGTTGTCAAAGGTTTGGTATTAACGTGATAGGAATTTGTTGCGATCTGAGCAACTTTGAGGACTTATCATCCTATTGAAGAGGATTGATAAGTGAATTTGTTAGAGGTTTTAGATATTAACGTGACATGAATTTGTTACGATCGGAGCAACTTTGTGAACTTATCATCTTATTGACGAGGATTGATAAGTGGGTTGTCAGAGGTTTGGTGTTAACATGACAAGAGAATGTGTTGCGATTGGATCAACTTTGTGGACTTATCATCCTATTAACGAGGATTGATAAGTAGATTGTCATAGGTATGTTGTTAACATGACAAGAGAATGTGTTGCGATTGGAGCAACTTTGTGGACTTATCATCATCCTATTGACGAGAATTGATAAGTAGATTGTCAGAGGTATGGTGTTAACATGACAAGAGAATGTGTTACGATTGGAGCAACTTTGTGGACTTATCATCCTATTGATGAGGATTGATAAGTGGATTTGTCAGAGGTATGATGTTAACGTGACAGGAATTTGTGTACTTGTGACTTGCACAAGATTTTGGGAATTAGGGTCTCGCTGGGGAAACTTGCTAGCTGAGTTTATCATCAGGAACGATGAGTTCTGATACTTGTGATTTGAATAAGATTTTGAAGACTTAGTGTTTTGCTGGGGAAGATTGCGATTTGAGCAATTTTGAGGACTTATCATCCTATTGTCAAGGATTGATAAGTTGATTGTCAGAGGTGTATTGTTAATATGACAAATTGGGAGTGATGCGAGTTGTATACATACTCTGTGGGGTGATGATCGTCAGAAGTGTAATGTTAACTCGACGATGTGAAAGATTCGTTACTCTTAATCCAGTGGATTCCAAGTAACCAACCCTCAGTCTTGATTAAGACTTAGCAGGGGAATATAAAGAGGTAGACAAGGTACATCACCTAGTGGGACACTATCTATGAAGTCGGAATAGAGGCACATCACCTGGTAGGCCATTATCTGATGAGTTTGACTATCAGAGGTAACTGTTAACGTGATAGTTTTATGGACCCACCATCCTACTTGAAGAGGATTGGCAAGTTGATGGGCTATCAGAGGTAAATGTTAACGTGATAGTTTTGGTGAACCCGCCATCCTATTGAAGAGGATTGGCAGGAGAATTTGGAGGCAATGGACTATCAGAGGTGATCATTAACATGATAGTTTTGTGAACCCGCCATCCTACTTGAAGAGGATTGGCAAGTTGATAGACTATCAGAGGTAAATATTAACGTGATAGTTTTGTGGACCTGCCATCCTATTGAAGAGGATTGGCAATTTGATGGACTATCAGAGGTAACTGTTAACATGATAGTTTTGTGGACCTGCCATCCTATTGAAGAGGATTGGCAAGAGAATTTAGAGGGAATGGACTATCAGAGGTGATTATTAAAGTGATAGTTTTATGGACCCATCATCCTTCTTGAAGACGATTGGTGGGGGAATTTGGGGGAAAAGAACTATTAGAGGTGATCATTAACATGATAGTTTTGGTGGATTTCGTGGTTGACAGAGATATTCTATTAAACATGGCAACTCAGAAAATTTATTACTCATAATCCAATGAACTATAAATAAACCAACCCCCAGTCTTGAACAAGTGCAGGGGGGAAAAGGGTAGACATGGCATATCACCTAGTGGACCATTATCTAACGAGTTTGACTATCAGAGGTAACTGTTAACGTGATAGTTGTTAGACCTGCCATCTTACTGAAGAGGATTGACTTCAGTGGCTGTAGTATCTTCCCCTTTTGACTGAGAAGATTGAGCTTGGTCCGATTACTCAGGTTGATCCTGCTTACTTTGTTCTTCAGCTTTGATACTGACAATAATCTTTTGAGCATGTTCGCCTTGAGAGATTAGTTGTCTCTAGGAACGGCATTCTGTAACTCCTATTCGGGTTAGGAGGTCGGTTTGCAAATTGTGTCGACAGGTCTCCACTAAGGTAGACTGTGTCATACCTGTCGGGTATCGAAGAGCCATGCTTCGGAACCTCTTGACGAAAGCTTTGACGGACTCCTTCTTCTTCTGCTTAGTGGCGAGAAGGGTATGTATGGAGGCTTCTGTATTCTCTTCAAAGAATCTTGATATGAAGAGTCTCTCTAGATCCGCCCACTTTTGGATACATCCCATAGGTAGTTTTCTGAACCATTCAAAAGCAACTCCCTTGAGGGTGCCAATGAATAATCGAGCCAGAATGGCGTCGTTTGATATCACATTTCTAGTCTGTGACTTGAAATGATATATATGTTGGTTTGGTGATCCCGTGCCATCAAAAGTTTGTATCGTCGGGACTTCGAATTTTGGAGGATAAGGGGCTGCATCCCATTCAGCAGGATAGGGTCTGACAACTCCCTCGTCTTGGAGCTCGCTTCTGTTGGCAATGGCATTGAGGCGGGCTTTCAATTCTTCCATTTTAGCAGACTGGAGATTCTGCTCGTTCTCCGTCTCTCTTCCTTCATCAGAGGAAGATTCTAGGTTGTGGGCTTCTTGGTCAGAATCCATGTCATCAACCACTTTTCCCTTCCCTTTGCTTGTGTGAGGTCGGGATGAAGACGTTTTTCCTCTCCGGGAAGATTCTTGCCTAACCGGCGAATCTGTCTCCTGAGATTTGGCCTTGTCTGCGATGAGTTGAGTTAACAAAGCCAGGAGTTCATTGATGGCCTCCTGCTGAGATTTGAGCATGGCCTCTTGCTCGTCAAGTCTCTTCGCGAGATCTTCATGGTTTCCCGTCATATAAGCGGAGCTCTTACGTTCAACAAAAAAGCTTGATGATTGAGACTCCACGATGGCTGAGTGTTCATTATCGGAATTAGTTCCTCTAGCTAACCTCCGATAGTTGACACAGGGAATGGCTCCTGTTCGTGTCCGAGTGTGTTGGTAGATTCCTTCAAACTCGTCCGTGATTTCTCTAATGGTCAGTGAACGTCTTGTCTCAGAGTCATTAGAACTAGGACCTGAGGCTTTTTCTCTGCCGATCACATTGATAGTGACCTCAGGATATTCGATCTATGGAGACTTCTTCCTGTGAGAACGTCGTTGTTGGTTGGGTAAGGCAACATGCATTAATTGGTCGAACACCAATTGTTTGGCCGCATATAAGCAGCAGTGACATCCCGAGAGGACCATAGGAATTAGTCGTTCACATTGGAATGAACGAATGACTTGTTGCATCGGTCTTTCTCTCAATATGAACTCTCTCAAATCTGTTGCAAAGACTCGAGAAGAATTACTCACTGATCGTGAGGTTAGAATTGGAACCCCCAGTCCATGATTGGACAAGACTGGCTCTTGGTGAACATGGATCTGGTTGAGATTCCTTGAATCCATAGACTTTTTATATCCACCTCTCAATCTAGTCGCACGACGCAGAGTATTCGGGGGTCTCACTGCCCGGTCAGCGAGCCGGGGGTCTAGGGGGCGGCGTGCCCCTGGTCGGGGGGTCCGGGGGGGATGGAATACCCCCGGTAGGGTTCGGGGTAGCGCCCCGAAGCTCCACGGTATATGCCACATTCTATATTGGATTTTGTTACCCGAACGCATGCCTGAGCTCCAGGTTTTGCTGGTGAAACGCAGTCTTGAAGTCTGCATTTTGGTTCTGAAATGCATATTTAAGAGTTGCGTTCATTTTGTGGAACACGCCCCTAAGGGATGCGCTTAGTCTTCTTCACACAGAGCCTATGTTTGGGCTCATAGACACGAGACTTGCATTCTAAAACAGAAACGCAGGGCACAAGGTCGCGTTTAGGCTCACAAACACAAAGCTCGTGTTGACTTGAGGATCGACATTCTCGGAGATGTGCTCGTCATAGGGATCTCCTCCTGCGTCGAGCGGCATTCTTCTTAGCCTGCTTCAAGGCCTTTGTAGCGACATCACCATCTGTGTTGATCAAGTTTGTCGCCTCAATAGGCTTCTTGCGACCCGATACCCTTCGTCTTGACGCGGGTTTGGTTGAAGCTGAGCACACTCCATCGAAGGAGGGGCTGTCCAAGCAATCTGGCCCAAAGGAGTGGTCTTCCTTCGGTATAGGAGCAACAGTTGAAGCTTTAGTCTCCTTAGAGACTTTGCGGATCTTGCGCATAGCTTTGGGGCTAAGGGATCCAGAGGAAAGGGCTTCCTCATACTTGGCTTCATCGAACTCGATGATCAGAGTTTCAACGGTCGTTCCAGCGAGATGAACGTCGGATTGCGCCACCACTTCATCATCAGAGAAGCTTTTCCCCAGCAGAGTCGCCATCTTTTGTTTGTGAAAAATTCATAGTAAAAAGACAGTGAAAGAAATCTGATTTGTATTCCTTTGATCTTAATTATAATTGGATTTCCTGATTACAAAAGAGAGGAGAATGATCTAGATTCTCCCATTTGTTTAATTCTGGGTTCTTCACGGTGACGATGGAGTACCTCCCTCGAATGCTCGCGTCGAGTTTGCTCTCCCTTGACGATCCAAACGTCTTGATTCACTGGAACATGGTCTTCTCCTCACGATTTGATGTTGTGGAGAACTTACGTGGCAAGTTTTAGAACTCTTGATGAGTTGGTTGATCTTAACCATAATTGGTTAAACAAGCCAAAGATCTCTTCTTTGTTGCCAAGGAGAAGGATCCAAAAGCCAGCCCTAAAGATCAAGGATCAGGATCCAGTCCCAGGATCCAAAAAGCCAGATCCGAACTAAGCTGATTTCTTAGTTATTTATAGGGATTAAGGGGTGTAACCGCCCCCTTAATTCGCTCCTAAGTAGGGATAATGTGATGTAACCGCCCCCTTAAATCACTCCTGAGTGGAGTTGTGATCCTCTCAGATCATGGGAAACGGTTTTGAAACCGTTTAGCTCGTGTTTGAACGAGTCAAACGCAAATCCTGCATTTTGGAATGAAATCTGCGTTTGAACACAGTGTTTGCGAGCTGCGTTGGGCAACAGATGGAACCTGCGTTGGCAGCTATTAGAAGCTACGTTGGCAGCGGATGGAAGCTGCGTTTGGTAGCGGATGGAAGCTGCATTTGGCAGCGGATGGAAGCTGCGTTTGTAGCTTTCGGAGGCTGCGTTTGGCAGCGGATGGAAGCTGCGTTTGGCAGCGGATGGAGGCTGCGTTTGTAGCTTTCGGAGGCTGCGTTTGGCAGCGGATGGAAGCTGCGTTTGCAGCTTTCGAAGGCTGTGTTTGGCAGCGGATAGAAGCTGCGTTTGTAGCTTTCAGAGGCTGCGTTCGTGGCTATGAACGCGGTGCGTCTTGATGCTGGTACGCGGGGAGGACTTCCACGTCTTGATTTTGAAGAGATCGTTGATTTGTAGTCTCTTTCTGTCGAAGCATTACAAAGATCGTCATTTTGTAATCTTTGCTTTAGCTTTCTGGTATGTGAGAGTCGTCAGATTGTAACTCCTGTTGTTGATTGTGAAGGTTGTTGATTAAAGCTTTCATCAATTGTTGTGAAGGTCGTCAGATTGTAACCTTCATCGATCTATGTGAAAGTCTTTAAATTGTAGCATTCTGGAAGTCGTCAGATTGTAACTTTTATCATCGGTGTTTGATGGGGATCAGCTATCTATTATGATTTTTAGACAGCTTACAGTTGAATTTCTACCTCTTGACTCTATATGCAATACTAAAGAGGTTATAGCTTCACCCGACTCTCTCCGTCGGATCTCCTCACCGAGAACCAGATCACGAACGTCGTCGAACTTCAACTTGTTACTTCCCGATGAGCTACTCACAGTCGTGACTTTAGAGTTCCAGCTTTCTGGTAGGGAAGACAAAAGCATCAACACCCGAACTTCCTCATCAAACTCAATTTCAACTGAACTCAATTTGGTTGTAACAATGTTGAGTTCATTGAGGTGTTGTGCTACTGACACGCCTTTCGCCATTCTCAGATTGAATATCCCCCGTATCAAATGAACTTTATTCGTGGCTGATGGCTTCTCATATATATTTGAGAGTGCTGCCATAAGACCCACCATGGTCTTCTCCTTCTCTATGTTGAACGCAATATTATGGGTCAATGTTAATCTGATAACACTGAGGGCTTTTCTGTCTAGAAGGATCCACTCATCTTCCTTCATCGACTCCGGCTTCTTCCCCGATAGTGGTTGATATAAATTTTTTGATACAGATAATCCTCTATCTGTATTTTTCAAAATCCAAAATTTGTTTTATCAAACTTCTCAAGTCTCATTTTTCCTTCATCTGCGGTCATGGCTCCCACTTGAATCTGACTTCCTCTAGATCGTTTCACGCTCTGATACTAGTTGTTAGGAATTTACGCCGAAACCCCTAAAACAACAGAAACACGGAATAGAGGAAATACATCAAGATTTAATGAGGTTCGGGTGTAACGTTAATCTGATAACACTGAGGGCTTGTCTTGTTTTGATCAGGCTAGTCATTGGCGCATATCTCTTGTGACTCAATACCCGTTGTTTAGGCACGGGTGTGAGGTTCTCAACTCGGTCGACGAGTTCAGTTGAAACAAAGTCTTCTCCTTCCGAGGGAATACTGTATGAACTGTACGACCCGAAAGAAAGACACTCCTTTGGTGAGTCAATGGTTGGAGGAACCTTAGTCTCATTGGAGACTTTGCGGATCTTGCATATAGCCTTGGGGCTAAGGGATCCAGTGGAGAGGAACTCCTCAATTTGTCCTGGTTGAACTCAACGGTCAGAGTTTCAACAGTAGTCCCCATGAGCTTGGTGTCAGATTGTACCATCACTTCTTCATCAATGAAAAAGCTAGTTCCCAGCAGAGTCGCCATCTTTTGTTTGCTGAAAAATATTGAAGAAGAAACAAGAAGAAATGTTATTAATCCTCCTAACCGACTTAGGAAAAGAATAAATATAATCTCTCTTTACAATCTCTCTCTAGCTGACTTAGAAAAAAGAAATTATAATCTTTTTGATCGGTTCCCTGATTTACAAAAGAGTGAAGGATGGATTCCTTTCTTTGTTTAAGGCTGTGTTCTTCTTGGTATTGATGAGAGCTTGAGTCTTGTATCTCGTTGACGATCTGAGCACTTTGCTTCGTGAAATTTCGGTCTTCGCTTCTGATTCTAATATCAGGAAGAACTTGCTAAGTAAGTTTTAAACTTTGGTAGTTAGGAACTCTTAGAAAGAGTTAATTTCAAAAAAGGAAACCGATCCCTTAAGCCAAAAAACCGATCTCTCGATCTTTAGAATTCAAGATGAATATAATTTAAGATCCAATTCCCCCTTCTCTATCCTCGTTCTTTTTTTAAGCTGAAATTTTAGCTATTTATAGACTTTTGGGGGTATAACCAACCCCATAAATCTCTCCATAATGGGGGCTTAATGGCCCTCATTATGTGGAAAATAGTTTTGAACCATACAAATCATGTTTGAAATAGTCAAACATGAGATTCGTGTTCTGGCTCGAGCCTCACATTCAGCTCTGCTAAACGCGGGGGTGACCCTCGCATTTGAAGTTTGAAATGCGAGGGTGAACCCTCATGTTTTGCCTTGAAGAGATCATCAATTGTAATCTCTTCTTCAAATTTTACAAGGATTGTCAGCTTGTAATCCTTACATTTGGCTCTTTAAAATATGAGATTCGTTAATTTGTAACTCTTCCTCAATTTTGCATTAAGAAATGTAGGGTTGACCCTCATGTTTAATGTTTGGGATGTGAGGGTGCACCTTCACGTCTGAAGTTGGAATGCGGGGGTGAACCCTCGAGTTTGGCATTTAGAATGTGGGGGTGGACCCCTACATTTTCCCCTTAGAGATTCCTCCTCATTATTCAGCTGAGCAATTGTCTTTCTGAATCTTCTGTATTGACTGGTGCTTTAGCGGGCCTTCATACAATTTGCTTTGGGATTCGTGAATTAGTATATGCATTACTTCTTGTGTATAGTAACCAGGTCAAAACTCTCTATACTATAAGGAGTAGCTATTTTAGCAAATGGCCTTTAAGAAAGGTAAAAGAGCAAGAATTCTCAAGGTTGAAGCGGTGATATTAGAATCCCTCAATGTTGTCTATATTGAGCAGCAATCATGATGTCCAAAATGTAGTACTTTTTAGACACCTACAACACACACACACACACACACACACACACACACACACACACATGTAAGTATGATGTAAATTCTATGAGATATGAATGAAAATTTTGAATTGTTTGCCCTTCCCCTTTGTGTATGCTTGTTTTATCTTGTTTGTATGTATTTCTTTATAGTTTTGCTTCATTGAGGAGATTGGTTGTTTGAAATGAGTCGGCTCTTTGAGTTGAGGTGACTCTGGTACGATTAGGGCATACGGTGATTTGATATTGTACTCCATTCGGTGGTGGTAGAGCACCTTTGTTTTACTCAAGTAATTGATACCAAGGTTTTTGGGGTTGAAGTCAACTAAGAGATTGGCGTGCCTTGATTTTATCTCGATAGGGCACCAAGGTCTTTTTGTCAATGGCGTGCCTTGGTTACTCATGGGATATCAAGGTATTTTCGAGTTGAAGCCGATTGATAGGTTGTTTTGTCTTGGTTTATCCTGATAGGGCACCAAGGGCTTTTGTTGATGGCGTGCCTTGGGTTTACCCATGTGATACCAAGGTCTTTTTGAGTCGTCTGAGTAAGACGTGCCTTTGTTTTATCCCGAGATGACACCAAGGTCTTAGGTAGAGAGCCTTAGGCTTAGGTGGGTGCTGAGGTCTTTAAGATACATGCCTTGGGCTTAAGTGGATGCCAAGGTCTTTTGGTACATGCCTTGGGCTTAGGTGGATGCAAAGGTCTTTTTGAGTTGGCTGAGCAAGGCGTGCCTTGGTTTTATCCCGAGAGAGAACCAAGGTCTTTTTGTTAATGGCGTGCCTTGGTTTTACTCATGTGATACTAAGATCTTTTTGAGTCAACCAAGTGAGGTGTGCCTTGGTTTTATCCCGAGAACACCAATGTCTTTGGTTGTGAGTCGACTCGACTGGGCTTCATGCCTTGGGTTTATTCACAATGACACCAAGGTTTTAAGGTACATGCCTTGGACTTAAGTTAGCGCTAAGGTCTTAAAATGAGTCGACCATGTTGTAGTGACTTGTCTTTGTATTCATGTGAGAAGTTATAATACTACTAGAATGTAGCAAAATAGAGTTAAAATTCAAAGAATTTTATATCACATGTGACATATACAAATAAAATCATTAGAAATACAAACTGTTAATGGTGGTGGATGAGCGGCCAAGGGTTGGCCTGCTGAATATGACGTAACCATCAAAGAAGAAGGTTGTCAAGGAGGGATTTAGTCGAGGAGTTCGTTGATGAATGTCGTAAACTGATGTTGGAAGGATTGGGTGATGCGCTGAGAAGATTCCTCCAACTGGGCTTGAGTGACGTAGCCTACACGTGGTTCTTCAGGGGATGAATGGATAGGCCTACACTCATAACTAGACATCGTTGATCGAAGAAGAAAGAAGACCCCACGGTGAGCGCCAAACTGTTAATATTAGTTATCAAATAGGGGATAATTTACAGGTTTGTGGATTGATTAAGATCCTCTAACTCTTTCTAATGTATAGCTCTGGGGTTTACTATACTTCCCTGTACAAGAAAGAACTCGTAAGAGGACGGAGTTGGGTTCTCTAGTTGTTTCTCAGACGATCAAGTCAATAGATGATTTTGAGTGGGGAAATATAGGATTAGTTCTTAGTTGTGTAAAGAAGACCAGATAGAGTTACAACATGCAGTTTCTCTCCTTTTTATAGTGGATCTGAGTGGTAAGAAGATAACTTGGGCTGAGTCCAATAGCTGAGTTGGTAGTAGCTGACAGGTGTTGGGCGTTGGCAAAAATGGGTCATCCAGGTGCTCAGTGCCAAGCGACAGCTGCTGCTTAGTGCTGGAAGTAGCCTGATAAGTCATAAAGACTTTATGGATTAGAGCAATAAAGACTTTGTTAGAACAGTTAATGCAAGAGTATGTGGTTGTTGGCGCAGGGTTCGAGAAAACTACCAACTCTTTTAGCCATCTAGCTGATGGTTGACCATACACATTGACGACTGATACAACCAGCCAAGTGGGGTTATTCATAGGGGTGATTAGCTGGGTTGGACGATAAGTACCACCTTTTGATTTAGTTACATGAGATGTTAGCTGAACAGTGGGCTGAGTCGGGTCGCTTGTGGAATCAATTGAAGGGTTGGCTGAATAGTTCTGCCTTTTGTCTTGGTTACGCGAGATGTCGACTGAACAGTGCGCCGAGCTAAGGCGGAGATTATCTTCATCTTGAATTAGTCGTATTAGGTATATTGTAAGGCATGTGTCGATTGCTCTGTGGAGATTAATATTTAGTATTGTTAGGGGTATTACAGTAAGGAAAGCAAGTGATATAGGAGGAGAGGTGATTGCCTGAACTTGTATAAATAAATAAGTCAAGATTTGCAACATGTAGTTAATTATAATCTCTGTTCACAACATGTAGTTAATTAATATAAATGAAGGTCATAAGTCATGATTTGCAACTTAGAAAAGGACACCTTATCAATTTACTATAAACTTACCGTGCTAAGCTTTTCTAATATTTATTTTTAATGTTAGATTATGTTAAGTTAGAGTTTTATCACAACAATCTATTGCAAGCAAAGTTACAAACTTTTTATATATTTGGTGATATTAATCAAAATATGACTATCCATTATTAAAAATTCTAATAATTTATAAAGATCCTCCTATTAACGGTGCCTTTATGTGCGCCAAATTCATAAGTACATTTTGCACAAAACTCGCCAAATCTATATTTTTCAAATGGACCCCTCTAGCATATATGTCTACATATATAATTAAGTTCTCAATCTTATACAATACTCTCTATCACTCAAAGACCCTACCAATACTCCGCTCATGCACCGTCCAAACTTACAAGTGTAGTTTTGTAGTTAAGCCCTATCATACTTTCAGTTTTGCATGACACCCGTAATGATTTCCTAAATGAACTAAGACCCATATTATCTATATATCACCTTAAAAAAAGGAAATTCTAATTGTAATAAACATTGTGCAACAATACTTTTTTGATATAATTTTCTTATGGTTTTTTATTTCTTGATACATATTTGTATACCTATAGGATAATACCATCTCAATTCCAATTCCGTGCTTATAATTTATTCCATAATTATGAGTATCAGGTTAGTAAAGAATATCAACAATTCTTATGTTTCAATTGTGACAATGATTATAGTTGGTTGTTTATTACTGACTTTTAATGAAAATATATGCCTCTGTGTCTAACTATCTACATTGCTTATATGTATTTATAAATTAATGATAATTTGTAATTCAGTTCAATGCAAACCTTAACTTGAAGCCATTTTGAATGAGACCCTCTATGCTAGAAATAGGCCAAGTAATGACTCTACTAATAATACTACTAATAGCAAACGACAACGTAAAATTGACCTATTTTGTAGAGCCATACTACTGACCTATGAGCATCAAAGCTTGTCTAAATATACTTTATAATTTATTAAAAGGGTCATATAGCATTATAAATTAGTTTATTAAATAATTGTATATGTGCTAGGGCAATCTTTTCATGAACCTGTATGTTCTTTACTATATAAGCTATACAATCCAAAGTCTTGTGTCTATTGTGGAGCCACAAAGTTTGAACACAGGCCTCTAATATTTTGCTGTCACAATGGTGAAATCCACCTAGCAGATGTGAATATTCCAAATGATTATATATCCTTTATACAAATGCAATCACTAGAGGCAATTGAGTTTCGAAGCTATACCATAACGTATAATAGTATTTTCTCATTCACATCGTTTGGGGCGAGATTTGATAGGGAGCTTGCATCAAATAGAATTTTTTTTACATTTAGAGCATAAGGCTAAATATATAAAAAAAACCCCAATAACTTTTTTAGTAAACCTTAATATATGTTGGGTAAATTACGCTAAAATTCCAATACCTTTCAGAATTCTTTTTTATGTAGTTTTTTTGTTCTAATTAATAGGTTTTTTTTTCTAAAAAAGGGACAATTTATTGGTTTTTTTTCAATTTCAAAAATTAGTGAAGAAGTTTTTTTACATTTTGAAAGTTATTCAAGATTTACTACAAAATGCTTAAAGTTCTCAGGGTTTTGTGTAATTTACCCTTAAGTAGCATTAGTTAATAAAAGACTATATTACATATAACTAATTAAAATATAATATATAGCTTGGTATTAATTAATCATATTTTACAACCATTGATCTTTGCTGTTAAATACAAGAAGCTATGTATGGAGAAACTATAGAAAAGTTTAGAGATATGCTTCCAAAGAATCAAATTGTTTTCATTTCAAATGGAGAAGTGAAAGGAATAAACCCAACTTTTCCAAGTGTCCACAAGTCACTTGAATTAGTAATAACAAAAGACATATTTATCAAAGAAGCACCAACTAATTTTCACTTGGAGAATATATTGAAGAACTTTGTCTCAATTAAAGAAGTATTTTCCATGAAAGATGCAACAAAAATTAGTAAGTACATATAAATTTTATACTTTAATCTTCAATAAAAAATGAGACATTAATTTATGGAATTATAAACGTATTAGATAATTACTTGCAGATGTCTTGCAATAACAACTAACATGAGAGATTTGATTCGAAACTATTATATGTCCAAGGTTGAATGTTAAAATTATTTCTGAGGTTTTCCCTAACTTTGTAGGAGTGAAATCATGGTAATAGATAAAAGGTATATTCATGATATTTATTTTCAATATCGTAAGAAAAAAAAATAAGATTGACATTCTTTCTTTTTCATATACAATGGAATGACTCTGCATGCAACTTTATTTAGGATATGACTACAAATGAAGGATCAATTCTTGAAGACACAATCAAACATAAGCTTGTAATAGCATTATCAGATTTTAAAATCTCTATACATAAAGGTACACTTTTAATTACTAACATTCTTATTAAATACAACTAAATATGAAAATTCATCTTATAATTATCTTAATTTTACAGGGGAGGCAAACATATCATTACGAATTATATCAATAATATGTATCAATCCAAAAGTATAACTTGCTAAAGAATTAGCAAAATGGTAAGTAGAACAAGCATACCTTTATGTAATCCAATAATGATATAATACTATATTTTAATCTAGTATGTAGGTTTCATTTCGAAGAAGCTGCAAAAATAAAAGGATCTCCATCAACGCTCTTTAAAAATGTAAAAGAAAATCAAATTAGTGATATTATGCAGACATCACAGAATTCGATACAAGTACATATCAAAAACCTATTCTTATTAACACAATTAAACCTAACTAAAATTTTTAATATACATACACATCATTGCACATTTAAGGCAAAGATAACTACCGTTCTAAATAGACTCAAGCCTTAGTTCTACGATTGCAAATGTCGTAACAAGAAAGTAGATAAAGATGTTAATACAGAGATAAATACTACAGAATTACTGATGACTCAGTACCGAAATTAAGTAGTATAAATTTTTTATGACAATATTAACATATATCTAGAAATCAACAATGAAAATTGCAGGTATGTAGTTAAGACTCTCGTGGAAAATAGCACAGAGAATAAAATGTAACACTGTTTGATGAAGCAGAAACTCTTATTGGATGCACAACAGAACAATTCATTGCAGAGAAAGAAAAGATAATTCCTAACTCTATTCAAGTAATAGATTAGAAAATTATAAAAATTTTCATATATATAAAATTAACATTTGTTCTCATTGAAACAGAAAAATAATCAGAGTCCTTATTTCTAAAAGTTTGTGTTGAGCATCGGAAATACACTCAAATTTCTGGTGAAGTTAGATGAGATGACAAAAGATGAATGAAGTGAAGGAAAATATAATAACACTAGAAATCCAACTCTAGCCTGATATCACAATCGACGTAGATGATGAAGACACTACTATAGAATTATCCAGAAAAAAGTAAAGGTGGAGAAAGATTGATCTCGACTCAATTAAAATATGAAACAAAAAGAATAGAGGATAATATTTTTTGAACATTTTATATTATAACTTAAATTTTTGAGTAAAGTTAGGAATTGTATAAGGAATTTTCATGCAAAATTTTTAGTAGTTTTGTACTCTTATGTGCTTTTATCACATAAAATTATACTATAGTTACCATTAGTCTTTAGTTTTTATCTTTTTTTATTTTTAATCTATCAAATGATGTTCGTAGAGATCTCATATATATATATAT